>JAOTAY010000009.1:1017707-1030409 GCA_025629805.1 Erythroxylum baracoense | reverse complement strand
TGACAGAATTGGGAATCTTTTTTGAGACACCTATAAAACATTATTGTGATAATAAGGCAGCCCTAAGCATGGCACACTATCCAGTCCACCATGAAAGAACAAAACATGTTGAAATTGATAGACATTTTATCAGGGAGAAGATAGAAAATGGGACAATATACCTAACTTATGTCCCAATGAAGAAGCAGACAGCTGATGTGTTTACCAAAGGACTTCAACGACAAATGTTTGAAGAATGTATCAGCAAGTTGGACATGATTGATATCTATGATCCAACTTGAGGGAGAGTATGGTCCAGATATGTATTATCTCATAATATTATAATTTGATTGTAATCAGATCTTTTAGATTAGATAGCAGTATCTTAGAGATAGACATTATCCTAGGATTATATTCTGTATATGTACAGATTATCTAGCCTATTCTGTAATCCCATTAGTGTATAAACATGTACTGCAGTCTCTAAGAAATGTACAGAGAGCAAATCAGCTCTTATTCACAATAATCTTCAGGTCCTATAATAAATATAGATGTTTGGTTCCTAGTTAGTCTTTTCGTTATCATACTTCTTATTTACAGTTTCTTTTTGGACCATAATTCTGGGAGTAACCCACAAATATATCACACAATAATTTTCTCTTAACATGCAGTTGATGCTTTTGACAGTAATTGTTGGGTCTTTGTTTGGTGCTTTTTCCATTGGATGTTCGTTAAATGCTTATGTTCTTTCTTCATGAATTTAATTGTAGTTCTCATCAAACTTGATTTTTCAGCCCAGAGCATCCTTCACTTCGAGTACGTGGGAGGTCAATGTTAAGTGGTGACAGACACTCAATCAGAGGTTATGCTGATGACGTCGCCACATCGAGGTTCTGACCTCTGTTCCTAAATTTTTATGCATTTTAGATTCTAGTATGCATGGTATATTTTTGAATCATTTCTTTATCCAATTGGTCTTCCTCATATTTCAATTCATGGTTACTCTATTTTTGTTGGTTCACTGGTGTAGTTTCTGGAAATCAGTATTTTCCTAGCAACACGTAAGACAAACTAGGAAGTTCTGAAAATTATCTGTGATTTTAAATATTTCAACTAAATTTCCTGGGCAATTTTTTTTTTGTTTTACTTCCTTTCTTTTTGGCTAAATCATGAACTTCTCATTGATCCTTTCTTCTGTAAATCAGAGGCAGGTAATGCCCCTTTCTCATTAGCTTTCTTGTGCCTATCTAAAGTAACCAAAAACTTACACCTTCACTATTTGTATTATTCTCTTTGCATGAGGGAGTATATAAATCCTACTCAGCTGTAGTTTACAAACTAACACTTGCTAACACTCAGCAGATGATGCTTCCACCATTATCTAGACCAAAAGCTATGAAAATAGTTGACTCATTAATTCAGCTGCAGTGGTTCATTCATATGCGTAATGCTTACATTTTTTCCTTTGAAAGTGAAAAACAAAAAGTTCTTGGAAAGTACAACTTGAGAAGTAGGTTTTCAATGAAGATTCCTAGCAACCTCCTATTTGCCCCACAGTGGTATCCAATGAAAGGATTTTGCATTAAAATGTCATCCTGCAGTACTATTGATCAATGTTAATCAGAGAATTCAAACCACCCAGACTGCCTCCAACTCTTCCCATGAAAGATTTGATATAGTAGTTGACTGGAGCCTTAACCTTTCTATCCCTAATCCTAGCTAAAAATCAAAGAAAATTCCAAATCTCTTGGTGAAGGTAGATAAATAGGGAATATGATTTATTTACTTTGCATCCATCAGTTCACATGTGTGTTGAAGTTCTACCATTCATTGGTGTATTTCCTTGCACCTTTCAAAAAACTTAATTACCAAGAATGATATTGGTATGTGAAATAGTTTGAATAGTTAATTTCTATCCACTACAGATTTTTTTTATATATGAGAAGTTAGTGAAAAATATTGTTTGAGAGTTTAAAAGGATGTCCATTTGTATACTTTATAATAGTTGCATATAATAACATCACTAGCGGTGAATGAGGATTAAACATCTATTGACGCACCTTTATATAGTATTAGAGCAGGAGTTTTGAGTCTTACAATTCAGTGAGTTTTCAGAAAATCTATTCTTTTCCCTCTCAACCTACAATGCAAACTGTACGTAGCTTTGAGCAAGTCCAAAGTGAAACTGTTTGTCTAGGAGGCCTTGGGACCAAAATCCTAGTCATATGAAGAAGATATGAACAGTATGCTATATCCATTTTCACTGGTACGATGTCAAGGATAGAATGGAAGTCTTTGACCTTGTCTCCTTGCAAATACTACATACATAATTTTTTAAACTCTAATATTCCAAATTTACATGAAACGCTTCTCAGTGACTAGTTAGAACATTTGGGTTTTCAAGTCACCAATATCAATGAGTGTGGTGAGTCAATTCATGACTGGTCCTTGTGTCGAGTAATAGGAGGTAACTCTTCGTAATATTTGGTACATTAAATAGGCTTCCAGACATGGTCTTTTATATGTTAATAATAGACACTTTGATATATTGGGATATGTAGTTGCAGATTATACGGGTTAATAATGTGATAGACATTCCACGTCGGGTTATTACGGATTTATAAGGGGAACTATGGTGTCATGGGACAGTAAAAAGAAAAATATAGTAGGTCATCCTAGTGCAGAAACTGAGTATACGGAACTGCTATGGTTTCATCATCTTTCTGAAGAAATTGAATTTATCCATCAAGACCAGCATTACTGAAACCTGTGAAACTAGTTTGTGACAACCAAGCAGCGCTGCATATCGCTTCAAATTCAGATTATCAACAAATGAAAAAGCATGTAGAGGTGGATTGTCAATTTATTGAAGAAAGAATAGTTTCTAAAGAGTTAATCAGGGATTCTATAGTCTCAGTAGACCAGCTAGCTGATCTCTTTACTAAATCCTTAAGGGGTTGAGAATTTCATAATTTTGTTCTAAGCTGGGTATTGATAATATATATACATCCGCTTAGGGGGGAGCATTGAGATTATAAAATGATATTTTAGTCCGTTTGTATACTTCATAATATTTGTATATAATATATCACTAGCGTTGAACTGGGGTTAAGCACCTATTTACCACTAGTGATATTATTATGTCCAAACATTTTCAAGTATACAAAAGGCTGAACATGGTGTTTTACAAGTATAAATACGACCCTACACAATACATATACATATTGTTAACCCAATAAACACTTTACACATGGTCTTTTAGTATGTTCCCTAGTTTATTTTTTTCTTTTTTTGATGAAGCCTGATGATGGACAAAAGGTAAGAATAGTGCGAGAGGGAGGAAAGGTTGATGATAAGAGATTTACGGGGTGCAATATCAGATTTCTTGCCATAGTGTTGACATTTGGTGTTGGCTATGTTTACGGACATTTGCATAGAAGTATGTATCTCTGCTTAGAGCAGCCTAATATGGAATTTCTCTTTTTAGTTACAGATCAGAGGGTTCATCAACGTCAGAAGCTCGTAGAATAAGGAGGAGGAGTATAAGCATGACACCAGAGATTGGTGATGATATAGTAAGGTTGGTATTTGTTTGTCTTGAACTTTTGAGCACTGATTGATATAATCTTTTCATCCGATAGGTGCTGCGAATTTGTTGATTATTATATTTCTTTTTTTTTATATCATAATCTAGCATCCAAATCTCAAATTTTCGTGCATCCATCTTATCTTGTGATTTTGACATTTAAAGTATGTTAGACAATGAAGGCATGTTCAATTGTAGAAAAATGAATAGTGGGATGAACAGTACTATAACACACTCCCTCTTGTACTTCTTTTACTTATAGTTTTTATTTTTATTTTTTTGGCTCTGATATAATGCAGAGAAGGAAAAGGAGAGAATAGAATGACTTGTTATTAACTAGGTTTTAGGCCATTTTTTTAAAAGTAGAGCAATACTAACTAAGACCATTGTTCTGTAATAGGATACCTGAAGCATTCAAATAAAGGAAAGCCAAGGAATGTCCTTGATGGTACAAACTAAGTAGAAATAAGTCTCTTAACATTTTTCAACTAAACCAATACTAAGCATTTAGGGGTACGTTGAGTAGTATTTGAAGAAGGGCTCTCCAATTGCTGTTATTTTTTATAGAACATTCGTAGAATCTACTTGTTGAATACACCAAACTTGATCATGTTTGTGCATGTGATTTGCGGTCATGGTTAAGTTTTTCTAATGTTCCATATCAGAAATTGTTTCGAGAGACATGGTCCCTTCTTTTTTTAATTATATGTTGAGTTCTTATGCTTGGACAGCACTTTAGTATTTGATGAACCTTTCAGGGCTGTCCGTGCAATGAATGAAAGCTTGAAGCAAAATCGTGTTCCAAGGGAACGTGGAGAGGATGGGTCCTATGCAAATACTTCAGACGACAAGGAGGGCAGATCTGATCACCAAAAGAATGTAGATTTCTTTTCCTTTTCTTGATTCTGAAGCATAAATACAATCAACTTCTTTCTCTCTTTAGCATGCAACATGGTCCTTAAATGTATGTTAAAAACAGTTTTTTGCTTTGTTTCTGTAGTCAATTTGCATGCTCTGATATGAAAATATATGTCTCTTCAGTTGTGATGGAACCTGATTGTTTTACATTTTGTGTTAAATGTTTTTTCTTTCTTTTTTCCAGGAACACTACTCTATAAGACTTCAATTGAGAAAAAGGAATATCAGTGAAATAAACTATAACTGTTATAAAATTATGTCCGTCATAATTTCTCAGCAGAACTGTCAACGATGCTTGCCCTTGTACAGAAATGTATTCTATGTTGACTTGGTATTAATATAGCTCTGGTCTTCTGACTAGTTGCTGCTTCTATAGCCGTGTGGTTCATCCACTGTCAGATTTTATGCACAATGATACTAGATTAATGTATCTTTTGGTAATATTTTAAGCACATTGTCATCCAAATAGTTTAGCATTTTACATCTTCACTTTGATGTGTTACTGTTTTTCAGATTATTAAATACCAGGAACAGCTGAACTTTTTCATAAACTATATGAAATGTGGTTGAGTGTGCATGGTTCTGCTATTTTCATGTATGAGAAGCATAGTATGGAACAATTTGGAGTCTAGTATTGTTGGCTCTCATTATCTGACTTTCAGTTCTTGCAGCTTTCTTTTCATTTGCTTTCAACGTAGAAATGATTTTATGCTAAAAGATGTTCCAATGTGTCTGATTAATCGTGCTAAAGAAAAAGTTTTAAGTCCTGCAACATAGACAATTCTAATTTTCAAACACTACATACGTTTAGTAACTTTCTAGCTATGGTAGTTGTGCAGTT
Source organism: Erythroxylum baracoense (assembly GCA_025629805.1). Taxonomy (NCBI): domain Eukaryota; kingdom Viridiplantae; phylum Streptophyta; class Magnoliopsida; order Malpighiales; family Erythroxylaceae; genus Erythroxylum; species Erythroxylum baracoense. The sequence goes on along the minus strand of JAOTAY010000009.1, from coordinate 1,025,085 downwards.
AAGCTACCTTAGCTAGCCTAGTTTTATAGCATTCCCAAGAGTTTGATCCTGACTCATTTACTTAATTTTGTTTTATTATTAGTTGTGTATGAATATTGTTTACAAGAAATTCATGTTGCTAGTTGGCAGTTCGTGGGACCTAGGCAAGTCTTTGAACTGCAGCAATACAATCCATGGTGACAGTAAATCACTTTCTGCCATGTTTCAGGTGTCAGGTTTTGATCTTGATGCTCGTGGTTTGATATCTGGTGGAATATCTGCTTTATATGGCATTGAAAGGAACCAGTTAGATTCTCAGAAGGCAATTTCATTACCATCCTCTCCACATGAATATAGGAGTCAAACTTCTGAGAGAAGCAGACCTTCAGGCTATGGAGTAAATGATGAATTAGTTTCAACATGGAATAAAATTCTCGAATCTCCAATGTTCCACAACAAACCTCTGTTACCTTTCCAGGAATGGAATATTGATTTCTCAGAGGTAACTGTTGGAACTCGTGTTGGGATAGGTAAGAATTGATCAGCAATATAACTTTTCTAGTTCTTCATTTTTTTTCAACATTATGAACCTTTACAAGTTATTTTTGATTATCAATTTATTGTCAAGAGTGAAACTATTGTAATTAACAAGCAAAGAAAGATGCTTAGGTCCTGAGGCACTATTCATCCTGCAAGATAAAAAATTTGTTGAGCTTGCCTACTTATTTTCTAGCCTTGCTTTATTATTTTTGTGGCTTATGCTTATTATAATACCAGAGCTGATTAGAGCTTAGAGTACTGGCTAGGAATTTGTTTGTTTTTATCATTTGTTTTGTAAAAAGAAGCATTAATGAAATTTTTGTAGTTATAGGAGGATTGTGTTTAAATTGCTTTTGAAAGTGCAGTAGTGGTATTACTATAGTCTTAAATTTATTTGAATTTAATTGATTTTACAAATCAAGGTTTATTTTGGGGTTTAATTTTATTTATAACCTACATGCATTCCCTTTTGGATACTTTTATATATTTCCTTCTCTATACCTCAAGCTTAGTTGCCGGGGAAGGGGATTTACTTGTTCATGAGAGTATTAGACATTTATGATTGTCTTCATTCCATGGTTAACTCATAATTATGTCTTCTTTCATAGTTGTGTCAACTTCACTGCGCCAACATTGTCTATTTCTATAGTCAAAGATTAACTACAAACATTTATTCTTTGTTTTGTGGACTATAAACAATTCCATGTGCTACTAGCCTTGAAACTCTCTGTTCCTTGAGATTAATTCATTTTTCCTCTTTTGTAGGATTCTTTGGCGAAGTATTCCGTGGTGTATGGAATGGAACTGATGTTGCAATCAAAGTTTTTCTTGAGCAAGATCTAACAGCCGAGAACATGGAGGACTTCTGCAATGAGATATCCATCCTTAGGTATCTTCTTGTTGCTATTTTTATGTTGTAGTTAAATCCTGCTCATTTATCTATCTAACTTTGCACTCTTTCTGGATTTCTACATGTGCTTACTACAGCCGTCTTCGACATCCTAATGGTATTCCTCTTAAATCTGCTTGTAGTTGAGTATAATGCTTTACATTTATTTTTTTGGAGATTCATGCCTGTGGTGTTAAAATACTGAAGCAAGGAATTTTCAGAATCAACCATTGAGAAATGAACAAGATTCAGTTCTACCCTTCGAGAGTAGATTCATAGGCCCGCTTATAAAATATTTTCTTCCCAACGTTGAAATTAAGACCCTGAGCTTGAAGCCTTGAACTAACGAGCTATGCCTTTCTACTGTATTTAGTCTTTCCCTGCTTGTTGGTGAAATAACATATTGCTGCTTCTTGCAGTAATCTTATTTTTGGGTGCTTGTACAAAACCTCCACGTTTGTCAATGGTTACAGAATACATGGAAATGGGGTCCCTGTATTATTTGATCCACTTGAGCGATCAAAAGAAGAAGCTTAGTTGGCGGAGAAGGTTAAAGATGCTGCGGGATATATGCAGGTGTGTTCCCCACACATATGAGATGATATGCTGCTTGTAGAGCTACTTGCAGAAACCTAGTTATGGCACTAGTGATTTTCTGTGGTCTATGTTTGATTAGTCATTTGTTATGTGAGGAACATGATAAAATGGTTGGTAGGAAAGGAATCGCCAGTTTTTCTTGATTTTATACTTGTTGAAGAAAGAATCAGTAGTCTCAATCGTGATTTCATATTTTCAATTCCTTTGTATGTGAGGGTGTAACTTAGCAAGCTTTTATCGACTGCCATCCTCATCTTTTATGCCTAGTTCGTGATAGAAGCCCTTCTAAATGTCACTTACTATTCTCTCGACCCTTCATGTGACTTTTTTCAGATATGTTTTGTGAATACTGCATAAACAAGTTTTCTATTCCCTTATAAAGTGCTGCCTGGACCTCCATACCTTCCTCAGAATTCATTTTGGTCTAGTTCCCTGCTTCTCAGAAATCAGTGGAACTTCTCAATCGATCTCATATATTTAGCTATAACTTCTTTTTCCATTGCTACATTGCTACTACTATCTCTAGTACTACTAATAATATTACTACTCCTATTGGTGTCCTAGTATTATTATTATTATTATTCATACTACTGCTCATATTCGCATTATTAATATTGTTAGTGTTAACTTTCTCCTTTTTAATCCTTTTCTTCTTCTTCATCCTTTTCTTATTATTATTTTTTTTATTTTTTTCTTCTTCTTTTTTCTTTTCTTTTCTCCTCTCTCTCTCTCTCTCCATCTCTGTCTCTCTCTGTCTTTCTCTCTCTCTATCTCTCTCTCTCGCCTCCTCTCTTTTCGTGTGGGTCATTTGGAGACAACCTTTTTACTAGTTAGGGGTAAGGCTGCGTATTATTGGACCTCTCTAGATTCCGCGAAGCAACGAGATTCATACTAGGTGTTGTTGTTGTTGTTGTTATTCTTCTTCTTCTTTTTCCATTCGTTTATCCATCCAATTTTACTGAATTATTTTAGATAATTGACCTTAAGGACCAATTCTTTTATTTAATTCCATTATCTTCTTCCCCTTCTATTTTCAATTGTTTAATTTTTTCTGATCTGCCTAATATCTTTTCGTTCTCCATGCATTTGCACTTCCATGAACTGATACTATCTCTAATATATGTGATATAGCTGTTTTTAAACCTAAGAAAGTAAGGATTTAGCAAAGCAAGCATTTAGCTGTATGCTGACAATGCCTATTTTGGGTGATCAAGGGGGTTGATGTGCATACATCGAATGAAGATAGTCCATCGAGACCTTAAAAGTGCAAACTGTCTTGTGAATAAGCATTGGACTGTCAAGATCTGTGATTTTGGGTTATCCAGAATAATGACAGATATGTCTATGAGGGACTCGTCGTCTGCTGGAACTCCAGAATGGATGGCGCCTGAACTTATTCGAAATGACTCCTTCTCTGAGAAGTGTGATATTTTCAGCCTTGGGGTGATAATGTGGGAACTCTGTACATTAAATAGACCTTGGGAAGGTGTACCACCAGAAAGGGTAAGCTTTTTGTACAATTTTCATTTCCCTAATACCTTTTTTGCTTTTGTTTCATCTAACATAAATTATCACAACTCAACTGAATTCTGAGTCCCTTGTGCCCTTTCGACCTATGATTTTCAGGTAGTTTATGCTGTGGCTAATGAGGGTTCCCGCTTGGAGATTCCTGAAGGTCCTCTGGGTCGGCTAATTTCAGGTATGAATTTTATCAGCGGACTAAATGAGAAAGATTAATGCAAATATACCGCAGCTTCAGAAATTTTATTGTCTCACTTAAATGATTTTTTAGACAAAAGTTGGTAATAGTAATCCTTAAAGAGAAGGCTATCTATCACTTGAAACGTTCAACTGGTGTTGTTGATTGCAGATTGTTGGGGAGAACCACATGAAAGGCCCAGCTGCGAAGAGATACTGTCTCGTTTGCTGGACTGCGAATACTCGCTCTGTTGATACAGGTTGTTTCTTGTTGTATAGAAAACAAACATGGTAGAGCTGTTACAATTGTGTTCCTCTCGGCCAAGTTGTAAACTGTTTTTCAATGATTTTTCCCATCATTGTGGATAACTTTGTAACGCGGCACTTTTTGGCTTCCAATGGGACAAATTTCTTCCATCTTTTCTGCAATATCGGGGAAATAGAAGAGGGCAAAGAATGGATAACTGTACTCTTGCAAGAAAATTCACCTTTTGATTTCGCATACCAATTTACATGCATTGGAACTATAAACCTGTCCAAATAAATAAGATCTTGGATGATGTTATAAATAAGATCATATAAAATATACATCAATTTTAAAAGATAAACTGTATCATTTGAAGATGGTGAAGATATATATATATATAGATGTATTAGTCTCTTATTTTATTAATTGTAACCATATGAATAAAGAGTGTTATTCATTTGGTTAGTGTAATGTGATATGATAAGGAGATATGATCTAGGCAGTTTAGTTTAGTTAGAATTATGAATTATAACTTGATAATCAAACCACATGTGCCTATATATAGCTCCTTTGGGTTTTGCTCCTTTATGATACATGGAGTGATCACATTCAAAAAGAACATTCTTTTGTATACTTTAAATGAAATAATAACTTTACTATATTTCTTGTGTTTTTTATTGTTGTTTTTCATTAATTATTGCTTTCATAATATTCTTACTCGAGTGTGAGAGTTAAACACTGCGAGAGTCATTAGACATTCTAGAACAAGATTCGTTAGTCAACGATCACGTAGGGAAGGCTGATTCTTTCTTAAATGAGCCTAAGTAAAATTATCATGCAAAGGTGTAGGCGTAATTTTGATGAAAGTTGAGTGTCTAGAAAATCTTTATAACGCTGGCACGATAAATATAAGTGGTAGTTACATTGGTTTTCAAGCTTTTTGACATAAACATAAGAATGGAAGCTCGGACCCTAAGAGTTGCTATTTATCACAAGCTAACTTGATACCTTAGATGATTAAAACTTCTTAAAAGAGAAACTAAAGAGACTAGGTTGAAGATAGTGCATGACTACATATTTCTTGAATCTGATTCACCAAAAGTTGCTCCCTTATTCAAATGATTAACTCTTAAGTTATCGGGTTCCTATTTTTTCTTTGCATGGAAAAATTTCGTGTTACTTTCCTTCCAAATGGAATACATGGTGCTATCATAGGCAATTATTTTGATTGTTTTGTCTTTAGCTAATATACACTGATCTTGCTACAACATTTTGAGGATGTCAATATAACCAAGGCTTAAAATTTAGAGTCTACACCACTCTTGCATTATGACTATATGTATGTTGAGAATTCACAATTGAAGAAAAGGAGTTGTAAGGATTATTGGTCTTCTTGTATAGTAACATTATTATTTTATTATTTATTATTACTATGTTCTTTCTCTCTCTCTCTCTCTCTCTCTTGCTTCCTCTCTTTTCATGTGGGTTAATTGGTAACAATCTCTATTAATTAAGGGTAAGGTTGTGTACTATTAGACCTCTTTAGACCTTGCGTATTGGCGGGATTCGTACTGGTGTTGTTATTGTTGTTGTTGTTGTTGCATAGGAAACATATTTATGAGGATTTTTAGATTGTCCATGCTCCCTAATTTTTTTTATAAACATCCCATATAAGAAAAGAAACTTTAAACTTCTTCTTACACTAGATGATCCCATACCAAGCCATCTCCTGCATATTAAGAAGTAAGTACTTCCTGCAAGAAGCATTAGTGTATCTTCGAAAAGGATGCTTTAACCAAACATAAAGATCTTCCATTCCTTGAATAGATTTGTAACTAGGAATGGAATTACTTAACCAAGAGAAGTTATTGTCATATTCATTTTCATTTATTAGCCTTTTGACCTTAGTTAAATAAGAAAACAAGTACTTAAGGATTCGAAATAAGTTAGTCCTATAAAAGGGGCTTGATTTTCTCCAATTGTCAAATAAAAAAGAAGCTAGTTCCCCATTTCCAGTTCTGCAAGCAATGTTCAACAGTCCTCAATTTTGAGTAATTGATTCATATACCAAGAATAAGTGTTTTTTATTCCTATCTTTCCATAGGCCTTTTTCCTTTGATAAAATAGTTGTATATCCATTGAATCCAAAGAGGCTTCTAGTTACCATGAAAGTTTTATTAGTTAAAGATACTAAAATGTTGCTCTATCCTCTAGCTTTCAATGACATACATACCTCTTCGCAAAATAGCTCTTGTTTAGTTCTCTAGACTAAAGAAAGCTTCTCAACATCTTCTCTATAGCCTTTATCAGTCCTTTAGAGAGGAAAAAAATGAAGTACTAATATATATAGAGAGAATTAATAATAAAGATAATCGATTGAATACTTATGGAAAAAGATAAGGATTTATTGCACTAGTTATTAATTCTTCTCTGGATCTTCTCCAACAATATCCCATCAAATTTACAATAATGTAAGATCATATAATGTGATATAATAGTTGAATAACACAATAATGCAAAATATATGAAGAAGATATAACAGTCGAATAATGCGATATTGTAACATAAAAAAATATTATACGAATATGGTACTAAAATTTTATATTTAGATTTAGTATCTAACTAGTTTGAATATTAAATTTATTGTGATTTTCAATTTGACTAAAGAGGAATTTTCACTCAAATATCATTATTTATAAGCAAAAAGTACTTGAACATAATTGTTTTGCTTTATCTTAAAATGAAGAGACCTTACAACCAAACTTCTTTCTTAATAGCTGAACAAGAATCTAATAAAATATCTTAAATAACTTTAATATATAGTACAAATGTTACAATTAAGAATAGTGCCAAATTAGGCACTCCATATTGCATAAACAAAGATTTAAATACAATACATGTATCATCTAGTGAATATTTACTCTCAAACTTCTAATTCTTTTGTAATTTATCCTAAATCACTCTAATGGCACTTAATCCTTCTTTTTTTCTTATTTATCTTATGTTCAATGGTCCTTATTTATGAATTATTTATCAAATTAGTCAATGGAACTTTTGTATGACCATTCGATCCTTATATTGATATTTTAATTCATCGAGGGATAATTAATTATATTTAGGTGATTAACTGCTTGAACTATACAAAATGCATTTGGCAGTTAATTGCCTCTTATGAATAATAACTTCTTTTCAATCAACTTCAATGAACTTCAAGTCTAAACTCTTCCAGTAATCAAAAGGTTATATCTTGAACTAGTTGGTATCTCCATAAAAGGGTTACTTCATCTTAAATGGATCTCCATCTTTATTCTTCTTCATTTTTGTAACATCCCGTTTCCAGAGAACGGGTCGAGGTGTGGTAAATTACCACACCTCATGCTCATGCAGTTGTGAATAGTGAGTTTAGTGTACATGCGTTCATGACGATT
>JAOTAY010000009.1:994629-1017607 GCA_025629805.1 Erythroxylum baracoense | reverse complement strand
AATTTATCGGTTAATTAATATCTCTATAAAATAATAAAATATCATGATCCCAACAATATTAATTTATAGAGGTTTTATTGTACAAAGTTAGGTTTATTTAGTTTTAACTATTTCCTCATGGGATCGACAACTTTGATACTACAAGTTACGATTTGCATACTTGCGGATATTAGGGGTTTTACATTAGATAAAATTGCTCAATAAATTTCTGGCACCGTTGCCAGGGAAGTAGTTTAAGACTTTTTAAATTCCTTTGATCTAAAAATTTTTTACCCTTTCTTTTGATTGTGGTATCCAATCACAAGAAAAAAAAGAGATTGGATGTAAAGAAGAAGACATATCTATTTGGACATCATAAGGCAACAATGAGGAGTCCGCAAAGGTTAAATGTCAAGAAGATATAGAAAGAATGATGATGGAGGAAACACATTATATGGAGCCAAGGACCTTTGTGGACTTCAATGAGGCACAATTTGGTCAGGAAAGTCATTATCCTTATTCGAACACGTACAATCTAGGTTAGCAGAACTACTCAGATTTCTATTGGTCTAACAATGTGAGGACTTATATGGGCCATCAAGATCTATTAGGATTTCAAAAAGCTGAGTCTAGTTCATGGGATTCTAAATTAGATAGGATCATGGACAAGCTTATGAACATTGAAGAGGCCCAGAAGAGATTGGAAGGAAAGTTTGAGCAAGTAACGAAAGATCATGCCTCTTCTATTCACAACCTGAAGGTTCAAATGAGTCAACCTTATAAGGAATTTTGTAAGAGAAGTGTGGAAAATTTTCTAAGAAACGTGGAAGTAAACCTGAGAGAGCAATGTAAGGCTATCATACTTAGGAATGGGAAAGAGCTAGAAGAACCGCTGTAAACACAAGCGAAGACCTACTTTGTAGAAGACCAAGAGAAGAAGAAAAATGATGAAGAAAATAATGAATACCCTTCATACATTCCTCCTCCACCTTACGCATAGAAACTACCATTCCCACAAAGACTTTAGAAGAACGAATTAGATGTACCATTTACAAAGTTTGTGGAAAAGCTAAAGAAATGGAAAATTTACTTGTCTTTTGTGGAAGTGTTGAAACGTATGCCCAGGTACGCAAAGTTCCTTAAAGAAATATTATTTGTCAAGAGAACTTGGGATAACAATCAAATGGTAGCCATGGCGGAAACCTCTAGCTTCTTAATTACCAATCATATGCCCTCACAGTTGACAGATCCAAAGAGTTTTACAATATCCTGTGTAGTTATTAATTTAAGGATTTCAAAATGTTTATGCGACTTAGGTGTAAGTATAAACCTTATGCCTTTGTTGATTTTTAGGAAAATAAGGTTAAGAGATGTGAAGCCAACATTTATACTAATTCAGTTGGCATATCATTTTGATAAAGAAATTGTTTGGCATGGTAGAGGATGTACCTGTAAAAGTGGACAAGTTTAGCATTCCTGTGGATTTTTTCATGGTCGATTTTGAAGAGGATCAAAATTGTCCACTATTTCTTGGTATATCATTTTTGAACACCAAAAAAACTTTGGTAGATGTCCATGAAGACAACCTCATCCTTCGTATTAAAGATGAACAAATGAAATTCAACATGAATAAGGAATTAAAGAATTTGAAGGAGGGTAGCTCATTTATGATAATTGATGTGGTCGAATCTTTAAAGGAGCGAGAGGAAGAAGAACATAGCAAACAGATATAGAACTTGAAGAAGATATGAAAGTCTCTATTCATGTGAAAGTAGAAAAGGAGACGAGGGTGAATAAGGAAGAAAAAGCACAACTCACCCTCTTATAGAAAAAACTGTTGGATTCGATAGAAGATTCAGGGAGTTTTATTATTCCCTATTTTGTTGACAGTTTGTTACTTAAAAGGGAATTATTGAACTTACTTGGTTTTCTTAATTTGATTAATTATGTCCTTTTGATTATCTTGCAATATGTAGCTTATTTATAAGCTACTAAACTAAAACTAAGCCACACAGGTGGAAGTAAGCCACTCATAATTGACCAAGGTTGAGTGTGAAAGGAAGAACACGTCAAGCTAATAACGTTAACTAAGCGCAACTTGGGAGGAAACCTAAGAATTAGGATAAGTTTTATTTGTTTTATTTTATTAGTATTTTGTTATTTTTATTTTTGTTTTGTAGGGAAAGAATTATTGGGATTTCATGGCCGAAAGTATCTCCACATTCTGTCACCAACATCGTCACCACCTCAATCTCTTGGTTTTGTGCTCTTAACCTTTCCTTTAATTTTTTATCTTTTTTATTTTTATTTGTTTTTTATTTTTCTCACATTAAGAAAAATGTGTTGTCTAAGTGTGGGAAGGATTTTGCATTGGCATGTTACGAGTGTGAATTTTGCATACCATATTATTAGTTTTTCATTAGGTTGACATGATGTGAACATATACTGCATATGTGTGAATCGTGTAAATGTGTCAATGGCAATAACTTGATGAAAATATTTTAGCTTTGAACATAGTCATTGAATTTGTAAAGGCATATTGGCTTGGACATTTTATGTTTCAAGTTATCTTTTGTTAAATTAGGATATGACATCAGTTTACTCATCTTAGGAAATTTGTTACATACATTTATAATTATAAGTCAATTGAATATGTTAGTATCATTAGTATTCTTTCATGAGGATGATTAACTAAAAGAAATAAGGTAGGCTATGTGAAATGAAAAAAAAAGTATGTCTATTAAATGAATAATTATTCTGCTGACTCTTTTAAAATAAATATTGGGTTATGAATAGAGCTAGAAACCAGTTGAGAATGTGATATAGCTAAGTAAATGGGGACATTTACGACAAAATGTTTATCTTCATGTCAAAAGGCTAGAATGACATTCCAATCAAGCAAATTAATAAAACGTGGCCCAGTTGAGTAACTGGGAGATGTTCATGATAAGGTGTTTGCCTTCGTGTCAAAAGACTAGGTTAAAGTTAAAGAAAAGAAAAAAGTGGTTTTTTGATAAATAAATCCTACTAATCTTTGAAATAGCAAAAATTTTCTTGAAGGAATACTTAGTGATGGTTGCAATTGTGGTTGATTATTAATTATCCATATATATATACAAATGCTTTAGATGAATGAATATGATGTTAATGTCTTGATTAGTATGTATATTCAATCTAAGTGCTTAGCATAAATTGACATAGGTTAATATGTTGGAACAACTTGAATGATTATTTTTTAGATTAAATTGGTTTTATCAAGTTAGATGCCATTGTATCATTAGTGCATATTGCACGAATGTATGTGTTATTGTTTTGTTTTTGTTTGAGTTTGTGTTTTGCTTTTATTTTTGCTTGAGGACAAGCAAATTTTTAAGTATGGGGATGTTGATAGGTTTAAATTATACTATGTTTTGATAGATGTTTAAGCATGCTTTTGAGTATTTCTTAGATGATTATCATGTATATAGGCTTAGAATTATGCCATTATTAGTGTTTGTTTATATTTTAAGTGTTTGTATGATTTTGAGCATGATTTAGACCTTAATTTTATGTTTCAAGAGGTGTTTGATGTGTGTTTGAGTGTATGGAAACAGGAAATTGAAAAAAAGAGAAGAATTGGAAGTATGGAAACTAGATCGTGACAGAAAGCGCAGATAACAATTCCAACGAATTTCAACTTTTCCAGCATGCGACTCTTTTCATAATTTTAACATTTTGGGGTTATTTTTGGAATCAAATTAAGTGGGTAAACTCTAGAAAGAACCCTAGAATTTAAGAACATAAAACATTCAAAAAGAGTAGCCACCATCTTTCAAAGTGCGAAAGCAAGAAGAGTAATCCAAAAATTACAAATTTCAAGTTTGAGTTCAAATCAAGTTTTTTCGTTCTTTCCTATGTTTATTTCATTAAACTTGATGTGTAACTTAGATTTGAATATATTATTTGTGTTTAGGATGCTCTAATTATTAGATTTGGATTTGTTCTTAAGTTGTTTTATGACTTGACTGTTGATTTCAATTCAATTTTTTGGTGTTGTGATGTTTAGGTATGCTAATACTTCGATAATAAATTGAGAGAGTGAGTTGAAAGTAATCTGATTAGGTTGAGTAACGAGAGTTAGTGACTTAATAAGTCTCCCAAATATTAAATCGGTAATTATACGAAGAGAGATCTCGTGTAAAGACTCGATTATGTTGATAGATCACTTAAAAGTTAGTTGAAAACGTTAGGTAGACTTCGTGTATCAAGATGTTGCAAAATCTTGAACTTCGTAATCACTTAAGGTTAATCAATTAGGGTTAATTGATTAGGTCTTAAGAAAGAGTAGTCATTCCTTTAGAAGATCAAGAATCAACACATAATTGAATCAATAGTAGTCAGGGAACAAAAATAATGGTGAAATGAATCCTAAGCTTCATCTTTGATTCTCCTCACATGTTTATGGTAGCTCATTTGTTATTTGATTATTTTCTTGATTTAATGTTTTAATTTTCTGTTATTATTTTTTTGTAATCATCTTTTATCTCCTTTGATACTACAAGTTACGATTCGTATACTTACAGATATTAGGGATTTTACATTAGATAAAACTTTCTCAACATGATTTCAATTTCATATTAAAAGTTGAGGAAACTGAGGGCCCATGATCAGTTTGTTGTCCTTATAGTTAACTTGGAAAATGTTTGGATGAAGCTTAATGCAATGATATAACATTAGGAGGTTGTTTCTATACATGGAGTAACAACCAATCTGGTTCTAATTTGATAAAGAAGAAATCAGACAGAATTATGGAAAATCTAAGATCGATGAATGAGTTCCCCAATTGCTTTTCTGAGTTTGCTACTAATTGTTTATCAGATCATACTCCTATCCTAACTTCCTTAACAGTAAAGAGACTTAAATAGCTTTTCAAGTTCAATGATTTTCTGATGTAATTAGCTGGTTTTGAAGAAGGATTATGGACTGCAATAAGGACTGACATTAGATGATCTAAGTTGCTTATTTATTTAAGGAAAATGTAACTAATCAAACAGGAGGTAAATCTGAGCTAACACAGCTAAAAGGGAGTTAGAGGTTATACAACAACTAAAATACATCAATCCTAGAAATCTAAGTCTTGAGGTAAGGGAAAGGGAAGCATTACATAATTAATCTCTAGCACTTTTATTTGGTTATTCCATAACTAAACAAAGAGCTAGGGTGGACTCAATGAGACATGGAGATAAAAACACTTTAGTTTTTTACAAGGGTATAGTCTCTAAGAGGGCTAAAAATAAAATCGTCTCCCTCAAACACAACAACATTGTATTTGATTCTCAATTGTAGCTTATGCAGGGGGCTTATGAGAAAATATTTAGATGCACACTTATCCAATAAGTTTCTCATATAGGTTTTAAAAGACTCCATTTCACCAGAAGATGTAACTTAATTAATCAGAATTGTTTCTCTATAGGAAATCAAAGACATCTCTTTATCCCCAAAAGGCCTCAGGATTAGGTGGCTTTAACGTTAATTTTTAAGAGAGCTTGGTCTCTCACTGGTAACATGGTTTTAGAAGCTATCATGGAGTTATTTAGTAAAATTGATCAATAAGACTTTCATAACTCTTGTTTCAAATAATGGAGAGTTGAATAGTTTCTTTGATTTTAGACCAATTGCTTATTGCAATTCCTTTTACAAAATCATTTCTAAGCTTATAGTTAAAAGGATCAAAAGAATTCTTCATAAGCATATTAGTCCCACTCAAGGTGCATGTATATCTGGCAGAATAATTGGTAATAAAATTATGATTCTTCAAAAACTTATTATCAATTACTCTAATAAGAAAAGCAAACCCAATTGTTGCATCAAAGTTGACCTAACAAAAAGCATACGAAAATTTTGGTTGGAGTTTCATCACAAATATCCTACAAGCTATGGAATTTCCAAGAATTTTTATACAGTGGATTGAGCAATGTATGATGACGTCTTCACATAGTGTCTTAGTGAATGGTCAACCTACCAAGTTCTTCCAAAGTTTCAAGGGGATCAAACAAGGAGATCCTTTATCTCCATACATCTTTGCCTTAGTTGTAAAAGCACTCCATAAGATCATTGAGAGTGTTATTGTAAGGATAAAAGGTTTAAGATATCACTCAAAGTTTGCATAATTTAAACTAACAAATCTTTGTTTTGCAGATGATTTGATCTTACTTTCTAAAGTAGATGCTACTTCTATTTCCACCTTGATGAAAGCTCTAAAACTTTTCCAAAGAGGCTCAGGCTTGTATGTGAATTACTCAAAACGCAACATCTTTTTATCCAAGAGTGCCTCTAGTCTTCATAATTTGATTTTAACCATAACTGGCTTTTAACTACAAGAATTCCCAATGAAATATTTAGGCATTCCTATCCCTTCCCTCATAGTGAAAGAAAGAGACTATATTGAACTTATAGATAAAATACAGTCCAAAATTTCAGCTTGGAGCTCCAAACACGTTTTAAGAGCAAGAAGAATTCAACTTATTAATTATATCCTTAATTCTGTTAATACCTATTGGGCTGCTCATTTCTTTTTTCTAAGTTCAATCCTTAAAACCATTGATAGAATGTTTAGTAAGTTTCAATGGACTAACAGTAAGGACAAAAACCTATAAAACTAAGATGAAACGGAGTGAAATCTGCACATCAAGGAATTAAGGTGGATTGGGGATTTGTTCCATCAAAATAATGAACATTATCTTTCTCGCAAAAAGATTTTGGAGATTAATGGATGACAAACAATCCCTATAGAGTAAATCGATTCATAGTTATTTCATCAAGAATAGAAGCATATAGGAAATTGATGTTCACACTTCCCCTTTATTACTCTAAAGGTTATTCTAAACCTGAGAGATAAATACAAGGCTACTTTTATCGCTTTGATAGGGAATGGGAAGTCCATCAATTTTTGGTATGATAATTGGCTTTTTGTGGATCCATTGATCAATAACAATGAATTTGATTCCTAAGGCGTTCAATTCCTTTGAATACTTCAGTAGCTACATCATTACACAACAGGGAAACATTCCATAACTTAACACTATCCAATTCTCTTGTTAATGAAATCTATGGGACTCACTGCAATATAGAGGTTGATAGATACATTTGGAGACACTCAAATGATGGTAGATTCTTAAATTCATCTTGCAAGAAATTATTTTTCAAACACCTTCCCAAGTTGTCATGGAATAAAGCAATTTGGTTAAGTTATCTTCATCCTTAAGTAGCATTCACTCTTTGGATTACTATGAAAGATAAGTTAAGAACAGTCAAAAAAATTGTCAAATACACATAACTAGCCAGCCAGTGCTTTTTATGAAGAGAGGCAAAGGAAACTTATAAATATTTATTTTTCAAATGCTATTATATCAGAGGTATACGAAGGGAACTTCTCAACAAATGTATGATAAATTCATAACTAGACAACCTAAGCAGCATCTAAACCGAGTAGCTAAGTAGCAAAAGTCCCAACAACACTGCTCATAAATGCTTCTAGACAGTTATATCATAAACAGTTACTGCTGCATGGGATGAAAGAAACTTAATAATCTTTTAAAATAAAAGCCTCCATCAGGAACAGTTTTGCAAGCAATTAATGTAATAGATCAGGCTCTATATCAGCTTACAAAAGTAGCAATTCCAGCATAAGCAATACCCCCTTTCCTATTAGAATGTGAAGATTCCTAATTCACTTTTGTAATCCTTACTTGTAATTAATATGTGGTTACTAGTAGTTGTATACTTTTGAAACACATTTGAGTTGCCTTTCAAGGCTTAATATATTTATTTCAAAAAAAACCTTTGATTGTTTAACTATGAAAGAAAGTTGTTCTTTATAGTTTTTTAATACATCATTCATTAATTCAAGTTATTTTTAAGTTTGAATTGAACCATATCTTGGTTACTTTGAATTTGATCCACTTACATCTTTACTAATCTTTATTTAACACATTTGGTGTTATTACTTTTTGCTTAACTTATAACTTATTTCTTTCCTTAGCGGTGGGTTTCCTTTGGTTTGGACTTTTTAAATGAAAGAATTATTTATTAAGTTTAAGTTTAGCTCTTTGAAAAAATTATAAATGAAGCAAAGAATGGTAAAAATAAAGAATGTGTGAGTCTAGCATTAAGAAAAGGCTTTAAAAGAGTGAAACATAAGCGTATTAATATCTTTTTAAAGAATATATATAAGAGATGGTTTGAATTCTACTTTTACTCTTTTCTTTTTGTAACACTTGATAAGATTAAATAAGTGTTATAATATAACGTATAAGCCCTCAATTCAAATATGGAAGTTATTCTACAGAAGCAAGAAATCTCAATTATACCGTTTTGAGATTCTAGACTTTTTTCCATCTAAGCAAGGAGAGCAAAGGATACATTAACATTTTGTCTTTTTTGTATTTCTTTCTTTCAGTTATATATTAATTCCATTTTCCTTTTCACAAAAACTATAAAGTCTTTATTTGATCCAAGATGTATGATATATATGTCATACCAAAGTAATCTATTATTAAACATGTCATCTAAAGGTGGATTAACACTCATGAAAGAGAAGGATGAACATGATGTGCAACATATAAGAGATATATTAGAGATGCATCCTATAAATTTATTAGATTGCAAAGGAGGAAAACAATCTCAAATCCTTTATGAGAGGGGAGGCAACTATATGTAATCTATCACATGTAGATGAGGTTAATAATGATAATGAAGATTTAAGTGCATAAGAAGTTAACTAAACATCTAAGGTTGAATGGTATATTCAAACCTAAGAAGAGGAGTTAGGGAGAAAGTGAGCTTAGGAGGAAGAAAAAATGATCTAAAAGCTTATTTAAAGTAACAGAAAAAGAAATAATTGATTTTTGTAGACACAACTACTCTAACAAGAATAAATTGAAACTAATTATGGTAAAATTATTTGATTATGTTAGGATCAACTACTAACAATGGGAGGATGAATTGTAAGACCTCGAGAGACCTTTAGAGATTTGATATAACATGAAAGGTCTTATGAGGAGGAGTATTATGCTAAATCATTATTACAAAGATTTATATCATAAATCGCAAACTCTTTTGTAAGGTTCAAAGTATATGGAGGACTATTATAAAGAGAAGGAAATGGCATGATATAAACTAATGTGAAGGAAGATAGAAAGCAACTATGTTCAAAGTTTGAATTGATACGTAACTAATTTTATAAATTACCTTAGAATTATTGAAACCAATGCATATAGTTATGAACATTAAGATGCAACTAATTTATAACAGAATATGCAAAAAGTATGTTTTGGTCCTTAATGTTTAATACTTAATTTAGCCCATAATATTTAACAATTTCAAGTAAAACCCTAACATTTTTCAAACTAAACTAGTTTAACTTCAGACTAACAAAACCTTAAACTTATATTAGTGGAATCTCTTAGTTTTAGGGTCCTATAAATACCATATTAACATCTTACGTAGCACCCAATTTAATTAAAACCCTAAAATTGGGGATTTAAGGTTTGAGACTTTTTGTAAAATTTTATATGCTAGGTGTAATAATGAAAACTGCAAAAAGACTTTTAGGATGGTATCATAATTTCCTAATCTAAAGTCATTTACTGTTTTCAAAACTAGCAAAAAATAAGGACATATTAACAATAAAAATTGTTAAGGTTCAATATAAAGTCGCCATAGCAAGAATAATATATTGCTCTTAGACTAGCACTTAGTAAAACTATTCACAAATAATAGTGATAAAGAAGAGAGATAAAAGTAAGAATAAGTTGTAACCTAAATTACAGTATGAAATCAAAATCAAATGAAAGATTCAAATAATAAAAGCTTCAATTTAACGATTGAATTAGGTAAAGTTATCAAACTATCATATCTAGAAAAGCCTATCTACAAATTGGGGGTAAGGCTATATATTAAACCTTTCCAGACCTCGCGTTTAGCGGAATTTTTACTGGGTCATTGTTGTTGTTGTTGTACTATCATATCTAGATAAAGTAAACACCTCAAAATACTTTAGTGTTGGCAATATATTATTAATTATTTCATTTTCATTTTAACCAGATAATAAATCGATATATAAAAAGATATGTAAAAACTTTGCTTGAGAGATGATCTCAAATCCTTATATTTTGTTCTTTCTTCTTAGAGTTTTCCTAAAGTGGTAGAAGTTGAAGCCCCCTCTAGGGTTCTTTCTCTTTCTTTATATAGTTTTTTCTATTAGGTAAACCTTAGGGTTTTTTCGAGTCCATAAGTCTCAAATGTCCCTCATTAAGTCAGTTCTGGAGGTTGTCTGCATTATCTATCGCACAGGCCACGATCTTGGCCCATAGTGCCATGATTGTGGCACTTCATTTAGCTCTCTTCGACGATCGTGGCTCCGCCCAACTGCTTCTGTCACGATCGTGAGCCTAGGTCTAGTTCCAGGCTTCCTTCGATTCTCCTTCTTTCTTTTATATATGTTCTTAGACATTAACAAATACATCAAGGTACCTCAAATACACAAAATTAAAGCACAAAAGAATACTCTAACCCATATAACACTCAAAACACAAACATTTAACTAAATAACATAATCCTAACCTAAACATGCACTAATCATTCAATTTAACTTCTAAACATATGCTAAACTACCCGTTAAAACATTATGCAAATTACCACTATCATCCAATCCTAAGACTCTTATTTGAATTCCACTATAATTCTTCTTTCAAGATAAAAAATAACCTTTATATAATCTTTTCTTGGTAAAGAGTAACCTTAATATCACTTGGATTACCTCCAAATATAATAAAATAATGCCCCAACTAAATCTTACAACTTAAACTACTCATTTTATTACTTGATAATTCTAATGAGACTCACTCACAAAAATATAAGACTGATGGTTAAATGATTAGTAAGCACTTAGAAATATGCGTAAAAGACACCTAAATGTTCTTAAACACCTAAGCACCTAGAAATAGGGTTTCAGGACTCCTACAGTTGTTGGAGGCAAAAACTAGTCTTTACAATGGCTAATTATAAACTAGTTGATCATTATAACATATTGGTCAATTAGTATGCATTAAATGCACATATTCACTAGCTGATGAGATATTGGTAGGCCGGTAGGCATATTGGTCGATCAGTATACATTAAATATCTAGAAGTATTAGTCATATATAAAAGTATTAGTCATTAGGACACTGGTTGACCAATATTGCTCATTGTCGACTAATACATAAACTAATGTTACAACAAACTCTTGGTACATCAAATTTAACAAGTTTATTCTATATTAGTCAATAGGTAACCCATATAAGTATATCACTCACCTTAAAAACATAATTTTAATAACTTCAAATACTTAAACTCAAATTTTTAAATGTAATTATAACTAAATCACTTCCCTAAATGTTCCCTAAAGAGTGTTTGAAAGATCAGGAGGGATCTCTCTTAAAACCAAAAGCTTTAATAGTTTTTGATAAATGAAAATACTCATATAATAAAGTAAGATGAAATGTTAATGCATGGTGAGCCTTTGATATTGTCAAATTAACAATTTGAGACTACAAATAATAATATAAAAAATAAATCCCTTTAGTGAGCTTTGATCTTCTTTTGTTTTTGATTTGATCTTCATTTTGACTGCTATAAATATCAACTTCTCTTTATTAACTTCAAATTAAGCATGAAAATACAGTAGCTGGAATGAAGCAAAAATGGCAGCATATGTTGGAAGCATAAGGACTAAAACGACAGAGCAATATGAAGGAGCAAAAACATAAATAGGAAGGAACAAACGACAACACATAGCCACGTTGAATAAAACAAAATGCAGATGTTTTACTTAAAATGCATACCATGTGTGCGTAACAGTGTAGGTCTTTAAGTGAGGATGAACAGGACGCTTGACCAAGAACACACCAAACTTTAATTGTCCCATCACGCTACAGTGAAATAGAAGAGAGGGGCGATAGAAATAAAAGAGAGGAGTGGCATGGAGAGAGAAGAAGAGTGGCATAATAAGTGAAAACAAGAAGAGTTTCGTGAATAGTGGGGTGGTCCAAAACCTTTGATTGTCAAATCAATGAATAGGAGTGTGGAGAAGAGACGTTTGCTACCGTGAGTGAAAGCACAAGGGGGTTTTCGATAGGGTATTTTTATGGGGATTAAAGCATTTTTTGAGAGAGATCCATAGAGGGGTAACGTCCTGATGCCGGTTCGGAGGAAACATCGACACCAATGACCTGGGTTAAGTGTATTTTCTTATTTTTCTTGCTTTCTTTCTCTCATTAGAAATTGATTGTGTTATCTTAAGTTAATTGATTTGGGTTTTGTGTATGGATAATCAAATTTTCATTATTGTTCGGTTATTTGTGTATGAACCCATTGGGTAATGCAAAAGGATGATTTTAATGCGATCATTGAATCGTTTAATTGCATACCCATTGCTAAAATTTCGATGTAATTCGTAATTGCTATGTTGAAATACATGTGTAGAAACTAATGAATCGTAATCATTAGGGATAACATGACCTAGGTTAAATGACGCATCATATGTGGTTGTTGCCTTGATTAATCGGTTTTCCTAATTCATAATGCTACTGCTTAATTAAATCTAGAGATCGTATCCTAGGTTATTTGGTGGTTAGGTTTAATTAAAAATCATATCTTGATTAAACAAAACTTAAGGAAAAACTCAGGTTTATTATTAACCCACGATTAATAGTTTCTAGGAGATGTTTGAGAACAACAAATCAATAAAATATGCTTAATTAGGGTGTAGGTCGAGATTAAACCAAAGAACCGGATCCCTACCAAATTTCCTAATTTTACCATTTTTTGTATATTTTCTTTAATTTGTTTTTATTAGTTAGTTTCATTTTATTTTCTTATTCCAAAATCCAACCCCCCTAATTTTTCCTAAACATCGATTAATTTCATTTCATAAGCTAACCGAACACTCCCACTCACCATTACTACAGTAGTAGTTTAGTTATTTTATTTTGATTAGTGGTATGGCGTGCTGTCAATTTTGACGCCATTATTGGGGAGTGCAATGTTTTAGATTTTGTTTGTGATTTAATTCGTGTTTATGAAAAAAATCGATATAGATTGGAGTAATTTCTTTTATAACTCATATTTTCAATCCTATAACAATGTTTGTACTGATCAACCTAACTTTTGTTATGGATGAGATAATCATCAAAATTACTTCCATGATAGTTTGCAAGATGCACAATAATTCTCATACAGACCAAAAATTTCCTATCACAACTCCAGTCCATCTCTGGAAGAGTTCAATAATATTGTGAACGCTAATATTTTGCAATTGCAGCAGAATACTATGTAATTCCAGTAAGATAGAGGGCAATTTCTAAAAACTACATAGTCTAGCACCCAAGATTCAAAGAGCCAACATGACTCAGGCATATCTCTAGAAGAAATGCTTAATATTATGGTTGCTAACAATCTTCAAATTCAAAAAGATATGCAACAGTTCCAATAGAATATACAACAACTGTTTTAGCAAGCTGTACAGCAAATTTAAGAGGATTGTCTACAATTCCAGTAAGATGCATTCCCTCGATGGGGAGATATCAATCATCTGGAACCACAAAATGAAGAGGAGCAGTCATATTAACCTGAGGTGTACCAAATGGATGTTTATGCGGAAACTTTATAAAGAGATAAGGAGCTTGAGAATTTTGAGGTCAAAGTAGAAAAAAGACACATCTTTTAGTTGAGGAAACTTCTACTTGCTTGTGTAGAAGAAGTTGAGGAGGTGCTTGAAGCAGAAAAAGATACATCTTTTAACTCAGAGGTAAGTACTGAGTTCAATTCTATTTTTGAAACTAAATCTTCACCTTTACATAGCAAATTGAAGGAACTAAACGAAGAAGAAAAAGGTGAAGAGATGTTTGAAATATTTCCCAAATGCATGGATTCAGTTGAGATTGGACGTCTGAGGATAAGGAAGGAGCTAAATGGGAACGATTATTAACCAAGACCCTATCATGAAGAACCTCATGTTGAAGAATCGCATGTGCCATCAGAAGATCCTAATTTTGTCACGTGAGGAGAAGAAGGAGTCGAGCCAGTGACCCTAAACAAAGGCCCTTCTTGGGAGACAACCCAAAGGAGGTAAATTTCTTTTCTTTACATTTTCACATTCTTTTTATATGCATGTGTGTTCTTTGTTGGTTTATTTTGCTTGTTTTTAAGTTTTCAATCAAAATGAGAGAAAGAATAAAACAAACATTTTCTCGTTTTCTGTTGCTTCTGGGATTATGTAGTCATAAGTAGAGAATGAATTCAGTAGAGAATTTCATAACAACTTTGGAATGTACTTTTGCTCTTTTGATTGGTTGATATGCATTACCTTTAGAAGAGTAGTGACTAATGGTAGACAAAGCCGGTGAGATTTTGGATCTTATTAAACTAAAACATCCATATTAGTCTCATTGTCTTTTGATAATGTGTGACCTTCATGACATGTACATCATGATTTTGCATTGAATTTCTATTCAAGACTACATTTTTATCACATGCATTAATATGGATATGATTAGGCATTCTTTATTTTTCATAAACTACATTACCCAAATGACCTTCCATATTGACATGATTTTTTCCTTGTTAACCCCCTTTGAGCTTTATACTTTTTCTTTGTGTTTTAACCATATTACATGCTTTATACTTAACCAAATTTCCTACCTAAGTCATAGAGCTAGTGGAACATTTGTGATTGTTGAGTTTATGGATGTACAAAATTCTAAGTGTGTGGGTGTACATATGTGTGGGTTTGTTATGATGTTGGGATGTTTTGTCATTGAAATTCTCATTTTAATGTAGTTTCTTTTATTCTAAAAAAGAAAAGAAAAGAAAAGAAAAGAAAATGAAAATGAAAAAGAAAGAAAGAAAAAGAAATAGAATGAAAAAAATGTTTAAATAAATTTATCTAGGAGCAAGTGCATATGTTTTGAAAAGTTGTTTATGATTAATGCATTAACCTAAAGTTATGATGAATGGGTTATTTGAGTACATTGGATATGAGGTAGATGTTGGTTTGGAAGGTTCACTCTATGGTTTCAATGTATTGTTGGCATAAATTTTACGAGTGATTCCTTCATATTGATATATGTTTCATGTGTAAGAGTTGAATGGGGTTGTGAAATATAAATGTTGCAGTTGCCATAGCTAACGGTACCCATCTTTTGATTGAGTGTTACTTTTGTTTCACTATCTTTGATGACTTTCAATCTACTTGACCCAAACACACCTCACCTTACCTTTACCCACATTAATAACCTGAAAAGTCCTTTGATCCATAATTTTACATGTGAACATTAGTGGTGGAGAAATGAAATGATATGCAAAGTTGTGGATTGTCATGACCATGAATGGTGTTGAGTGTATATATTTTAGTTAAACACATTTTCCGAGTCTACCATTAGATTGCTCAGTTTTTAAAAATGATGTTTGTTGATTGATCATGAGTAGAAGCATTAAATGTTGAATTATTGCTATAATTTTTTAAAGTCATTTATCATTGGCTATGATTATATAGTCTTGGAAAATATGAGAAATGTGTCAATGTTTTAGGGTCTTTGAACTTAACTTTAATGTTTTGCCCGAGAACGACCAAAAGCTAAATGTGGGGGTATTTGATATGAATGAATTTTTGCTATATTTTTATATATTATTTGATTTGAATTCATTCCTATTTTTTGTGTTTAATTGCTCATTTTTTGTTCCTATTGATTTTACATTTAAATTTAATAACGGAATACAATTAAAAGATTAAGCATGAAAATACAATAGCTGGAATGAAGCAAAAATGGCAACATATGTTGGAAGCATAAGGAGTAAAACGACAGAGCAACATGAAGGAGCAAAAATGCAAATGGGAAGGAACAAACGACAACGCACAGTAATGTTAAACAAAACAAAATGTAGACGTTTTACTTAAAATGCATACCATGCGTGCGTAACAGCGTAGTTCTTTAAGTGAGGATGAACATGATGCATGACCAAGAACATACCAAACTTTAATTGTCCCATCACGCTACAGTGAAATAGAAGAGAGAAGCGGCAGAAATAGAAGAGAGAAGTGGCGTGGAGAGAGAAGAAAAGTAGCAGAATCAGTTAAAATAAGAAGAGTTCCATGAATCAGTTAAAATAAGAAGAGTTCCATAAACATAATCTACATAAAAGAAAGTATATGATGTTTTTCAAGTTGAGAGTTTTGATTAAACAATAGACAATTATAGCTATCAACTTTTATGGATGAAGACACAACTAATTGATCGAACCCATTAAAGATCTTCTTGTTAGTTCTCATTTCTTTCCTTCTTTCTTTCGTACAAATTTTATCCATCCTAAATCCACCATTATTTCTCAGTAAGTAGTATCATAGTGTAGTTCAAATAATAATGACTTCATTTGTAAGGTTTGAAGTGGAAAATTGCAACAAAATTGAGAATTTTAGACTATAACACAATGATTAAAGGATTTGATATCATATTAAGGCTTATTGAAGGGGTTTTAAAAAGATAATTAAGAAGAAATAAATAAGTTTAACTAGGAGGAGTTATAAATGCAAAAGGCTAGAAGCATTTGATTATGTTTAGCAAATAAGGTCAAGTACTACATCATGGATATTGCATCACTTAAAGAGATATGAAAGAAGCTGAAAAATTAATACATCTTGATATCTCTCACAAAAAAGATATATCTAAACTAAAGATTATACAAGTGAAGATGTAGGAGGGATATATATTAAAAGACATATCATTACATTCAACTATGTAGTTAGTGACATGTTAAAGCTTGATGTGACTATTATATAAGAAGATTGAAAAAATGATTATTCTTTGTTTTTATCAAAATATGACAACTCAAGATTAAGAAGTTAAAAGATATACTTAGGAGATTAAGTAGTATACACTATATACTAGATTTAAGTAAGAATGTGATCTTTTTGTAAACCTTACATAATCTCTTTGTAAACCTTATATGTAATAATCATGATGAAAGAACCAAAATTGGTGAATAACATCTACAAAATTGATAGGGACCAGGATTGTAGGTGGAGAAGTTGCAATAGTTAAGAAAGGAAGATAGTACTATGTTATAAGAGAGATGGATAATTCATTTTAATGAGTCAGGGATAAGGAAACTTTATAGGGAAAGTTTATTAGTGAAAAAATTTAGTCCACCATTTTCATGACAATAAACCTTTCATTCATCAAGTGAAAGATTAAATTAGTTGTTCTTGTTTTCCAACAATAAAAGACAATAATAAACGTAAGCAAGCAGAGCATTTCAAGATTCAATTAAATGAATATTCAATTTTATGCAAAGATAAGTAACATAACATAATATATGATAAAACTTTCATCGAACACTTTATAGGCATAAGAAATTCATCCCTAACTATTAACAAAAACAATGGTAAGTAGCATTCTTCACCAACAGGAAAACATTCAAATGCACTATGGACCATTAACAGCTGAAATAGACACAGACAATACAAACCAAATCAATCAAAACTGACCCAAACAAAAGCTTCCCTAACAACAAGAAGGAGAAAGATAAAAAACCAAGTGCAAAGGATAAATAACTAACCACGATGGAC
Source organism: Erythroxylum baracoense (assembly GCA_025629805.1). NCBI lineage: Eukaryota > Viridiplantae > Streptophyta > Magnoliopsida > Malpighiales > Erythroxylaceae > Erythroxylum > Erythroxylum baracoense. Next base: position 999,984 of record JAOTAY010000009.1, on the reverse strand, counting down.
GATTAACCGGAGATCAAGATGATAACGATGTTATATTGAGCTGAAGACCACCACGGAGAAGGAAGATGAAAAAAATTGGAAGATTTAGAGACGTTCGATAGTAAGGGGGAGAGGCGTCGACGTTGGTTTAATCAGATAAGGAAACAAGGTCATTTTTAGTTGAACAAACGACATCGTTTTCCTTCCAATTAAAACCACAATCCCGACGTCATTTGAATTTACCTATGGAATGATATTTCTGTAAGTAAATTACCAACAGAAAAATGATTTTGTAGGTAATTCCCTACAGAATGGTGTTTCCATAGGGAATTCCCTTACAGACCGATATTTCCACAAGTAAATTACCTATAGAATGGTGTTTCTGTAGGTAAATTCCCTACAGAAACATCTCTCTGTGGTAATTTACCTATGAAACTCTATTCTTGTTAGGAAATTCCATCCGGAAACATATTTACGTAGGTAAATTACCTACGGAAATTTTTTTATGTAGGTAAATTTTGTACACAATTTTTATTGGGAACCATTGACATCTATTTTTACAACGACTTTCACTATTCCGTCGCTAAATTCCATCGGCAAAGTTTGGTCTCCTCCTTTATCGATGGATTTTTTTCTTTAGCAAATTACCTTTTTTTCCCAACAAATTTACCTACGGAAAGCAATTTATGTCGCTAATTAACTACAAAATTTTTTCTGTTGGTAATTTTCTGTTAGTAATTTATAATTTTCTTGTAGTGTTTGAGATTATCACATTAATAAAGTGAGACTACAATCAATAATACAAAATATAAAATGACCTTAATAAGCCTTGATTCTTTTTTGTTGGTTTGATCTTCACTTTGACAGTTGCAAATTTCAACTTCTCTTTATCAAGTTCATAAACTATCTTCTTGAATTTATGAATTTATTTTGTTCTTATGTTACCTTTTATCAAAATAATAAACTCATTAGTACAATTATGTTCTGTTATCATTCAAACATTGATTGGAACTTCCCTTGGTTTAACAATAGTTATAATTCTTGAATAATAAGATGGTAAACAATAAGAAAAAGATTGTTCCAATATTTTCTTATTTTAACTTTGACTTTTGTCCTTTCCTTTTTCAAAATTTCTAATCAAAATTTTCTTTAAATGACAATATAATATATCTATATATTTACTTCAAAGAGTAAAATTTAATGACCTTAAATTCAAGTATAAAATTAGATTTTAAATATTTAACATTTTTGAACTTAAATTTATAAAATATTAGAATAAATTATATAGTAATACATGGAATTTAGTTCTCTAAATCCAATTTAATTAAAAAATATGGTACAATTTAATTTATTTCTTATTTTAGGTATTATAACATATTCATAGCCATACTAAATTAAAATCAACGATATATATATAATTCAATCTAATTGTGGTAAAAAAAGTTTTTTAATATAGTATGGCTTAGTTTTAGATCTTTTTCTTGAGCTCTTTCAATTCGATTTTTAATCAGCAGGATCCAAGTACAACCCTAACATTAGTAATCAGAAAAGAGAAGTGACAATACCTTAAACCCTATTTGATTGAACTTATACTTTTAGTTTTTAAGGTTTGTTTTCAAATTTTGTAAAAGGACTTGTTAAGTTGAGTTATTATTTTTTATTTCTTTATTTTCATAACTTACGAGAATTATAAAAAGTATTTTTATTCTTATTTTTTATTACTATAATCTAAAATTTTTTAGTCAAATGAATTAGTAATTAATTAATGTAATATTAACTACTTATTAAAATTTATATTCTTTACAGCTTAATTATTTAGTACTAAATTTTTAAAATTTTTAAATTGAAGGTTCAATACTAATTGTCCTAAAAAACTATAAATATTTTCAAAATTTAAAGCTACTTTAATATTAAAACTTTTTAAATTTAAAAGTATTTGTATCAATATAATAAAACGGAATATTTTTTAAAAATTAATTATGAAATAAATAAAAATTAGGTTGAAATATTTTTAATAAATTTAATTCTTTAAAATTAATTATTTCATATATAAAAATATTTTAGTTATTTGTTATATTTATTCGTATTATTTTAAAATAAAATTTACAAAATTTTACATATTATATAAGAAATTCAAATAAAATAAAATATTTTAATTTAAATAATTTTATTTTATTTTATTTTATTTTAATCTCTAACTCTTTTCATTTTAAATTATTATTAGTGAAAAGTAGAATTTCAATATTTTAATAATTAAATAAAATTTTGCTGAAAATAGAAACTAAAATTATAAAAATAAAACTAAATTAGGAGAACCGTTTTCAACACTTTTTGTTGATACATGTAGTCCTTTAATGAGTAGGGATGATTACCAATTAAGTTTGAGTTTAGAGTTTTATTCTAGTTTGACTCAATTTAAGCAAAATGACACTATTTTATCTGAACTTGATTGAGTTAAACTCAACTAATTTTTAAATTTAATCAAATTTCATGCTAAATTCGAGTTAAAACGTATTCAAACTTAATTCAGCATGATGCTGATCTGATAATGAGGTACATGTACTTTTTAACAAATTAAGAGTGACATGCGCAGTTGTTAATGATTGATGATGAATCTTACGTGGAAGGAGTACCATACACCTTTGTCAAGCATGAAGTTATTGGTATATGGTCTACAGCCAATTAGTTTGGTTATAGTTTAGTGACAATTATTTAAAGATATTTTTTATTTTGTTCATGTTTAGATTTATATGATAAAATCCATAAAGTAATTATAGATTGCAAATGAAATTATAATGAGACTATGATTATGACATTCATATTGCATTTATGTATTATTCCTAAATTATTCCTAGTTATTATTCTATTAAAAATGGACATTAATAGAACATAAAAAGATTAACACACATTTTGTTTTTTTCTTATAAAGGAAGTGGCCAATCTCATAGACTAAAGTGCTTATTAGAAAATAAGTTCACTAAACATACCATATATAAGAAATTCATTTGGAACATTCCTTGTATGTCTATGAAAATTCTCATTAAGATGATTGTAAAAATGATTCTTTAACTTGAGGACTCTAAAGTTATCTTATATAGAGACTATTGTGTTTTAATACTATTTATGACCTATTCTAATCATAGGTCATTTTTTGGTAGTCATTAGAGGTAGCCTGAATTATATAGAAGTAGTTGAGTGATCAAGATAAGATTTATCATCCAAAAGTAATTAGAGAGAATGTTCTATTATTCTCGATTATTACTGATTTAAGAAATCTTTGGTCAAGATGGAATGACATTTGTAAATAGTTTATAAATGTCATTAATTGAATTAATAGCTAATGGTAAAGAACTTATATGATTGGACTCAAAATATAGTAGACATTAAATATATACTCTATATCTAATTAAAACAGTATATGATGAAAAGATTAAATTATATAAAAAATCATGCACGAAAAGGTTTGTCAAAACTACTTTGACATTTCTAAATATTTAGGTAGTCATGATGTATTGCTAGACGCCAATCTTGATTTATGATTATAAATTGTTTAAATTTATCTAATTCTAATTCTAATTATAATTTATACTAATTTTCAATATATTTGGGAACCTAATGAGTCTTACATAAAGAACGGGTTAAAGAGAGCAAAAATATTTTAATAAGTTGAGCTTGATTGTAAAGTTTAAGAAACTTTATAGTTAAATGTGAGATATCTAATAAATAAAAATCAATATGAGATATTAGACCCTATTTGGGCATAATTAGTATTAAATTAGAGTTATTTGTAATTTAAAGTTTAGTTAAAATTAGAATTTAATTTTAATTAAATTACTAAAATGTCCAAATTTTATTATAAATAGGCTTAAGCTCTAATGATGTTAGTACTTCTTATTTAACCCTCTCTATAAGAGTTACAAGGTATTCTCAACCTATTCTATGGATACCGTTAGAGGCCATACATTTATGTTACTACAGTGGTTAAGATAGATCGGTTTTAGAAACAATTTGTTGGACACAACAAAAATATGATCAAGCTTCGGAATAAGGTAAAAATTAAAATTCATATTTTATTTTGATTCATGTGTTAACCATTTTATATAATTAAAGTGATCTCGATTTTCAAGAAATCAAAATACGAAAAAGCTTCTTAATTATTATGCTGTGGTCAAGATTGGATCCCTTCCTGATTTCCCAACAATGGTATTAGTATTTGATTTTAATTCTATAATTTGATTAAATTATTTGATTGTTATTGCTAAAATTTTGGAATTGAAATTAAATCCCTAAGGAGAAACTAATTATAGCCATTACGCTTTATTTGATTTTGATAGTACTGCCCTCCTTCCTCTTCTGATTCGTTTTAACTTTTACACATGTAGAAGTACAATCTTCAATACGACATCGCATAAACAGAAATCTAAGTATAACTATTAAGCTATTAAGCTATATGTAATAGTAAAGTAGTACCAAATTTAGGCTTTGGTTTCTACGCAATTGTGTTGGTGAGGGGGTCAGCGTGCCTTCGGCGGAGGAGGGGGATTCCTTCCGGGGATACAGTACGGCTTGCCGCGGCCACAGTTGTAAATTGGTCCTTTCCCTCGTATCGCTCCATAAGCTTTACGATTTGCATAAAAACATATATTTCCCAAATTAAGCAAACTTTGATGGTAATAATACAAAGAGAGTGCATAAAATAATAATAATAATAATAAATATTTTTTAATTTTAATTTTAATTTTGTATTATTATATTAAATATGTTTTTATTATCATTATATTTTATCATTTAAGATGAAATATATAAATATATTTTCTATAATATATTAATATTCACGCAAGAGTTTAATTATGCTGAATAATTAATATCTCAAAAAATTAATCATAAAAAGATTTTAAAATAATAATAATTTTAAAAAATAAGTTACTGAGAAAATTATTTTCTTAATTTTATTAAAATGAAATATTCAAAAATCATAAAAACATAAACTTAAATTTACTTATTTTTAACAAAATATGTAACTTATTGCCCAAAAATAATAGAATATATTTTTAATAAATCGTAATATGTGATATTAATTTTCTCAAATAAAATGGATGAAAGTAACATTACGATTGCCAGCAGGGACTCCTGCTCCAGCTGCAGAGTGAGGAGGAGAGAAGACGACGAAAGCCAAGAGAAGGCATAGTATTATGACATATAACTTCATTTTGGAGATAAGAAGAAGAGCTTAAGATGGAGTCGTATTTATAGGGCTCCAAGGTGGTATGGTTGAGTCGGTCGTGCTGGGCCCGAGCCTATTCGTAATGATCCACAGGCCGATTGGTCCAATCTTCAAAGACCAGTCTTATACATATTGGCCATTCTAAGCCCAGG
>JAOTAY010000009.1:973792-991310 GCA_025629805.1 Erythroxylum baracoense | reverse complement strand
TTTTAAAGTGATTATTGTCTATCACTTCCTCCATCAAAGAGTCAAGAACTCTCTTTACTGTTAGAGCATCACCACTAGCATGCTTCACCACTTTTCTGAATGCATTATACTCCTGTGGTAGGGATTTTAGAATCACCACTGCTTGGTGTTCTTCAGAAATCACCTCCCCAGTAGCTTCAAGATCTTGAATTAATTTGAAGAAGTAATCCAGATTGTCTTCTAGAGTTACGGTTGTATTCATCTTGAAGTTGGCAAGATTGTGCAGCAATGTCATCTTATTGGGTAGGCATCTTTTTGAGTAGATCTCATCCAATTTATCCCATAGAAGCTTTGCAGTGTTGCAATCTTTCACCTTTCTGATGACAATTGGTGAAAGATGCAACATTAGCTTGCAATGTGCTAATCTTGCCTTCTTAAGATTCTTTACAGGATCTTGCTCATCTTCATATATAGCATCTATGGCTCCAAAGCACTCATAGGATTCAAGGAGAGCTTGCATCTGTAATTTCCAGATTGCAAAATCCTCCTTTTCCAGTGAATACTTCCATCTCCTTTCCCACCATCTTGTAGGATCTTTATAAAGACTTTGTGTTTGAGCTTTCTTTGATGGATTCTTGGCAGGTGAATGTAGGCAAAAACTTAAAAATGGCTCTGATACCACTATGTTGGGATATTACTTTGTTTTACTGTTGTCTTTATCACAAAGACTGATTAAGATTGTTGTTGTTGCAGGAATGTAAATGCAGAAAAATTAAAGAGACCAGATTTTACTTGGTTCGATAGCATACAGCTATCTACGTTCAAGGGTCGAAACTCACACACCAGATTTTACTAGTATCAAGAAAGAAGAAATACAAGAGATTGGGTGTACACTAACACTTGCAAGAGTTTTTCAAACTCTCCAGTACCCTCAGTATGTACTCTAGCACTCTCAAGATTTTCCTCACTTGAATCACAGAAATGTAAACTTTAGTGAACTTGTAAAATTATTGTGTTACTCTAATGTATTGAACTCTGGTCCTATTTATAAGTGTTGAGGGATAATGCTGCCTTTGGATATCCTTTGACTGAGTCAAATCATGCTTTCCTCACATGACCACTATTGTATCTTCTGCTGTGCATTTTATGTAGAAAGAATACGTCTACGTTTTTGGCTTGTAATGTGTGTCCCATGTGTTGTCCATGTGTAGAGTTATACCTTTTATTGAAGTGCTGCATTTTGCCTCTTTAATATATATGTCTTCCACATGCCACACCACTCATACCTCCTTTATACTGTTCGTTTTACTCACTTAAGTCACAGATTAGTTTTTATCTTCTTCTCTTCATAAGCTTCGCACGTTCCCTTCTCTTTTTTCCTTCGATTCTTCATCTGCGTTCTTGATCTGAAGAGATTATGTGAGGGTTATTGGAGAATCTGGTGTTATTCTTCACAGCTTGGATTGCTATGAGATGGCTAATAATTGTGTATGCTCATGCTTTGACAACAAATCGAAAGAGTGAGTTAAAAGTAATCAGATTAGGTTGTGCAATGAGAGTTAACAATTTAATAAGTCACAAAGTTATTAAATTGACGATCATTCGAAGGAAGATCTTGTGTGAGAATTTGATTATCCAATAAATAACTTCATATGTAATTGAAATCGTGTGTGAGAATTTAATTATCCAATAGATAACTTCATATCTAATTGAAAATGTTAAGAAGTTTTATGAATCGAGAGGTTGCAAAATCTATAATTTTGGATCAAATTAGGGTTGATTGATTAGGTTTTGAGAGAAAGTAATCAATCTCTTAGGAAATCTAGGATCAACAAACACCTTATGAAACATAAAATTAAGATCGATTCTTGCTTTAGACCAAACAAACATTTAGACTACATACAAACATTAATAATAACATAATTTTAAGCCTATACATGTGATAATCATCTAAGAAATACTTAAAAACACACTTGAACTTCTAGCAAAACATAGTATACACCTATCAATGGCTCTTCTGCAAACTTGAACAGAAAACCTAAATTTTCTTCCATCAAGATCTTCAACCATATCTGCATCTGTAAAACCTTCTAAAGTTGGCGCACCATCACCAAAGCACAAACTCCACTTCAACATGCCTCTCAAGTATCTCAGAACCCATTCACTACTTCCTAGTGAACCCTGAATTTGACAATAATTTGCTCACCATCCTAACAGCTTGAGCAATATCTAGCCTTGAGCTTACCATTGCATACATCAAAGACCCTATTATAGTTGTGTATGGAACAGAGGATATACAATACTTCTCCTTCTCTATTGAGGGATATGTACACTTACACAACTTGAAGTGAGATACCAGCAACATGCTAACTGGCTTAACATGTGATAGATGCATAATTAATCATATTTATAACCCATATTTGATGTATTTTTGCTTGATGTTTTATACTTTTATTGTACATTGGGTAATCAATTTGCTCTAAGTGTGTTTATAGGTTATAATTTCCTTCATGGACTAAAAATGAGAAGAATTTTGATGAAATGAGGCATAAAACGAAAATGTGAAGCAAAGAAGGGATACACAGTCGTGCATCAACTCGTGTATTTCTCTCAAGCTATGTAGAATCACAAATTTTAGATATTTTGAGTTATACACAGTCTAGTACATGACCTTCTATCAGACTGTGCATCACCTAAAACCTTAAAAATTACTATAAAAAGACGTATTCGGAGGCAATAGGGGAGTGGACATTAGAAGATGATTACAATGGTTGAGATCATTCAGAAGGGGCGATTTTGATTCAGAGAAGTGGAAGACACGAAGAAACCATTGAAAGATCCATTAGAATACAAGATCAAACATCTAACTTGGAAGAATATTCAGTAGGAGACAAACAGGTATATTTAAAATTATGAACCCATTGTTTTCAATTCATTTTTCTTTTTGTTTATGTTTGATTTCATGTTTTATCATGTGTAACTAAATTCTTTTAGTTCCTAGGTTATATGAACCCTAGTTTTGTGCAATAACATTTTTGATTCTTTTATTAATGCAATTGTTTAGATTGATATATTGTGATTCAATTATGTGTTTAATATATGTTTTAATAGATCCAGGATATCAGTGCATAATTTGATTTCATAACATAGAGATTAAGAAATCATGTGTGGGAATAGATGTACTGTAATTGAAAGGAGTTGATTGCAACCCTAGAGATAAGATGTCATAAATCCTCTGAATTAGGGTTAAGCCTTCCTTAGGATTAATTTCTATTAGATTCAAGAGTGAGCTATTATCATACCATAGGAATTTTCACGGTCCAATAAATCAACAATATAACTACATAATAAAAAATCAATCAATTAAGGATATTTAAGGGGATTTGAAATCGAGAAACTGATTCTCAATATCGATAATTTCCTAAGTGATTTTTTAATTCTCCATCCAATCTTGTTATTTGTTTTATTTAGTTGCTTTAGTTTTAATTTTTAATTAAAAATCACAATCAAATTTGTAGACTAGATAATAGGATAACAATAACTACTAATATTTATCATCCTCATGGGATTGTCCCGTACTCGTTGGCACTAGTTGTAATTACGTCATACACTTACAGTTATTTCATAATAAAAAAACTTAGAAAAATTCAATCAAGATTTTGGCACCATTATCGGAGACTTTGATATTAGGAACACCTGAATGCTATTACTCTATTCATTATTTTTTGTATTTATCTTATCTTATTTTATTTTATTTTATTTTATTTTTATTATATCTTGTCATACTTTTGGCTTATTCATTATATCTTCTAAAATTCTCTACAATAATAATGTATTTAGGGTTTATTTTAGGGATTAAGGCTTAATGTCAATACCAAAACTTACAATATACTCTTACGGGAGCTACGATATGTCTTCGCAATATAAAAATCACCATATAGGAGAGAGGGGTTTCCTGACATGTTGTTGGAGGCTCAACTGACATCCATATCGTGTTGTGACATTTGTGAGAGTAACTATTACAATCATGAATGTCGAGTACCAACTTATATGTGGGAGTAACTGAACGTGTACAACCAACCTCAAGGTGCACTATACGAGAACAGTTACAATTCAAAATGAAGTAACTCTTTGACTTGTGGACAGAAAGATTATGCTCTAGCTAAATATTTACAATACCAAGTACCTCAAGTCCAGGAGCCAACTCTGGAAGATATGATGGTCGATTTTATTCAAGAATCAATCATGAGGCATCAAGAAGCTAAGGCTTATATTCAAAATATGGTGAATTAGATTGACTAGTTGGTAAGGATTATATCTGACGAGATGCAAAGGAGTTTGCCCATTCCTACTGAAACATATCCTATAGAATATGGGATGGCAATCACCCTTAGTAGTGAAAAAGAGCTCCTAGAAGAAGAAGAAGGAGAAAAGGAGGAGAGTATTTCAAACAAATTAATGGAACTCTTTACAGAAATGAAAGCTAACTGACGCAAATTCGAGAGCTAAGAAAAGATAAGGGTTGGCTTCATGAATGGAGTGACATTCCAATAAGAGCTTCCGAAAGAAGAAGACAAATAAACATCCATCCAAGAAGAGGAAGTAGAGGAGTGGTGGGAAGTAATTGAAGAAGATGAGCCAGAATTCTTTGTCTAGAAAGCAAAAGAAGAAGAATGGACAAAGGTGGTCGAGGAAGAACTAGCAGAGGAACCAAGTAAGGAAACTACTGATGAGGCATTGATAGTGACTTTTAAGTACTAAGGGTTCCCACTTCCTCGAAGACAATCGATGATTTAAGGAGTTTTATTATTCCATATTTTATTAATAATTTGTCATTAAAAAGGGCATTAATGCATACAGTTAGATTAATTAATTTGATAAACTATGATCTTATTGTTATCTGGCAATAGGTGGATTACTTACAAACTATAAAACCTTATGCAGAGAAACGTGTGGAAGTAAGTCACTGATCATAAACCTTGGATGAGGGTAATATAAAAGGTACGTCAAGCTAATGACGTTAACCAAATGCTACTTAGGAGGCAACTCAAGAATTAGGATTTACTTTTGTTATGTCATTTTAATATTTTATTTCTTAATTATTTTTATGTATTTTTTATTTTTATTTCTTTTTGATTCCTTTTATCATTTTTCTTATATTTTCAAGGATGTTATCTAATATTGGATGATCATAATTAAGAAAAATCATCATACTCAGGGAAGTACCACTAAACCTTCTCACTTATTATATATACTTATATTGCCGTCTCATTTATTATATATACTTATATTATGTACATTGGGGACAATGTAAGTGTGGGGAAAAGGTTAATGATTTTTTAAGCTTATTATAATCTTGATTTTTAAATTTTATTAACTGATATCTTAAATTAATTGAAATTTGTCTATCAAAACTTTACTTCATTATTGAATATTGATTTGAATTAGTATGCAAAAGGATGAGAGTTAGAATAAAATTGCTTTTATAAGTCATATTTTCATTAATCATTGAGATAGTCAAATTGAATGAAAATTGCATTCTATTTAAACATATATAAACCCATATTTTTTGTGAGCTTTTGAGCCTAAGAGTGAAAATTTTAAAAATTTAAAGCTCTTTTTATTCTTTCATATGTGTTATCATGTATAGTAGAATGATTATAGAACTTGCTTTTATTATACACATTGAGATCATATTTGTTAAATTAGAAGCATTGACACGATGAAGACACTTAGATTCAACAATTTATTTAAGCCTATTTCTTTGATAATTACCACAACTATAAAATTATCTTTTAGGAATAACCAAGTTGAGCATTAGCCTTTTCCATTGTTATTGTACCCACATATTAACCTTCTCTTTTTTTTCCTATTTTTCTTTGAAGACCTTTTTATTGTTTTAAACCTTGAAGATTATTTACATTTGTTACTTATTTGAGACTTTAAATTATTTAAAGGTTCCACAATTCTTTAATTGTGTTATAATATGAATGTTCGAGATTCTTTTGTTTTGATAAAAGAAAAGCATAGAAAAAGAAGAGAAGAAAAGTATAAAGTACCATGTTTTTTATAAGGAGTGGACCTATGTAAATTGTAAACAAGTTTATTGTAAATTCTCTTAGTAAATTTTCTTCAATTTAACCCTTTTTAATATCCAAACTATACCATACGTAAGCCTTATTATAACCCATATAAAGATTTTTTTGATTTTTTTCTAGTTTATACATAAGTGATGGAGATATGATAATACTGCAAGTCTATGATAAGAGTTCTATAAGCATTGATTGAGAGTTTTGATACTTTTCACCCTAAACACTTAAGCGCATTGAGTGAAGTCTTGGTGAGGATGTGAAGGTGTATGTTTTTTATTTCAATGCGATTATTGTTGTGATTATTATTAGTATCGACTTAGAAAGTTAATTTCAGGAAAATTTGATTCTAATTGTATGCTAATTTGATTCAATAGGATATGAGGATTTATAGTATGAATGGACAAGTTGAGATTAATGAGGATATTTGATAGATACATAATTAATGATATTTAAATCCCATTTTTAATGTATTTTTGCTTGATATTTTATACTTTTGTTGTATATTTGGTACTTAATTTGCTTCAGGTGTGTTTATAGGTTATAATTGCTTTCATAGACTAAAACGAGAAGAATTCGGATGAAAATGCAGTATAAAACGAAAATGTGAAGCAAAAAAGGGATACACAGTCGTGCATCAACCCTTGTACTTCTATTAGGCCGTTTAGAATCATGAATTCTAGGTATTTTAGGTTATAAATGATCTAGTACACGATTGTGTATCACCTAGAATCCTAAAAATTACTATACAAAGATATGTTCTGAGGTAAAAGGGGAAGCAGACATTAGGAGGTGGTTACAAAGGATGAGATCATTCAAAAAGGGCAATTTTGATTAAGAGAAGTGGAAAACACAAAGAAACCATCGAAAAATCCATAGGAATAGAAGATCAATCCTCTACTTTGCAAGAATATTTGATAGGAGACAAACAAGGAGATTTAATATTATGAATCCATTATTTTCAATTCATTTTTCTTTTTGTTTATGTTTGATTTCATGTTCTATCATGTGTAACTGAATTGTTTTAGTTCCTAGGTTAGATTAACCCTAGTTTTATACAATAACATGTTTGATTCTTTTATTAATGCAATTGTTTGGAATAATATATTGTGACTCAATTATGTGTTTTATAGATATTCTAATAGATTTGGAATATTAGTGCATAATATGATTTTATGACATAGAAATTGAGAAATCTTGTTTGTGAATAAATTTAATGTAATTGAAAGGAGTTAATTGCAACCTTAGAGATATGATGACATAAATCCTTTGGATTAGGGCTAAATCTAGTAACGGGATTCACAAATTTGTAAAATAATTTTATAAACTTTAACCTAAGTAATTTGGTTGATAACCTTAGGATTGGTTGTTATTAGACTTAAGAATAAGCTATTAGCATACCATAGGAATCTCATAGTCCAATAAATCAACAATACAGTTATATAATAAAAGATCAATCAATTAAGGTTATTTAAGGGGATTCAAAACTTAGACTGTAATTATCGTCATCGGTAATTTCCTTAGTGATTGCTTAAAACTCTGTTCAATTTTGTTGCCTGTTTTTTTGTGCTTAAGTTTTAATTTATTTAATTAAAAATCACAATCAAATTTGTAGACTATAAAATAGGATAATGGTAACTACTATATTTATAGTCTTTATAGGATCGACTTGTACTTATCGATACTAGCTACAGTTACGTTGTGCACTTGTGGTTAATTCACAATTGCCAAACTTAAAAAAAATCAATCAACAAGCTTCATATTGAAACTTTCTGTCACTCGTTCAATATATCTCTCCTAAGATAACCACAATCTCTTATTCTTCTTTTCTCGAGTTATCTTCATGCCTAAAATTTTCTTTGTAGGTACTAAATTTTTCGTATCAAAAGATTTGGACAAATACTCCTTAAACTTTTAGATTCTACTAATGTCTTGATCCATAATTAGCATATCATCAACATAAAGAAGAAGAATGATGAAGTTCTCATATGAGAACTTCTTGAAATACTATACATTGATATAAGTTAGTTTACACCATAATCAGTCATAAAGGAACCAAACTTTTGATACTACTAAATTGGAGCTTGTTTTAATCCACATAGTCTTTTCTTCAACTTGTAGACCTAATTTTCCTTGCCTTTAGCTTTGAAACCTTTGTATCTCCTCTTCCAAATCTCTATGAAAGAAAGTTGTTTTTAACATCGAACTATTCAAGTTCAAGATCTAAACAAGAAATTACACCCAAAATTGTTCAAATTGAGATCATCTTGACTACTAGTGAAAAGATTTCATCAAAGTCTATACCCTTATTTTGATTGAATCCTTTCACTGCTACCCTTGTGTTGTGCTTTACCAGCTTATTACCATCTCTCTTTATCTTAAACAACAACTTATACTTCAATGCCGTTTTGTCTTTTGGAAGCTTTATAAGCTCGTATGTATTATTCTTCTTCAGAGAATCCATCTCTTCCTTCATGTGCAAGCCAGAGATATTTTTCTTTGCAAGATGCAACCTCTTGCACATTTTTAGGCTCCTTGTTAATAGTAAATAAGTGGTATTCATAACTTTTCTTCCTAATCAACCTTCGAAGGTGTGTTTCATCAACTATTGGATCCAATTGCCCCCCTTCTCATTATCCTTAATGGATTCATGTTCAGTATTCTCTGGATGTCGTTCATATAGCTCATCATTATCAGCTTGTATCTGATCACTGCCAATATTTGTTTGGTCACACACTTCATCTTCTTCACCTATAGAGTACTCACCAGTTGAAGGAATTGGTGAAGAGCTAACAATGCTATATGATGAGCAGTAGTGTGATAACTTATCTCCTGTCAGAAGATTAGCACCTCTTTTGTGCTCCTAAAACACTGCATCATTGCTTCTAACAACCTTTTGCTTCTTTAGGTCATAAAGTTTGAAGTCAAATTGATCATTACTATATCTAACAAAGATAAATGTTATTGACTTTGAGTCAAGTTTCTTTCTGTGATCCTTGGATAAATGTCTAAATACTTTACATTCAAAAACTCTCAGATGATGATATATGAGATCTTTGTTAGTCCACACTCTCTTGGGAATCTCAAAAAATAATAAAATTGAGCAACCTCGATTAATTAGGTTGACCGTAGTTCGAATTGCTTCTCCCTAAAATGTTTTTAAATATATAAACATTCTAAACATGCAACGAACCTTTTATATAATGGTTATATTCATCCTCTCAACAACCTCATTATGCTATAGAGTCTTTGGTTGAGTTTTCTCATGTCTAATGCTATGCAATATATAGTATTCTTCAAACAACTTGAAAGTATACTCCCCTTTATTATATGTTCACATGCACTTCAGCTTCCTCTCAACATCCCTTTCTACTATAACATGAAACTTTTGGAAAGTTTCAAATACTTGACTCTTAAAGTTCAACATGTACACCCAAGTCTTCCTCGAAGCATCATCAATAAGTGTAATAAAATATCTGTTACCTCTTAGTGACTCCTCCTCAGTAGGGCCACAGACATTTGAATGCATCATCTCTCATATCTTTGATTTCCTTTTATATCTTCTTTTGAAAGAGAATTTATACTACCTTCTAGCCAAGCAATGATCGCAATGATTAAGTGGTAGTGAGTTCTTAACTAGGATAAGGGACTTACTAATTATCAATTTTAATCCCTTCTCACTCATATGTCTCAGTCATCACTGCTATAGATTTTTTGAAGTTTCCTCTTCAGTTATGTATACTTCTCCACCACCGCACAACTTTGAGTATGTCTTATACAATGAGTAATATAACTCTCCTCAGACAACCATTATTGCGCCTTTAGATAGTTTTCATTTCCTATTCCTGAAAGTGTACTAAAATCCTTCTTAATATAAGAAAATAGTTAATAGTAGATTTAGCCTTAGATCGGGCATGTATCATACATCTCTCGAGTTCACTGAACTCAGATATTACCCATATCGAATATTTTGGCGAAACTTTAGTTTCTCATCTTTACACTCCCAAAATCTTTGCTTTTGCAGTTGGAGAAGTACTTCACATTTGGATCCAAAATTGCTGACATTGAAGCATTCATTAGTTGCAAAAACTAGAGAACCTCATCATTCATGCTTGAAGCTGTTATTGTTCTATTTTTATCATTTCCATCATTTTAATGATCTTTCTTTTTCTGATCTCTCTTCCACTTATAGCAGAACCTCTTAATATGCCCTGGCTTATCGCAATAATGGTATGTCTTCAAATCTTTGTCACCTCTAGACTTTGAATGATTCTTAGAATTGCCACAACCTTTGGGATCCCTACTCTTGTTCCCTCCCCTCTTTTCTGTCAATAAATCCTACACGTTGTCAACTCCAATATCCTTTCTTTTGAGTTTTTAATTAAACATACTCTCTATGATTACTTCCAAAGAGAGTACACCTTCAGGAGTTGAGTTGCTAATCCTCACAACTAGCATCTCCCAACTATCCAGTAACAAACTCAATAGGAACAAGGCTTAAAGCTCATCATCAAGACTGATCTTCATTGTGGTAAGTAAGTTGATTATGTCATATAAATCACTTAGATACTCCGACACTGATTTTTCAGCTTTCAACTTCAAGTTCATAAGCCTCTTAATTAAAAAGGCCTTGTTATGAGCAATCTTCCTTTCATACAAACCTTCGAGCTTCTTCCATAGTTCATAAGGATCTGTTTCTTGAGATACATGGTTGAATATGCTAATATCAATCCATTGTCTAATAGCTCATAAAGTTTTTTGCTTCATCTTTTCTCATTATCTATCTAACATCTTTTTAGGTTTTGAAGGAATATCATCCTTGCAAAGAAAAAGGTCCTCCATTATGGGCCTCCAAATTAAGTAATTTGATGATACCTATGTTTCTACCTTCTATTACAATGGCTTTGATACCACTTGTTAGGAGACAATAACACAACTCTATAAAAGATCAACCAAATATCAATGACAAGAAAGAACTCTTCAACTTGCACTAGCAAAACAATATGAGAATAAGAAACTTAATGATGAAACAAACACCAAGAGTTACATGAAAAACCATCAAATGTAGAGGAGAAAATTACAGGCCAAACTGACAAGAAAATATAATAAACTTAATAAGGATTTACAAAAAGTTGATCTTTTACTTCATAACAATAAATTGTCTCATAAAGTTTCAATATTGAAACTAAACTTGTTATCACAATCAACGAAGACTCAAACCAATCCCTAAAACAATCAAACAAGGATGAGAATACAATACCATTTGTCCTCTCTATATTTTTCCTTACTTTTGGACGTTATGACTACACTCTCTACAAAAACCTATGTATTTTTCTCTTTTATATTATGTAGTTTTTTCTGCACCATACACAATTGCTTACATGGTAGTGTAATTGATTGTGTATCTTCAGCACTGGCTCACTCGCAGTTGTACACGGTTACAGAGAGTTAAACGTTCTTCACACAAAGTCGTGTATCTTTACACATGCGTGTACACAACCTTGTATGTCTTCACTCTATGTACATTCTTTCACACAAACGACTTACACTATTAATCCACATAGTCGTGTAAGTCGAGGCACGAACGTGTGACACTCTACACAACTGTGTATCTCCTCAAAAGAGCTTCATTCATCTTGTTTTTACTTGTTTGTCATTCCCAAGAACCATAAAGACATCTACAATCACCGAAAGTCTAAAAATTAGAGTTGGACATTCAACAATTGTTTTTGCATAAAATTAACGCAATTTTGCTAATTTTTCGTTCCCTTTTCTGTCTAACTTCGCCTTAGTCAACAGTAAATTTAAATGAATAGACTTAAATGCATAAAATTAATATGTATACATTTGATAGTAAAATGCTTTGTATGTTGTACACTTCTTTTCTTTATATTTTATTTTAATTTATACCCAAGACTATGTTTGATTGGGTAGTTATTAATGGAGTGGAATAAAATATAATATTATTTCATCATTTGAGAGGAGAGTTTATAATGGAATGGAATGGAATGGAATAGGATGGAAGGGGAGAGTTTCACATTGCATCTCATTCCATCCTAAATAATAAAAATAAGTTACCTCCGATTTGGAGGCTTTAAGATGGAATGTAAAATGATAAATAATATTTCACTATATTACATTATGAACTCTTTTTTCAAACAACATTTTACTATATTATATTATGAACCATTTCATTCCTCTCAAACAATAATTTTCTAATATTACATTTATTTATATTCCATTCTATTATAAATCATTTCATTTCATTCTATTCTATTAAAAACCTTACATTTAGCCAAATATAGCCTAAGGGAATGGGAGATGGAAAAGAAAATGATGAGGATGTGGGGGGAAATAAAAGAAAGAAGAAGGCACATCTTTTATTTTCCCCTTTTTTTAATCTGTCACGAAACCTAAAATTGGAGTATAGTGATCATAACATCTTCAATTTCTTAGTCGCCATGATTTGATATTTGTGGGCAAGGGAACTTAGTGCACCCGTCAATTTGCTGGATATGATATCTAATCTGACCAATCTAGTCGGGTCCCGCGTAGAAGATTCTGGTTTCTGATGTCAAATACCAACATCTGATTCAGTGTTAATTATTCAAACAAATCGTCCGGCGAACGAAGTTGTATTCCGACCCCAAATTCCTCTCTGTTCTGTGTATGGCAGATTAATAATAGAAATCATTCATGGCTCCATATTCTGACAAAAGAGAAACAGCACTAATCAACAACAAGTTCTACGCTCTTCTATTAAGCTTGCATATTCATCCCACTGACTCGTCTTGTCATTTGCAAGGTGATTTCCGTATATTAGATGTACTTACCATTACACTCTCGTAATACTTACCCATAGCCCCTATCGTTCTCACACACACACAAATGCACATTGGTTCTAGTTCTCCGTCTTTACGCAACTGTTTCTCTTGTTAAGTGGAAAACTTCTTTGGCTTTTATTTTGTTGATTTTTTAACGTATTAGGTTACTAAATGATAAAGCATGAGCTTTTCTAAATCTTTTTTAAAAATTCATTATAAATTAAATTATAATGACAAGATTCGTAATACTTAAAAATTCTATTTAAATATTATTAATTTTAATCTAAAAATTTTGTATTCAACATTTATAAACCCTAAATTATAATATTTTTAATAAGACTAGAAAATAAGAATAGTTTTTGGAACAATAATTATTAAACAAGGCCCGTCAATAAACAGATCAAACCCCAAGCTACATGAAATTCCGAATGTTTGTTTTGTGGTCCACTTTAAGAGGAACTCCTAGCAGTAGTGAAGGGATTAAATCTGGGTTTATGTGAGAACCCTACTGCCGGTGTTGACTGTTCAGGTCTGGTGATCGGAAGCTTATGGAGACTGTTGGTTATGTGAGTTGTTTTGTATGATTGTTGGAGTTGTGCGTCTTTGTTGGAGCACGCAGGGGTAGGCGGTGGCTGCGGCTGGTGCGGAAGTATTCACGATGGCGTTGCATATGGGCTTCCCCTTAATGTCGCCACGGTCTTCTCCCGTCATGCCCTAATCTTCCGAATCTATTGCCATCCATTATACGTGCAGAGGGGAGTCTGCAATAGATGAAACGTTGGAGATACAGGTGATGGCTACATTTCTACCGGCAGCGAGGAGCATACATGGCGCAGAGGCTTCGAAATAAATTAAATTTATAATTTATATGCTTAGAAAATTATTATTTTATTTATTACAAATTGTTCTTTTATTTATTAATAATATTTTTTAAATTTATTATAAAAGACATTATTGGTTAGGTTTGAAAATGCATTTTTATTTATTAATTGAAAAAATGAGCTTTCTTTAATATTTTTAAAAATAGTTTTTAATTTATTAAGAAAAAATTTTCTATTGAATTAAGAAACTAATCACTAATTAAATAATACAAAGGAAATTTTCAATTAAATTTAAAATTTTTTATTTAATTTTGAGTGTAGTTTTCTTTAATATTATAAAATAGTTTTTAGTTAAAGAAAAATATTTTTAATTAAATTATAATAGTTTTCTAATTGGATTAGAGTTTCTTACTTGTTGAATTTTAAAAGAGTTTTTAAAAATTGTAATAAGTAAGAAGTATAATTTATTAAAAATTATTTGTGATTAAATTTTATTAAAAGAGTGGATTTTTTATTTAATTTATTTTACTGAGATAAATTAAATTTATAATTTATTTTCTTAGAAAATTATTCTTATTTTTATTACAAATTGTTCCTTTATTTGTTCATAATAAGTTTCTTAATTTATTACAAAAGATATTCTTGATTAGATTTGAAAATGTGTTTTTATTTACTAATTGAAAAAATGAGTTTTTTAAATATTTTTAAAAATAGTTTTTAATTTATTCAAAAAAGACTTTCTATTTAATTAAGAAATAAACAACTAATTAAAAAATATAAAGGAAATTTTCAATTAAATTTAAAAGTTTTTATTTAATTTTGAGTGTAGTTTTCTTTAATATTAGAAAATAGTTTTTTAATTAAGGAAAAATATTTCTAATTAAATTAGAAATAGTTTTCTAATTGAATTAAAGTTTCTTGCTTGTTGAATTTTAAAAGAGGAGTTTTTTAAAATTGTAATAAGTAAAAAGAATAATTTATTGAAAAATTTTTTCAATTAAATTTTATTAAAATAGTCAAGATAATTGAAAACAATTTTCAATTGATTTTGAAAATTGTTTTCAATTCACATTAAATTTATATTTGAAATAAGAATTTAGTTTATTTAGATCAATGTGCTTAATTTAATTTAATTTTTTTAAACAGTTGGAAATATTATTTTGGATTATGAAGATCGGTAACTAGAATAAAACAAGACTTGATATGTTGTGTATATAATTTTGTTATTACGAGTGCATAAGTTGCATGCTTTGTTTATATGTTTGGTATATATATATTAGATGTATGTTTTATATGTATGATAGTTTACATGTAACTTTGTGTTTGATGAGATAAGTATTAAGTATATGCTTTAAATTCTTTATTGAAATATTAAGTACATGTTTTAAACATGATTGTTATAAGAATAAATCAGAATTCCGTTTATTATTCGGTTTGTTAAGCAAACTCAAGACTGCTCTAACCCAAATATATTTAGCTTATAATAGTGAGTCTTATTTAACAAAAAATTTGTGATTTGGATGAGAAAAATTATGGTCACATGAATTTAGAGGTAGGTTTAGGAATAATATATATGATATTTTTGGTCAAGAGTTGTCACTTAGTAAGTCTAAGAGTCATATGAGAAGTGATTGATAAAGTTATTATCTACCTAATTTAAGTTTAGTTGGTTTGTTGAGCAAACTTAAGATCAACTAAAATTAAATGCGATCGTACCCTACTAGAGATATTAGAGTAATCTTTTCAAATAATATTTTAAATAAAATAGTAGGAGTAACCAACTATATGATTAAAGTATAGATCTTATTTGATAGTCATGACATATAACCAATTACTTGCTTTTCTTACGTTTATATTTTGTTCTAAATGGAATTTAACTTGTTTAGTATAATTGACACTAAATTTTTGACGAACAAAATATCTTGGACCTAGGCCATATTCAAGAAGAGTTTTTAAGGGCAAATAGAAAAGTTATATGTCCATTATGCAATTTTGCTATTAATCCTTGTTAAGTATTCTTGACAAAGTTTTAGAGATATATAAATGTCATACATAAAAACAAAATGTGATGAAATTTCAAGTTGACAAATACCTTATAAACTTTAATGACATCATGTAAGATGTATGTCAACACTATGATAGCATGCTGCAAGAGGTTGTATAAAGTAGGTATAATACCTTAATGAAATTGTTTAACTCAATTTAGCCTACTAAGCATAAACACAGACTATAATTGAAGGTATTTACTATAGAATGATAATAGTTATCATTAAAAGAAAATTGATTGCATGACTTTTCTTGCCTATGTTTGATATGGTAGATATCGTATATATTTCTAATTTATACTTTTAAGTATTTGATATTGAATTTAGACTAAACATTATTATAATGTTCAAAGTATGATACAAAATAAATTGTTAAGTAAAAGTGTTTGATTCAAATTCATACAGATAGTTAGTATGTATTGGATAAAAGGAAGATTTATGCTTAATATAAGTGACAATAATACAAAATTGGATAATTGAGACAATCTTTAAGCCATATTGGTTAAATCAATGTAATGAGAATCATAAAGTTATACAAGGATGTAGGTATCCTTTTGATTATGAATTGTATGAAACTTTTGAAACTTATTTGATTGAAAATAACCAAATCAACCTTTGCTAAAGGGGTGGTGATGGTATTAAATTGCCAAATTTTATACATGTGATATGTGAGATACAATAGCAATTCATAAAAGGATGACACTTTTATTTCATTAAATATAATAATGAATTTATGTGATATAGTCATATATATTAAATGAAATATTGATATAAAATTTTGAAAAGTTCAAATTATTTAAATTTACGTAAAAATTAAGTATTGGAATGCTAAATCACTTCAATGAGATCAATGAGGTGAGATTTAAATTTTTACATTACCTATAGGGAATGAGATTCTTTGGTGAATACCTTCAAAACTAAATTCCATAATATTACGGATTGGTGTAAGGAAGAGAATTCAATATGAGATATTTTATAATGAAATATTTATTTCTTTTATAGCTATAACTGGTACTATAACTTACCTTTGATAGTTCCAATTAAATAAAATAGCAAGTTTTGATATTAGATATGAAATGCTAAGAATTTGAAAAAGTCAAATTTAATGATTTTAGAACGTGATGCTTAGTTGAAGCATGTATAATCCAATACGTTTAGAATTAAATTGGATAATAAAAGGTTATGAGATACCCAAAAGGTATTATATAATTTTACAAATCCACTAATCAAATCATATGTTTTAATGTATATTTATAAGAGAATAGTTCTCAAGATAAGTAGTTGGAGTAAGATGAAATTTGAAAAAGTTTGAATATCATAACAATACATCTAATTAGAATTAATTCCTTTGTTGATACATCTAATGTATAATTGTAAATTTATTAGATCTACAAAAAGGTTAGTGGGAGTATAGTTGTTCTCTTTAGCAAGAGCATGTAGATACATATTGCTCACATGATGAACAATTATTCATATTTTAATTGTTGAAAATATAATTTTCCAAGAATGACTTTAATTGGATGTAAGAAAGGTAACAACTTAATTGTGCAAATTAGGTATATATGTAGCTAATGTACTAAAGTTGTTCAGTAGATATCTAATTCTTATGAAGTATTGAAGATATCCATTATTCTATTTATGAGTTGATATGTAACATCCCGTTTCCAGAGAACGGGTCGGACTAGAGAAACGGGTCCAGGTGTGGTAAATTACCACACCTCATGCTCATGCAGTTGTGAATAGTGAGTTTTGTGCATATA
>JAOTAY010000009.1:950289-961576 GCA_025629805.1 Erythroxylum baracoense | reverse complement strand
ATGTGTCACTTACTTTAGGCTCCACATGTAACTCATTTAAGCCTCCATATGTCACTACCTATAAGGCTACACATGTCTCCAATTGCAAGGCTACACATGTCACCAATTGTAAGGCTATATATGTCACCATTTATAAAGTTACACATGTCACCATTCTATTGCTCCACATGTCATAAGTCTAAGGTGCCATTTGTTACAAATTTAAAGCGCCACTTGTAGCAATTATACTCAAGCCACTTATCATCCATTTAATTGAGCCTTTTGTTTCTTATCCTAATGCCACATGTCACCATTTCATAGGCTTAATCAACCTAAATTCCCAGGTATCAATTTGCCTTACTCTTTAACATTTTTCTTAGACTAGATGCATATATCACCTCATCAATTACTCAATTGTAACAATAATTTCCCAATAATCCATCAATTCATGTTATTGGGAATGCATGTTCATATTATATTCATTTTTGTTCCATACCCCGGAATATGTCAATTGAGTGCATATACTATCTTGTAATGTTTTCTAAATCATGATATATATGTGTATGCTAATATAATGCATGCCAATGGAATGCTTTTCATATATTCTCACATGATATGGCTTAATCTAATAATTAATCCTTAAGAGTAGGAACGGGTTACTATAGCCAATATATATCTTTATTAATTAGCCTCTTCTTTATGTATTTTCTTTTAAGCCTCTTTTACTCGATATTTTGACCTTCTTATTCTTGGAATAGCATAACGTCTTAAAACCACTATATCCTTCAACCAAATTTCTTTTAAATAGATTCTATATAACCATAATAGTCACCATCATCCTCTAACTTAATTATAATGGTACTCTATATTTTTTTATTGGCCTCGTCTAATATATTACATAAGTACTTAAACTAAACGTCTTGTAAAAAGCACATTTTAATTTCTTTCTCCTACTAACACTAATATCATTATCCTTCCTAATGCTACGAATTTTATCTTCATATGCCACTTAACAATATCTTTACACCACTTTTAAACAAAAATATAGTTTGGAACTTTTTTATCATAAACGTACTTAAAAATTTAAACATGTGTCACCATATAATTTCCTTAAGTTCAAAAAACTTGTACCTACTTTTTCCTAGTGGGGATGAGTCACTTAATTTAATTGTGGATAGTTTAACATCATATCACCCTTCACCCATCCCCTCTACCTTATACAACCATCTATTTACTTCAATCCAAGTTTTACTTGTAATGTATATGAAACTTGTTAATTTGTTTTGTATAATATAAAATAGGATATTGGTATATGCCTTTTAAAATTTCTTCCTAATATCAAATCATTTAACCAATGATACATTACTACTTAAACAAAAGTAACCAAACTCCATCTCATGCATAATATTTTCCCTTATTATTTCCTCTTATAGCTCAACAATTTGTACCAATGTGTTATGAACGTGCATATAACAATTAAAGTAAGCATGCATACCCCTACTTCTTTCTGTCACTGATATTATTATCTAAAAAATTATCCTAATATATGCTAGATTCTACCTTATATGGCCATCAAATAGGGATTCAACTCGTTAATTATTTTCTAATTCCAACTCAACAACCACTTCATCAATAATTCTTTGATATTAATAACATCATAGATCACTTTAGCAATTCTATCTTTCAACTTTTTATATCTTTTATGGGTACCAAATTTCTTAAGTACTTTCTTAAGTATATACCACAAACAAAAGTCTATGCCTAACAATGAGGAATACCAACTTAATGGAATTACATGTACTTTCATGCTCATACGTAATTATATAACTAGGTTACTTGTCATTTATACATCTCAATCATGTACACAAAATTAAATAAAAAATATCAGCCATATCATTAGCTAATAGTGCACACCAAGCAATATTGATTGTCCTTGATGGCTAACATTGAGAATAGAGCAAATGATACTTGGTATTTGTTCCTGAGATATATGATATAAAAGTGATAACATCATAAAATTCAATATAAATTGACCAAATCCTAGCATCAACTTAGAGAACATTTCCCAACCTTCCTTGTTTATCACATAAAGGATCGACTAATCTTTTCTTTCATTCCAATTAACATCTTCTACACCCCTTCTATATCTCCTTTTCCAAATCTCACTCATCTCAACATGTTTATATAATTAAAACAATCCTTTCATAAATATATTATGTCCTCACACCAAACTATGCTTGCAATAACAAAATATACATTTATTTATGACTTAACTTTGTAAGTATTTTTTTAATTCTAATCTACATCTTACTTGATTATCCACAACATAATATTGTCTTATAAACGTCACATATTTAGAATCAAATTGTGATTATGAGCATTTTCAAACTTGATTATGGTCCAAATAGCTTCAAGTAACTAACAATATACTTAAACGTTAAAGTTTCAAAAAATATACCTAAGCATTACACTAAATTCTTAATTTGATACTAGTTTTATTATATTTAATGCACTTACTTTTTGGAAAAGACCTTGATAACAAATAAATATTTTCCTCTTTATATCTTCATTCCAATCTTTCCATTCTTCCTCTAAAGTAATTGCAAAGTCATAACACCTTACGTGCTTTTGGTATAAATGAAATATCAATTTAGAATTTTCAATCTTCATTCTCATTTCTAGTACCACCTCTATCTTAATGTTCTCTTCCTAACTACTTAAAGTCAACACATCTAAAGAATTCTTATTCTCCATTTCATTATTCATCTATACTATACTGCTACATTATATCAAAAATATCATAATAGTATTCAAAAAAATACCACTACATTACAAAAAGTATACCACTAGATTATACAACATATACCACCATATTGGAGATAAAATTCACTCCACAAACCCCAAAAAACAAACTTCACACCAATTGGAAAGATGCCATACTAGGATATCAACTTTTCAATGCGCATATTGAAACTATGCCATTGTATATACTAGCACTACAACTTATTCTTTGTTCTTTATTCTTCCCTTATAAAGATAATAAATTTCACCCAAAACAAATGGTAGCTAAGTTGAAACTAAAGTTTATTAGCTAAATTTGAATTATTAATGACTAAGAAAATACCCCAAAAATTCCTCTAAAACTCTATATAACATATCGAACATCAACATTCTTACTTATACACTTATGCAAGTCTCAAAATATTAAATAGTAAATTGATCCATTAATTTAAACATTCGAATATTGCAATAATATTTGTAATAGCTAATTATGATATAAAAATTTGAAATCTCACCTTAGGACAAGCTAAAACTCCAAAGGGGATAATGAAAATACCAATGACAAATAAAAATGGTTAGTTGACATGACATTGGCATGCTTACTTGGTTGATAACAAAAATATAATTGTAGATTGGAAATGAAAATAGAAAACAAGAGAAAAATATGATAAAGCAACACACACAGGAGGAGGGTAAATTATATGTGACTTAAAAATTTTGCAAGTTACTATCAATTCGTGTAAATGATAAGAACTTGCTAAATTTTAACAGAAAGATCTGTAAATAAACAGTGCCTGTTAAAGTTTAAAATAAAAGGAGCCTATTAACGTTCAAAATGAAGAGAGCCTATTATTGTTCAAAATGAAAGGAGCTTATTAACATTTAAAATGAAAGGAGCCTATTAATGTTCAAAATGAAAGGAGTCTGTTAACGTTCAAAATGAAAGGAGCCTGTTATCGAAAGGAGCTTGTAAAAATTTTAAACAAAAGAAACCTTTGGCAATATTAAAACAGAAGGAGTCTATTATAAAAGCAAAGAAGCCTCTTGCAAATTGAACACAAACACTATAATGTGAAAATTTAAAAGTTAAGAAGAGAGAAAGAATGACACGATCGATTTATACTAGTTTGGTTTATAATGAAGCTTACGTCTAGTCTTTAAGTATCCAACTTAAATATTTCACTATAAAACTCCAAGTAGTGAATTTTGACGAGTTTCTCCAAGCTCACAAGTATATATTTTTCAAGGTTCTTTAACCTTCCACAATCATAGTGCTTAACAAGCCTTTATAAGCTCTCAATAAAAAATGAATATAGGGTTTGCTTAATGTAAGCTTTAAGGAATAATAATCTATCTCAATAGAGTATTTTCACTTTCTAAGGCACAAGGAGTTTGATAAAGATATGACTTTCGAGAATATTGATGCTGCTGAAGTATTTCAAAAATCTGACATGTTTGTAAATGCAGTAGCTCTTCCTTAAATAGACATTTTCTTCAATTAGTAGTTGCTCTACTTATATTCTGAGTTGACTTTGACTTTGAGGAATCTTCGACGTCATCTTTGCCAGAATCTTCTAGTATCCAGACGTTAAGAAAAAGTTTTGACACTTCCTTGGAGCTGATTGTTGAATTATGTGATTGGCAAGATCTTTTCGGATACTGTGAAATCATTTCTAATAAATAAAGAAGTTCATTAAGAAGGTTCCTGCAAGAAAGGAAACATTTATCCTATAATTTTATATCCTTTTAAGAATTATAACGTTACCTATAAAAAGGAATAATTCAAATTTGAATTTTGAAATGTTATACAATTATTATCAAAATCATTGATAATAAATATTGAGCTAACTTTTAATGGGAATAATAAAGCTTTTACTATAAGCAATTGACATTTTTTGATCTTAAAACAACATTACTAATGGTATGAGATTTTAATATTATTTTATTATATGTAACAAGTGAAATCACTAATAATCATCTCTCATCGACTACAAAACTTTTTACATGAAGTTACTCGGTTGTAAGTATCCTGAGATTGATAGAACCTCATTCAGAAGTTACTGACTAACTATGATGGAAATATGTTCTACTTTAATGGATTTTCCTATAAACAGAAGAAATAATATGAAGAATCATGGCCTTTAATTTATTAGGAACGGCATGGTTTTTGTAATTTTAAATTACAGGTGTCACTTTAGCATGTACCAATCAACATTAACTTCCAAGATAAACCTAGCCCTCGAAGCTATCTCATGTACCAATCAACTTAACTTCCAAGATAAACCTAGCCCACGAAGCTATCTTAGAACTTCCTTACCTACCCCCAGTCCGATATTTTTTGTTTTAAGAGGAAGCGGTTAGCAAACAAATGTTGGAGTTGCTTTTTCTATTTATTCAGGATTCTAGACGTGAAAGAAGGTTGATAGGAAGTAAGGGAAAGCTTTGAATTCTTATTATGACATGAAGCTTCATTAGTTATCAGGCATACTCTCAGTTTTCAAAATGGCTTGCCAACTTTACATTTGGACAACTAACCTCGTACTTCACAGTAATTCACTACAGATATATTTTGGCACTCAATCCTAGCTTAAACATAAGAACCAAGTTCCTAATTTTGTTGTGAAAGAAAAATTAAACATGACTATATCTTGGGACTTGTCTCTCTAAACCACTTCGGGACAGTTATTCCCTGCATTGTCTAGTAATTAATACAAAATGAATTAGGAAGCAAGATTAGCTTTTTATCACTTCCTTTAATATGATATCCCTAATTTAAATTTGATTTCTACTAACACTAACTAAATAATAACAAATATTTTAGAAGGTGTCATGTTGAACCATCCCATTGACTTTGGGAAATATATTCCTTAATTTTTTTTTTCTTGTTTAGATTCATATTAGCATAAAAGGTTGGCATGGTGAAATTGGGAAGATAAAACTAATTGGAGTTGTTGATATTTGCACCAGCATGCAATACAAACTAAACATGTCTGCTTCATATCCATTTTCTACAGTTTTACTCTTTGCCTTCTCTTACGTAGTTTAATAGATTAACATGGAACAAGAAAGTAAGCTTTCATAACCTGAAAAATTAAGCCTTCATAACCTGAATTTTGACAAGAAAGCTGCAGAAAAAAAGAAATATCCATATTAATATTTATGAAATTCATAACCTGGAAGTAGTTTTACTTAGCTAACCTATTTTTCTAAACCTTACACTTCATCATATGTACACAGTCATATAGTCTTACCTTCAATGCATGTCAAGCAATATTCATTAAGTAAAAAACAATTTACGCCTTCAAATTATCATTACAACTCGTATCATAGGAGGTGCATAGAGTGAAAGATCTCTAAATTCTTATTAAATGATGTTATGATTGCATGGCATTCAATATTATTTACAATTACAATATTACTGAAGTTCAATTATGTAAGCAATCGGTGAAATAAATAGACTATAGTGTCTGTCGGTCTTATTTGTTATTTTGAACCTTGTTTAGATTCCATGCATCTATAAAGCACGTAAAGTCATAAACCGCATTGTTAATTTGCTTCCATAATGTAAAGAAATGGCTGAACTAGTACACAATAACCATGAACAGGGAGTGGACCAAAGCAATGCAGTATCTGTTAATTCCTCAGACAGAAAGCGCCATAGTGTGTTCCCATCAAAACTATTGGAAAAAAATACTAACCCAACTGCTTCTGTGTTATATTAAACATATTAACTCGTAAACAGTGGACTGGGAGTATTGGATTGGATTGGATTAGAGAACACCCCTTTATATCTACACATACACCGAAATGCTACCCATGAATGAAACTAATATATATATATATATATATAAAAGCCAAATTGCCACATAAACAATATTCTAACTAGAATCTAGTTTATGGAATAGACAGACAACCTAGCATCTAAGACAAGCTGAAATAGTGTTCCGAAAACGAACTCAACTAAAATTTTGTTTGTCCCTTCTGGAAGAACCTTGAATTCCTCCTTCACTAAGCAAAACCTTGATTAATACAACTAAAGTACAGCACCAAGTGGGAACTACAACAATTCTAATACGATAAAAATAGTAGAATAAAAATAAATCCGAAATCTTTAGAGAGCATCAATCAAGAAAGTTGGAGTAACAAAGTTGGTAGTGGAGCAAAGGAGAAAGATAATTTAATTAGAGGCCTTGTATAAAGAAAGTTTTTACTTAGCAATGCATTCTTGAGTAACAAGAAATCGTTTGTTTATACATTAGCTCTTTTCATAAAATATTCAATTCTTTTCCAAATTTTGAGTTGATTTACCGTCAATCATGATATTTATTATTTCTATTTGCTCTAAGTGAAACTCTTTAAATGAACTTCTCAATTACATAGCATGACAAGTATAAGAAGTAATTGTAACATATTCGAATTCACATGTAGAGAGTATAACTATAGGTTGTTTCTTTGAACACCAAGAAATTATATTATTTTTAGAAAAAGAAATAAATCTATTAGTATTTTTAAAAAGAAAATCAGATTAAAGTCTTTAAAAGATAAGTAACATATGTCATAGTCAATAATACATTTGAGGAACCAAAATTTTTTTTACTATCTTCAAATGAACTTTAGAAGATGTCTTCATAAATTAACTAATAAGTCTAATTGCAAATACGATATCTAGCCTTGTGTAAGTTAAGTGCCTCAATTTTCCAATAAGATTTTTGAACAAAGATGAATCTACACTCTTTTGCTCAATCAAAGTTAGATAGCTTTATTTCATACTCTTAGTGTTAATCAGCTTACTATCAAACATCTAAAACTTTTTAAGCACCTTCTTTTATATAACTTTCTTAAGTAATGAAAACTACATCCTCCGTTTATTTCATCTCGATTACCGCCAAGCATTAAGGAACCAATACTGTATCCCTCAAACTCTTACTTCTCAAACATCTTTATGTTATTGCTTATGAAGATAACATCCTTTATATATATACAAGCAAATAATATATCATCTTTATTTTTTTTAACATAAAAAGCATATTAGTATAAGAATCCAGTAAAACAATTATTATGAAGATAATTTTTAAATTGGCTATTATAAACTCTTAATGCTTGTATAAGTCCATATAATGACTTCTTTTACTTTAGACTTCAGTTTCTTAATGTAAACTTCTACTTATAAATAACCATTAAGGAAAGCAAACTAGACATCTACTTAGTGAATCTTTATTAATTTTAGGTAGGAAGACATATCAATCAACAAATTGTTTGCAAGTGAGCATATGGATGAATATGTGCCTTATCTTTTGTTTTTACCATTTGATGACAATTCTTAGCTTGTATCTTTTTGTGTCACCTTTAACATTTTTATTGAACCTGTATACCCATTTGACTCAAAAGACATGGTGAGCACTTAGAAGAAATCTAGTTCTTATATATCATTTCTTTCGATCGCTTGAATTTTCTCATTTGTTTTATGGATCCATTTTTCATTCTAACTAGCATCTTCAAAATTTAAAATCTCAATATCTATAATTACACAAAACAAGTTAAGATTGTCATAAATTAAGTCTTTGAATAACATCCTTTTTTTCTTTATCTTTAAAACAGGGAAGGAAATCATAAGATCCCTCTAATTGAGAGCTCTAATTCCAAGATAATTCTTCATTAAATTAAATTTCTCTACTAATGACAATATGTCAAATTTTTAGGTTGAACAACTTGTAGCATTTTAATTTTGACCCATATCTAAAAAAAAATTCTTATTTTGATTGTTAATTTTGGATTTTTCTTGCTTAGAATATTCTCAAGCGTGAAGCAAAAGGATTCTTCCACTATATGTTTCTAATGGAGTGACATCTTTTAATCTCTTTTTTGGAATACAACATGAACAGCTTGGATGGTTTTATTAAGTCTATTCAGTTAATTCATCACTCCCAGGACTAGTGAAGTAATATGAAATAAAATTACTATCCTTCACTAAGAATGTCTCAAACTTAACCCTTAAAGTTTGAATTTGTATCTTCTTGATCTTATTAACTCTCATCACTGAGTTTGGAGAGTTTCCTATGTCCTCTTTGATGCAGCTTCATTGTCTATCTATTAGGATATTTATTCATCCAAACCTTGATGGATGAGGGTAAGTGCACTATGACCTCTCATCCTTTCTCTCTTCAAGGCTTCCTTTTCAGATTTAGTTAATATCACCTCATCTTGAGGGTCTATGCATCCTTAGTTTACTACATCCTATGCGCCTTATGAATCGAGAATGACCTTCATCCTAAGAGTTTGATTCTTATAACTGAATTTGGTGAGTTGTGGAAAGATATAGACTTCTTTAGTTATGATACTAATTTATTAGAAAAATAATATGCTACAAACACTTACACAGTAGAACAAATAATGAAGAGTATTCTTGGAATAGAAGTTTTATTCTTGCTTCTCTTACATAAAACCAAGCATTGCATAACTATCAACAGAATCAATAAAGAAATATAGACTAACAAACTTAAAGCCACTTAATAAAGGAAATAATTTCATTGATATAATAAATTTGGCATAACAAAATATTTTCAATTTTTCTCTATTTTTCATAACTCTCTTTAAGTAACTCTAAATTGCTTAAAATTATATTTATTTGAAGTTATTCACCGACAGATTAAAATAACTCTTAAATTACCTGAATTGATTGACATTTGACTATTAATTACTTATTCAAAATTATTTTATAATTTCAAAAGTTAATTTTATTTCCAACCAGAAAATGTAAAATACCTTATTAACTAAGTACACATCTTTATTGGTGAATAAAGTTAGAAACTACTAAACACTTACTTTACACTTTTTTGTCAATATCATAAGATCATGGCATAACCTACTCTTAGGAATAAATTAACTAATAGAAAAAATTTTGAGCATCATAAAAAATATATCATTCAAATATATAAAAAATTATGACATGATTATAAGATCCACATTTCATAATTTGCATAGAGTAAAATAAAAAAATTATGACATGATTATAAGATCCATATTTCATAATTTGCATAGAGTAAAATTGTCATTGTCAATTAATCATATTCCAATCTAAGAATTGAGGAGATAGTGGGAAATTGGAGAGGATTAAAGTACCCCTATCAACATTTTTTGTATAACCAATTTATCATTTGAGCAATACTTTACCCCATGAACATAATAAGTATCAGAAATTACTACGTTAACAAAAAAAATTAAAATTTAGAGGCAACATATGGAAGTTGTATAACATAATAATACTTAAAGTAATATAATTGAATAATACAAAGTTTTAATATCATTAAAGGTTTTATAAAATTACTCATTTTCAAAAACAAAAAGAAAATTCTTATAAGAATTTAGTTAAAGAGGTATTTTTAATTTAATTATTATGTTTTGAATTTCATATTGCATTATACTATGAATTATAATTAGGGATTATAAACTACAAAGTTTAAAACATTTTTAGATTTTTTTGCATTTCAGTGTCCAATCTAAAAGTTTTCAATTAAATATCTAAACTTTTAAAACAGACAACTTAGTTTAAAAGGTTATTTGAATTAATTATTTTATTGATATGGGTGATAGAACAATGTAAACACTATCATTTGAAAAAGCTACATGACATCTTCTTCCCCAAACAGTTTTTGAGTATTAAATAAGTGACAATATTTCCAATACATAATCGTTTATGTGTTAACTATATGAGGCTCAAAATCTATATTAATAATGATGAAGAGCCAAATAAACCCTTCAAAGTTAGTCTTGCCATTGATATATAAACTATATGAACAAAATGTTAATAAAGACAATTTTTCTAAAAATGAGTTATTTCACCAAATTTTAGTCTTTATGCATTTGAGATATTTTTTGCATTTTGTTTTCATTTTTAAATTAGCAAAAATATTTTATTTGATTTTTAATATTTTTTATTTCTTCCTATTTTTATTACTTATGAAAACCACAATAAGAGATTTTGATTATATTTTTTTCCCTTTTGTCATAATCTAATTTCATTATTAACTAGATAACTGTTACTTAATTTTTTGAAATTAAATACTACTAAGAATTATGGCTTTTATAATTCAATTATTCAACCCATACAATTATTTATTTTGATAAAAAATATAATTTCTTGTTAAAATTTTCCAAACAATATTACTAAAAATTAATTTATCTCTAATTGTATTTAATAATTTGTTACTTTCATTAGTAAAATGCAATTAAATTCATATTAACATTCAAGTAGATTTTTAAAAAAAATAAGAATAAAAAGTATAATAGCAAAAATAAAAAATAGAATTAAAATCAAATGACACATATAAAGCTAATATATATTGTGGTTTATTTATCAACCAAAAACGAACAAGAACAGTCTGTTTGGTTACTGTCTCCAATATGCAGAGACGGAACGAGACGAAAATTTGGAGACGGAACAGAACATAAATTAGAGACAGTGAGCTGTTTGGTTGTGATGGACAGAACAGAAACAATTGTCTCCGTCTCAAGAACAGAAATGTGTTTG
>JAOTAY010000009.1:914116-942145 GCA_025629805.1 Erythroxylum baracoense | reverse complement strand
TGGTCAACACAGAAGATAAAAGTCAACTACAGAGGATAGAACACAGAGGATAGATCATAGGCCAAGGATTATAAGAAAGAGTTAAGAAGTAATATGAGTTGAAGAATATCCTTTGTGTTACTGTTCACAGAGTATCGTCTATGTCACTGTTCACAGACTTCCTCTGTGTTACTGTTCACAAACTTCCTCTGTGTTACCAGACATCCTCTGTGTTACTATTCACAGAGTATCGTCTATGTTACTGTTCACAGAGTATTGTCTGTGTTACTGTTCACACTATCGTCTGTGTTACTGTTCACAGAGTATCATCTCTGTTACTATTCATGCTATCGTCTGGGTTACTGTTCATGGTTATCTTCTACCCTATTTTCGACCCTTCAAAAGATAAAATTGGCCTTCGAGGTCTCATGAAAGTTGTAGCTCTTGAAGTCCTCTTTCAATCTATCCAAAGAAACCCTAGTTTGGATGCCGATAGGAAAAGTTATACTAATAGCCCCGAAGCAGGTATATGTGTAAAGTGTGGACTCACCAATGCTGATCCTTGAGGTATTCAGGTTGAAATAGATAAATGGACTAGTCGACTACCATCGTAGTAGTCGACTGTTCTAAGAGCTGAGCTGAGCCTAGAAAGGGGGAGTTTTGAGAAGACGACCTGATAATGATAAGTCTTATAATTTTCTGAAGGTTAGACTCCGAAAACGGGGCCTAACAGTAAGAGGCTCCTTTTAATCATGGTTGATAGTAAGGACCCACATATAAAGATTACAAGTATTTTTCGAAATCCTTCACTCTTATTTGATTCTTTTGAAAAATATATCTATTATTGCTTGTTATTATCAAAAAGGAGGACATTGTTAGCTCAAGGCTTTTAAGTTAATGATTTTGGTGATGACAATTAATAATACTTCAAATTTAATTACATTTTAAAATTCAAATTTATTTGGATTATTTCATAAAAGATAACAATATATTTAAAGAAATTATAAAATTTAGTTATCTGTGTGAAATTAAAGGATAAACATTTAACAATTCCATTTTTATAGGAGCTAAACTAACAAACCTATCCAAATAGTCAGAAACGGTTCCACAAAATTTGGAATGGATAAGTTACTATCTTTTCTATACAGTCGAAGGAACCTTCAGTTCACCTAATTTGATAGTTGATTTCAAGACACAGTCAAAAGAGTATGCAAACAGCTAAATATTTGGAGATTCTTTCATAGATAGTGAGGAAGATGTTTTGATAGATTCAAAGCCAATTCAGTCAGTTAGGTGATTGAAGCAATAACTAGTTGGAGGAATTCTTATTTACTGGAGAATTATTATGTTAGAATAGATACCAAATTTCAGAAATACATCTGTAGTATCAATACTTTAAAAAAATTACACTTTATATCTTTTGTGCTTTAGAAAATGAAAACAATTTATCAACAGAGATATCAATATTCATCAAAGCTCATATTGAACAAATCCTGTTTTCATTTGTTGAGAGCTTAAAGAGGCTTATTAAATACTACTATTGTGTAAGGTT
The DNA here is from genome assembly GCA_025629805.1 of Erythroxylum baracoense. Classification (NCBI taxonomy): domain Eukaryota; kingdom Viridiplantae; phylum Streptophyta; class Magnoliopsida; order Malpighiales; family Erythroxylaceae; genus Erythroxylum; species Erythroxylum baracoense. Next base: position 940,614 of record JAOTAY010000009.1, on the reverse strand, counting down.
GTAGAATCTTGAAAAAGACATACTTGTGAGCTTGGAGAGGCTCTTCAAATTACTACTTGGACATTATTAGTGAAACACTCAAATTGTATGCTTGCAAATTAGACGTAGATTTGGTTATAAGTTGAACTAGTATAAATTAGCAGTATCATTCTTTCTCTTTCCCTAACTTTTAAATTTGTGCGTTATAGTTACTGTTGTTTTCAATTTGTAAGAGGCTCCTTTTTTTTCAATTTTTAATAGACTCCTTTTATTTTAAATTTTCACATACTCCTATCATTTATATGAATTAATAGTAACTTGCAAAATTTTCAAGTCACACACAATTCACCCCCTGCGTGTGTTTGCTTTATCAAATTCATTTGATCGATTAACAAAAAGAAGGATCGCAACAATAGTGGCATTACCGTCAATGACTTTCATAGTTATACTCAGATTGCAGGATGTGAAGAGCTTTTTGATGTGTTTTAATTTATGCCATTACATTTAATTAAGTGATATAAATTTTAAGAAAAAAATTATCCTAGATAGCAATTGATATTAATTTTTAAACTTTACTACTAAATTTATATAGAATATAACTACACAAATACATACATAATTGTAAGAACTATGCTTATTTTGCAATTAAGAAATAGTTACAATTATTGTGTTCTTTTAAGATTCAAACGTTTACATTATATTTTTTTATAAAACAAAAACTAATTATTTTTTATACTTAGAATGAACTTTAATAATTTATATAAATATTTGTAAAATATTAAATTTAATGAAAATAAACTTTCATAATTTATATAAGTATTTGTAAAATATTAAATTTAATAAATAACTCAGTTATATTCTTTTGAAATTTTAAAAAACAATATTTTTTAAACTGTCAATGACAAGTTGATAATTTTAAATTTTAACATACATAGTAATCAACAATCAAATAGTATTAGTACAACTTTTTAATATTGCGACCTATAATACACTACTTAATATTTGAAATTTGATATAAATGCATGCATAACTACCATTTAAATTTAAAAAGTTAATACACATAATCGTATTATTAAATCTGTATTATTAAATTTTAGATGTCAATGTATATAACTGTATCTCTAAAATTATACTATTTTATTGTGTCTTTAAAGTCATTATGCATATTATATCTCTATTTTAATTAAATTTATCTTAATGGTAGATTGTATGACACATATTTTGTGTCACTAAATATAAGAGCGAAGGTCTTACGACGTTACTAGGGGAATATCCTTTAAAACTATGTGAACATCAAACACTAATTAACTAAACAAGATATCATAAAAAAAAGAAAATAATCTAAAGAATGTTGATGTTGGTGGGGAGGCTGTGTAGCACCACAAGTTCTTTGATACCGTCTAGCAGTTCCAAGGTAAGAATGTCTATAGGCTTAGACTTGGAATCAAATCGCCTAGCATATCTCTCATTCCAGATAGTTTGGACACACACACTAACCATTATAATGTGGGACAATATCACATTTGGCAATTGAGACGATAACCAATGAATAACATCAAAGATGTCATGCTATTGGATAAGAGACCCACTGCACATGATGATAGATCGCCATATCCTATTAGTCACCTTACACATAAAAAAATAAGTGATCTCTTGATTCTTCTTGCATTTGATAGAAGAGGCTGATAGTTGTGCATTAGTCTATGTTTTTCTAAGTATTTGGCATGTGTTTCTTGCATAATAGTTGATTGTTGTTATAATTTAGCATTCATTTTGTATGTTTTTGTTTACTTTGATCTTAAGTGTTGTTATTTCATATTTGGTGTTAATTTAGGGTAAGAATTGATTATTTTTATATAGGAATAAAGATTGAGCAACCTCGAGATCGAACTAGAGACCAAAGAGAAGAAGAGATGAGGGAACTTTCTGTTGCAAAATCCCACGATCGTGGGAATCATGCCAATTCCCACAATTATGGGAAGTTTAACCTAAGACATTTTGTAGGGTTCAACTAAATTTTAGGTTTTTAAGATTATATAAGATAGTAAAGGGAGGATGAAAACCTTTGTAGAAAAGAACCTCCTTGAGTGAAGAATACAAGTTTTAAGTCTTGAGGAAGCTAGATTCAAAGATTATTAACAACAATTGGGAAAATAGCACATCAACACCAAAATTTTTAGATTTTGACAAAGAAAAGAAGGAGCTTCTTTACTTAATTTTTTGTCAATTTAATCTCTTATAATCTTTGTAAAATGGAATACTTGGGTGTTGATAATGTTATAAAGGCCATAAGTGGCTGATTTCGTTTTAAAGATTGCTTTTGAACTATTTTTGTTAAACTCCTATTTTATTGAATTGAATGAAATTTGTCTTTGATGATTGGAGATTATATTTATATCTTGCAATAAATTAAGAGAGTAAGTAAGGTTATTTATGTAGGATTATACAATGAGAGTTGGCAACCTATAGACTTACAATCATCACATTAATTGAATAGTTAGAAGAGAGATCTCAACTAATTCAATTAATCGCCTATAGCATAGCTTAATAACTAGTTAAATTGGTGGTGTGAATGGGTAGGTTGAGAGATCATTCAATTGACTTCATTTAATTTGATTAGGGACAATTAATTACACCTTAAGAGAGGGTAGTTAATACAATTAGACATTTTAGGTGAGACACAATTCGATTAACAAAATAGAAGGGAGACAAAATAGGGAGAAAGTGATCTTTAGTTATTAAAAACTTGAATTCTGATTTTCTACATTTTTGTATTATCTATTTTTCATTGTTAGTTTTTTAATTTTAATTTAATTTTCCATATTATTTCCATTAAACAATTTCGTTTCTTAAACAAAGTTTGATCTGAATTAAGTAGTGTCTGGGCATCAATCCATGTGGGATCGTTATCTACTTTCTAACTACAGGTTATGACCTGTATACTTGCAATTTTTGAGCGTAAAATGAGTAGATTGTTTTGCAAAATACACTCAACAAGTTTTTGGCGCTGTTGTTGGGGACTGATTGTTTAGCATCTTGTTTATTTTAGATTACTTTGATTTAAGAATTTTTGATACTTGTCCTTGTGTATTTACAAGTGCATGAATACGAGGAGTACACAAAGAGTGACAGAAGTTAGTGAAGAAAAGTTTCCCAACATCAAAAGACCCGAAAGAGAGTTAAAAAGAGCAAAGCATCAAAAGTTTACACAGAGAGATATGGCTAAAGAAAGAGAACAAGGAGGACTAGAGAGCACACTGATGGATTTCATGAGGCCAGGATTTAGTCCTCAAAGAGTTGAAAGGTCGGTGGTCTAAACCAATAATTTCGAGATAAAGCTAGCACTCCTCAATATATTGCAAAATAATGTAGAATTCTATGAGCTATCTAACAAGGATATGAATTCCCACTGCCAATTTTTTTGAGAATTGGGTTTCTTTTTGGTTCAACGGAATGTTCGACGATGTAGTTAAACTGAGATTGTTCTTTCATGTTGAAATATCAGGAGAAGGCGTGGTATAACTCGCTAAATTAGGGGTAGATTATGACCTGGAAGTAACTAGCCCAAGCATTCCTTATGAAGGACTTTCTATTGACCAAGACAACAAGGATAATCAAGGAGATCACAAATTTCTAGTAGAATGATGGGGAATCTCTCTATGAAGCTTGAGAGAGATTTAAAGAATTATAGAGAAGTTGTACCCACTACAATCTTCCAAGGTAGTTCCCACTGCAGATGTTTTACAATGGCATGAATCCGAGCACGAGAGAACTATAGATGCAGCTGCTAGAGGATCATTAATGAGGAAGACTATAGAAGCAGCTCATGATCTTTTGGAGGAGTTGGCAAACAACAATTGCATGTGGTCTAGCAAGAGGAGCAGACAGGGGTAGAAGGAGCAAAAAGGTATGATACCCATTGACTTTGTTACTACTTTGCAAGCTCAAATCACGGCCCTTACTAATCAATTGAACAACATGCAAGGAGCATCTTCTTCTACAACTAAGGCAATGCAAGTGCAATGTGAGCTGTGCAGGTAGAACAACCGTGGCTCAGTCGGGTGTTTCTTATTAGGAGTTGATAGTACTGAACAGGTAAGTTACCTGGGCCAGCCACAGAGAGGTAACAATCTATATTCCAATACTTATAATCTGAGGTGAAAAAGCCACCCGAATTTTTCTTAGAGTAATAAAAATGCAAGTATCCAAGCGAGACCACAAGAACCTCTGAGATTTCAGTAAGATTGAATTAGATTGATTGAAAGCAAGATCGACAAGATGATAGAGGTTTTGGGTTCTGAACTAGCAGCTTAAGAAGAGAATCAGAAGAGAATGTTTGCTAGCCAAGAGGAAAGTCATAAGAGATGGAAGCAAAATTTTATCAGATTTTAAAAAACCATACATCATCAACCCATAATTTGGAGGTTTAGGCAGGTTAACTCGCTAATTCCTTGTCTTTTAGAAATGTAGGTAGTCTACTGAGCAACAACGAAATTAACCCGAAGGAAAGGATCATGGCCATCACGCAGACTCAGAAAAGGGAAAGAAAACATAAGAAGGAAAACGGAGCCAAGAGAGAAGGAGAAATAGTTTTGGAAGTCCTTCTAAGTGAGCTGATCAAGGAGCCTCTACCTAGGATTTTGTATCTCATCTTTGTTCAGAGGAAGTCAAGTTCAAATAGAGCAATGAAAAACTGTAAAGAGGTTGAGTCAAGCAAGATTAATGATATAATGAATCAACTCCAAACGAAGCTCACGTTAAAGGAACCAATCAAGAAAGAGGTGAAGGAGTGCATAGTAGAAGGAAACCCTAACATAGCACAAAGAAAGAAGAAACAGGGGACTTTTTCATTCCGTGCAGTATAAATGGAGTTATCATAGCGAGGGCAATTGCAAATTTGGGAGCTAGCATCAATATGATGCCCTACACTTTTAGTCAAAAGTTAGGGCTAGGCAATCTAGAGCTCATTATGATATTGGTGAAAATGGTCAACAGAACAGTGCACTAGCCAAAGTGGATCATTAAGAACATTTAAGTATAGATTGACACATTCATCTTCCCTATAGATTTCTATATACTGGATAATGGAGAAGATGCAGAAACCTTGATGGTTCTTGTGTGACCGTTTCTAGCTACTTCTCGTTCGATCATTGACATGGATGGGGTTGAACTAACATTGAGAGTTGGAAAGGAGCAATCAACTTTTAAGGTGTCCAAGAAAGACTATCGTTCTCCTTTACCTCCAATGGATATCAAGGAACCTGATCTCCGAGGAGGATGGGAAGATATTGAGGACCCTGTGAATGCATTCAAAAAGAAACGATCACGTAGGAGAAGGCGAAGAAAGGAAAACCACAAGGAAGGTGGAATTAATACCAAGGTCGCTCAAGTGTAGAGTTTAAGATCAATTTCTACACTATCACTACACCGTTTATTTGAGTCACCATGAGCGAAAAGGAAAGTCAAGCTACTGATGTTAACAAAAGTGATACATGGGAGGCAACCTATAGAATTCTACTGCTTTTTGATTTTTTAATTTATTTGTTTGCTTGATTTATTCAGTTATGATTATGTTTGAATTGAGTTTGATTAATGTTTATTTAGATTTTGTTTGAATTTCAACTTGTTTTCTATTCAAAATTCTTGTTGATAATATCGTTTTGATGTGTTTTTAGGTTGTGGGATCATTGAGAATGCACGCTAGGCTTGGAAGAAGGTTTAGAAGTGGAAGAATTACCCAATTCCACAATCGTGAAAATTAAAGTGATTCCCACGACCATAAGAAATCTCTCCAAAAAGTTTCTAAAGAGAAATCCCATACTGGTGGGAATAATAGGTATTCCCACGGTCGGGGGAATTGGAGAGAATTCCCATGACCATGGGAAATCTCTCAAGAAAGTTTTTGGAGAGAAATCCCACGATCGTGGGAATGATGGGTATTCCCACAATCGTGGGATCCCATCTGAGGGAAATTTTAAGTTTCCCTCCCTTTTCTTCTTTCGTTCATTCTTTAACATTTTCACACCTCTCTCTAACCCACAAAAACTCTCCTCCCACTCTCTAAAATCCTTCATTTCCTCTAGATTCTTAGTACTTGCTTCATCTCTTTTCATTAATCTTACAATCCTTTACTCTTTTCATGCATTAATCATTTAAAAACACAAAAATTTGGGTAAGATTTTTCTCTCTCTCTCTCGAAAACAATTTCACCTCTCTTTCTCTTATTTTTGCAGGTTTTAATCTTCCAATGGCCCCAAAGAAGATGGTAGCTCAAAAACAGACTGATAAATTTCACCGTTAAGTCTTTGGTGAAGGTAAGCCTGATTTACGGGCAGCTTATCGTACCCTATTTCCAATTTATTAAGAGGAAGAAGGTACACGTTTTCGAGACCTTAGAGATAGGAAATTGATCACTCTACTTTATTTTGATTTTGAATTGTTAGAAACCATAGGAGTGAGACAAAAAATTGAGCGACTAGCTGTGAACATAGGTTGGAATAGGTTCATTCGGTGTGACGTGCCTATTTACCATATGATGACTGTAGAGTTTTTCACTATAGTCCACTATAACCCTAAAATGGATGTTTTCTAGTTTAAGTTATTTGGAAATGTTTATAAATTGAATTATAATGTCATTCATGTACTTTTTGATTTATCAAACACCAAAATTTTAGATGATCATGTTGACTTTTATCTGGTTGATTATTGGAAAACTCTAATGGGTGAAGAAAGTTTTGACTCAAGAAATGCATCGAACACTTTAATTTGTAATATTGATCATTTACTTTTACATAAATTTATGTGCTTAACTATGTTTAATAAAATTAAAAGTAACAAATGCTCAGCCAAAGAACTTTTCTTTCTATGGTGCATGGATCAAAAAATAAAAATCAATATGCCTTTTAGGATTTTTTGAACAATAGTGAGTGTTGTGAATAAAAAGAGCTCCTATTTTGGCATGTCTCATATTGTAACTGCTTTGACTTTGTTTTATAACTTTGATGTGGGAGATGTGCATACTGCAGCGAAGATCAGGAGGGGCACAGATACAACCACTTCCTGGCCCTCCATATCCCGAGCAGTCCTAGAGCCAAAAAAAAGAAGTAGTGGAGGAGCAAACAAGTGCACCAGCGGAGTTTAACCGATTTCAACAAATCCTCGACCAAATGGCCTCCAATCAACAGCAAATGACATCTTTGCAGCATGTACATAAGGAGAAGCATTACTTGAAGAAGAAATTCCACAAGTTCTTTCAGAGGAATAATTTTAAAGCTCCTTTGGCAACATCGTCACCACCGCAATCCCCATAAGCTTTTCTTACCCTACACGTTTAAGTTTTGTTATTTTTTTTGTTTGGTTTCATGTCATTTTTGTTTGGTTTGATATCATTCGTTGTTTCAATTTCTTTTTTTTGGTTTCATATCATTTTCCATTATTTGGTGGTTGACTTGTCACAATGAGGACAATGTGATCTTTAAGTATGGGAAGGTGACATTGACTTTTTAAATTGCATTGTTCGCATTTTATCAAATAGGATGCATGTTTAGGCATATCATGTTGTTTTGTGTAAGCGATGGAATCGTACTTGAATCATTTTGATGGGTATTGCCATGAGATTTTGTCATGCTAATTGGAATTAGATTGAATCCATACTTGAACTCGTATTAGGCTACTTGAGTAGAAAGTGAACCATGTTGAGTGATGAAAAGTGATTGGTTACAAAAGCTTACTCACAATTAGACATTGGAGCAATGAGGTAGTGTAGGGATGCATAATGAATTTTCATCTAAGTAAATGTGAGGATTGAGCCTATATGACTCCATCTATACTGAGACAAAGAAAAAAATGAATAAATGAATAAAAAAGAAAAGAAAAAGGGAAGAACACTTAAGTAGTATAAACAAGTGCAGAGTATTAGCATAGTTACACTTTCGTATCTCGAAATTTTGTTTTGTTATCCCTTTTCACCTTCTTTTTACTTTACCAATGCTTATGTTAACCCTTTACACTCTTTACCCACCTTAACCTTTACCACATTACAACCCTAAGCAAGTCCTTTTGATCTATTTTTGCATACAATCATTGAAGAGTAGAATTGGTGTATTAGCAAGACTATGGTAGTGTAGTTTCCTATAAGAAGTTTGAGTAAAACAGTAACCATTAAAAACTTAAGAGAAATGAGTTAAACTGTGAGGAAGATTCATTTTGTCTCTATACTTATCTTTGAGTGATGGTACCATGTGTTGAGTTTGTTTATGTACACTAATGAAAAAGTAGTCATGATATGTATAGTAACATAATATTTGAGTTAGCAAAAATTTGAGGGATTGTATGCTGTGATCTTTGTGAAATTGAAGTGATGGAATTGATTGGTTGTATTTATTTTTCTTGAGGACAAGCAAAGATTTAAGTGTGGGGAGTTTGATAGTTGTGCATTAGTCTATGTTATTCTCAGTATTTGGCATGTGTTGCTTGCATAATAGTTTATTATTGTTGTAATTTAGGATTCATTTTGTATGTTTTTGTTTAGTTTGATCTTCATAGTTGTTATTTCATGTTTGTGCTAATTTAAGGTAAGAAATGATTATTTTTATGCAGGAATGAAGATTGAGCAATTTGGAGATTGAGCTAGAGACCAAAGAGGAGAAGAGAAAAGGGAACCTTTTGTTGCAAAATCCCACGATCATGAGAATCATGTCAATTCCAACGATCGTGGTAGGTTTAACTCTAGACATTCTATGGGGTTCAATTAAAATTTAGGTTTTTAGGACTATATAATATATTAAACGTCCATGGATAGGGAGGACGAAAAACCCTCTATAGAAAAGAACCTCCTTGAGTGAAGAATACCAGTTTTGAGTCTTAAGGAAGGTGAAGTTCAAGGATTATCAACAATAATTGGGAAAACAACACATCAACACCAAAATTTCCAGATTTTTGCAAAGAAGAGAAGGAGTTTGTTTATTCAATTTTCTGCCAATTTTATCTCTTCTAATCCTTGTATAATGGAATATTTGAGCGTTGATGATGTTATGGAGATCACGAGTGGTTGATTTAGTTTTAAATATTGCTTTTGAATTAATTTTGTTAAACTCCTACTTTATTAAATTGAATGAAAGTTATCTTTGATGATTGTTGATTATATTTATATCTTGCAATAAATCGAGAGAGTGAGTAAGGTTATTTGTGTAAGATTGTACAACGAGAGTTAGGAACCTATAGACTTACAATCGTCACGTTAATTAACTATTTAGAAGAGGGATCTTGGCTAATTTAATTAATCACCCATAGGATAGTTTAATAACTAGTTAAATTGGTGGAGTGATTGGGTAGGTTAAGAGACCATTCAATTGACTTCATTTAATTTAATTAGAGACAATTAATTACACCTTGAGAGAGGGTAGTTAATACAATTGGAAATCTTAAATGAGATATAATTCGATTAATAAAATAGGAGGAAGACAAAATAGGGAGAAAGTGATCTCTAGTCATTAAAACCTTGAATTATGATTTTCTGCATTTTGGTATTGTCTATTGTTCATTGTTAGTTTTTTTCAATTTTAATTTAATTTTGCAGATTATTTCCATTAAGCAATTTCGTTTCTTAAACAAAGTTTGATCTGAATTAAGTGGTGTTTGGGCATCAATCCCTATAGGAACGATATCTGCTTTCTAGCTACAAGTCACAACCTATATACTTGTGGTTTTTTAGCGTAAAACAAGTATATTGTTTTGCAAAATACACTCAACAGAGGCACATGGAATTGATGCTCAAATACTTGATCTAATTAGTCGTATTTAACTGATTTTGTACAGTGAGCTATAAGAGAAAAGAGGTTCTCAGTAAAATCATTTTATGCCAAATGATTTTATTCCAGAATAACTTAGGTTTCCTCACCCTTAATAAGTCCTGAATGACTTTGTTTATTAGTTTACTAGTTGGCCTGCCATGCCAAAAGAAAGTGCCTAAGGAGTGAGAGAGATGATATTGGGGATGCAAGTGTCTAAGGTTATTTGGAAAATTCCAACTACAGTCATGGATGAAAGAGTCCATTATAGTGTAAAGAGGAAAGGAAAAACATTTGAGTACATGTGGAGATTGGATTAAAGGTCCTTGACCTGTCTAAATATCAAACCATAACGAAATGAGCTTCTCATTGCTAATGGTGCGAGTAACTTGATTCCAAACTTGGTTCCCCAGATGAAGTAACTGATTCAGAAAATAGTAGTTGATGTTGTTCTTACAGATTACCCATATACTTCTACCTTTAAAGAAATAAAAATGAAGCCAACTTATCTAAAGTGTTTGCCTATCTTTCAGAATCCACCATAACCATTTCAGGATGAGGATATAATTGGTGAGTTTCATAGGATGAACGCTTAAGCCTCCTTCGACCTTTGGAAAGCAAATGTCTAACCATTTAACTTTAGCACACTGTTTAGTTGCCATCGTATAGTTCAACAAAAATCCTTAAGTAATCTTTCAATGGACTTAGTGACCCCTTTAGAAAGAAAAATATGTGATCCCCAATAAGCATGCAAAGAGTAGTTTTCCCCATAAATGAAAGGAGTTGATTCACCCAGGACCTTATTCTCTTCTAAATTTTCTCTACTAGCGGATAACATTCTAGTATTGTTAATCTCCTTGTAGAAACTGGGATCTCCAGACAGAGTACGTGTTAGACCCCAAACTTTTTCTTGAACGTTAAAATTATTAAATGAGAATTTATTGGCGTTTAGTCATGAATAAATTTTATTTACATGTGTTTGCATGTATTAAATGGAAATGTTAGAATTAAGTTAAGGAGTAAGCAAGCATTAGATTAAATGTGGAAGGGTAAACTTGGAAAGATTGAGAGTCATGTAAAAGTAAGAAAGAAAGAAAGAAATACCTATAAGAAACTAGAAGAAGAGAAGCAAAAACTAAAACAAAAAAAGAAAAAGGAAAGAAAGAAAAAGGAAAAAGAAGAGCAAGGAAAGAAAGAGAAAGGAGGGAAAAGAAGAAGGAAAAGGTTCAGGTGAGTTTTTAGGTATTCTCTATCTTTTCTTCTTGCTTTGGTGGAAGAAGAAACTAGTGACAATGAGTTTTATGTGTTGAAAATGAAGGGAGAAAGGAGAGAAGAAACCTAATCTTGATTTTCATGGATTTTCAACTAGACATTAGTTACTTTAGCTCAGTTAATCCAAGAGTAGTTTAAGTCTAAGATCAACGTTGATTATTAAAGTTCTATGGATTTTCTATTTTTATATTTGTTTGAATGAAAATTTGTTTGTTTGAAGGGAACTAAGATAATCCAAGCCAAGAGTGAGAGGAAAGGTGAACTTGAGTTTGGATTTACAGGTAAATAGGTGGGTACTATGTTTATGGTTATTGTGATGATAAACTAATTTCTTACATGTTTGTGTGCTTAAATGCTTGTTATTAAATCATTATGAATGTGGGAAAAATGCACAGTGATTTGATGTCTTTTTATGCTTGAAAGATTTTACTGCAATTTGTATTGATGAAAAACTGAAAAGTCTAAGAAGTGTGAAAGAATGAATATGTGATGAAATGTGTGAGCATCGACATTTTCTTGTGTGTGGGCAAGCGAAATACTATTTCGTTTGTCACGTGCACATTGACTTAAGCCTTCTCTCGGTTGCCTGCTTGTTTCACATGAGCTCTGAGAAATGAACTCATTTTGTTCATGGTGTAAACATCGATTTCTCCATTTCGTTTTATGGGATTCTCTCAAGCCATTTTATATGTGTATTTCACTTTGCTTTGTAGAACATGATATACGATTGAATGTTATGATTTGATGGTTTTAAAAAATACATGATCTAATTTATGTGGTAATATGTTCATCTACGAGCTTGAACTGTGGATAATCTGATAGTTAGATTAAAATGTGATATAAATGTAGGTATATGCTAGTTAGATTAAAATGTGATATAAATATAGGTATATGCTTGGTTGTATGTGTGGCTCATCACCAATGACTATAAACATATTAGCCACTAAGCTTCATGACTCATCCTATTATTTTCCACTCCTCAGGTGCAAAACAAGTAGATTATTAAACCTTGCAAACTTCGACATACTCCAAGAAAATCTATTTTTGTAACTAAGTTAGTTCGATCATTTTTGGTAGCTTTATAAACATATAAAGCATGATTATTCGTATATGTTTTATATTATGATACTGATGTGGCTTATGATATGTAATTAAAGTTTGTATAAACTCTGCATTGTTTGAAAAATGAAACTTTTTTTTGTTTGAGAAATGAAAGAAAAGTTGAAGAATTTCTCTTGTAAACATGTTCAAATTTTCTTCTCTGTTAAGTTGTTAATTTTGGCTGGGAATAAAATTGTATATTATCTGATGGATATTAGGTAGATTTCTCTTAAGTAAATTATTATGTTTGGAGTTTTTTATATTAGGAGTTTTGTAAGTATGTAAAGTGTTTGTTGGATTTGGGACTTTTGGAAAATGTACAGAAGCTTATATAGGCAGTAGAGAAAAGGGGGAAAAGAAATTGTATCCTAAATTCCATGAATAAATTGTATTGATGTAGGCAAAATTAAACAAATTTGTCTTCATAAAAGTTGTAGCTCATTCTCTTAGCTTTCTAATGGTATGAATTTTGTAATTTTTAGACATTGGAATTGAGAGATATGATTGTTACAAATTGATGTGTATTTCAGGAGTGCATGATCATGCACTAGCACAATTGTGCACAAGCTCCTCCTAATGTAGAGCATGACTGTGACTTAAGAAGTCACAATCGTGACTTCACACCTTACACGGTCGTGACTTTTTTAAGTCACAACCATGACTTCTCTACTTTTACCGTGACATTATTATTTTATTTTTATTAAAGTCACCCAAGCCCCACCCATGTTTTTCTTTACCTTTTTTATGCTTTCAACTTTCTTCTCACTTGCCCTCTAACAAATCCTCTTGTAATGTGGCCATAAAATAAGTACTGAGACCTTAACCCAACATTTTTTGTATCAGAGCCTATGGTTTTGAAGGATTCCTAGGCTTAGAATATGTTGTGGTATGACTTATTAAGATGTGTGATTAGTTGTTTGCATTGTTAAATTGATTGATTGCATTGAGTAACATGCATACATGTAGGAAATAAGATTAAAATGAAAGGTAAGCTAAACGTTTATGTTTAAATTTAAGGAGTAAGATGCCACTTCGTAGAAGAACATAAGAAGTTTTACAAGGATTTGCAGCACCTAATTCTCTACCACAAGAGGAGGGTATTGATGAGTCTAAAGCCCTAGCAATTGCTGAGGCGATTATAGGGTAAGATAGTGAGCCCTTTCGACCACAACCGCATGAGTCAAATGGATGAGATTTTGTTAAGAGTTTGAGTGTTAGAAACAATGAGAAGGATAGTAATATGTCAGGGTATAAGAAAATGAAATTTTGTGGATATCTAGAAATAAGAAATACTACGTAGTTTGATTTGTTAGACATAGATTCAGTAAAATTGAATTTTTTGTTATATCAACTAATATGATATCATTATTTTTTTTGTAGATATGTACTTGAATTGATATGGATGTGAATATATTTTCATGAATTGATTGAGAAAGAAATAGAAACACAGGTAAAGATGACAAGATTTAAAGTGTACAAGCAAAGTGGAAAAAAATTCTATGACCTTGAGAGGTTGAACTTAGAATTGAAATGATTGTTTGATTAATATGATAAGAGTTATAATTTGGTCTAAGATTGTGTTAGTGGATTTGAGATCAGAATTTCAGATGGTTATGTATCTATAATTCTAAATTGATTAAGAACATACATATGGAAGATGAAATAAATGATAACTGGGGGATGAGATAAATGATAGTGATATATTTAGAAGTCCTCAAGGTTAAGTTGACCAGTTATTATGAGTGCATATTTGATAACGTGGTTACATTGGTGAATAATGTTATTGAGCACATGTGTAATCTATACTTGGATATGTTATAGGAGGTAATCTAGGACATATTGAATACTCTTAAGTCTTATCATGAGATGAATCAGAGTAGTGTAATGGAAGCATGGAATTAGGTGGATGAGATAAATGATAGCGATATATGTAGAAGTCCTCAAGGTTAAGTTGACCAGTTATTATGAGTTCATATCTGATAATGTGGTTACATTGGTGAATAATGTTATTAAGCACATATGTAATCTATGCTTGGATATGGTATAGAAGGTAATCTATGACGTATTGAATAATCTTAAGTCTTAATCCACATAGTTAAAATCGTGAGATGAATCAGAGTAGTGTAATGGAAGTATGGAATTAGGTGGTTATATTGAAATGGTAACTACTATGGAGAAGTAACTTTTGTATAGTTATAGAATATTCAGATGTTATTCAGAATCAATTAAGATCGAAGTATCATTAGCATGAGATATTAATTAGTGACCTGCCGAAAATACATCTCCAGATAAGATGTAATGATCTTGATGATACATACCAAAGTATAAGAGTAAATGAATATGCCTCCTATTTTATTAAGCTTTATTATAAAAAATATTCTGATTACGTAAGGTATGATAGTAATTGATCTTATTGAGATATCATGAATAGTTAAAATCGATCTTATTGAGGTGTTAAGAATGGCTAAAAAACAATGATGAATATAGTTGACTGATAAATATTATGTAAGCAGTATAGATGATTGAGGTGAGAAACCTTCTTTTGATAGAGATTTTCATCGAATAATATCATGTAAATCAAATGTTCCATTTCTAAGAATGAATGACTATTAAACAAATCAGAAGTGATTATTAGAGTTAGTTAGAAATAGACTTGGGCATAAAAAGTTGAATATCCTACAGAGAGTGCATGAATTTTGTTTAATGTAAAGTAGCCCAACTATATTATTAGGTTCATGAAATTGAGATGTTGTTGTTGTTATTGCTAAAGGAACTTAGGTTCGATGAAATTGAAATATGAAAGCGATTGTAGATGACAAATGCAAGTGAATGATTGCATATGACATGAAAATTGATCTTTAGTAGAATTTGCGTAACTCAAGAAAGACAGAAGAGTTAAGTGCATCAACGTTAAAGAGATATAGAATATCAAGTGGAAGATAAAATTGTTTTTGAGAGTATCGCTTTGATAAGGTGTGTTGAAGTTTGATAAAAAGGGAGTGAAATTGTGAGAAACCTAAGATATATTGAGGAACAAGTTAATTAAGATAATGGGGTATTTGAATAAGAAACTAAAAAACTGAGTGATTCCACTAGCTATAGTCATCTGGAAGAAATCATTCAAGTGAAGAAGCTACTTGGGAGACTGAAGAAAATTTAAGACAACATTACCCTCATCTGTTTGATCACTCAGGTAAGAATTTCAAGGATGAAATTCTTTAAGGGGGAGAAATGTTGGACCCTAAACTTTTCCTTGGAAGTTAGAATTATTAAATCAGAATTTATTGGCGTTTAGTTATGAATAAATTTTATTTACATGTGTTTGCATGTATTAAATGGAAATGTTAGAATTAAGTTAGGGAGTAAGTCGACATTAGATTAAATGTAAAAGGGTAAACTTAGAAAGATTGAGAGTCATGTAGAAGCAAGAAAGAAAGAAAAAAAAACCTAGAAGAGAAGTCGAAACCGAAACAGAAAAAGAAGAAGGAAAGAAAGAAAAAGGAAAAAAAGGAAAGAAAGAAAAAGGAGAATAAGGAAGAAGGAAAAGGTTCAAGTGAGTTTTTAGGTATTCTCTATCTTTTCTTCTTGCTTTGGTAGAAGAAGAAACGAGTGAGAATGAGTTTTATATGTTGAAAATGAAGGGAGAAAGGAGAGAATAAACCTATTCATGATTTTCATGGATTTTTCAACTAGATATTAGTTACTTTAGCTTATTTAAACCAAAAGTAGTTTAAGTCCAAGCTCAACATTAATTATTAAAATTCTATGGATTTTCTATTTGTATATTTGTTTGAATGAAATTTTGTTTGTTTGAAGAGAACCAAGAAAATCTAAGCCAAAAGTGAGAGAAAAGGCGAACTTGAGTTTGGATTTGCAGGTAAATAGGCAGGTAATATGTTTATGGTTATTGTGATGATGGGCTGATTTCTTATATGTTTATATGCTTAAATGCTTGTCTTTGAATCATTGTGAATGTGAGAAAAATGCACTGTGATTTGTTATCTTGTTACACTTGAAAGATTTTACTACAATTTCTATTGATGAAAAATCGAAAAGTCCAAAAAGCGTGAAAGAATGAATATGTGATAAAATGTGTAAGCATCAAAATTTGCTTGTGTGTGGGCACAAGAGATACCATTTCATTCGTCACGTACACGTTAACTTAAAGCTTTCTCCCAGCTGGCCACTTGTGGTACATGAGCTCCGAGAAATGGATGAGCTCTGAGAAATGGACTCCTTTCGTTCATAGTGTAAGCTTCCATTTCTCCATTCTGTTCTATGGGATTCTCTCAAACCATTTTATATGTTTATTTCACTTTGATTTGTTGAACATGATATACGATTAAATGTTATAATTTGATAGTTAAAAAAACACATGATCTGATTTATATGATAACATGTTTGTCTAAGAGCTTGAATTATGGATAATCTAATTATTAGATTAAAATGTGATATAAATATAGGTATATGCTTGGTTGTATGTGTGGTTTGTCACTAATGACTATAAACATATTAGCGACTGAGCTTTGCAACTCATCCTATTATTTTCCACTCCTCAAGTGCAGAACAAGTAGATCATTGAAACTTATAAGCTTCGGCATACTCCAAGAAAATCTATTTTTGTAACTAAGTTAGTTTGATCATTTTTGGTAGCCTTATAAACATATCAAGCATGAGCATTCATATATGTTTTGTATTATGCTATTGATGTGGCTGATGATATGTAATTAAAGTTTGTATAAATGCTGCATTGTTTGAGAAATGAAAGTTTGTTTTGTTTAGGAAATGAAAGAAGAGTTGAAGAATTTCTCTTTTAAACATGTTCAAATTTTCTTATTTGTGAAGTTGTTATTTTCGGCTGGGAATAAAATTGTCTGATGGATATTGGATAGATTTCTCCTAAGTAAATTGTTATGTTGGGAGTTTGTTATGTTAAAAGTTTTGTAAGTATGTAAAGTGCTGTTGGATTTGGGTCTTTTGGAAAATATACAAAAGCTCATATATGCAGTAGAGAAAAGGGGGGATAGAAATTATGTCCTAACATCCATGAATAAATTGTATTGATCTAGGAAGAAATAGAAAAAGTTGTCTTCATAAAAGTTGTAGCTTATTCTCTTAACTTTCTAATTGTATAAAGTTTGAAATGTTTGGGCATCGAAATTGAGAGATACGATTGTTACAAGTTGGTGTATATTTCAAGAGTGCACGATCATGCACTAGCATAATCGTGCATGGCCGTGACTTGAGAAGTCACAGCTGTGACTTCACACCTTGCACGGCTTTGACTTTTTAAGCCACAGTCATGACTTCTCTCCTTTTACCGTGACATTTTTATTTTATTTTTATTAAAGTCACCCAAGTCCCACCTAAGTTTTTCATTATCTCTTTGATTCTTTCAACTTTCTTCTCACTTGCCCTCCAACAAAGCCTCTCGTAATATGGCCATAAAATAAGTACCGAGACCCAGGCCCAACAGTATGGGTGGAGGCTTCTCTTCTATACCAATAACTGATATTATCCTTGAAGTCATAAAAGTTGCACCTTTGAAAATATTAAGTGACTCTCATTTATATTGATTCTTAACCCCGAGCATTCCTTGAACACAATAGAGCTTTCATGAAGGTACTAACTGAATCATGAGTGGCTTTGTAAAAGAGTAGTAAATTGTCTACAAAAGTGAGTTAGTTAAGTCAAACTTCTTACATTTTAAATGGTATTTGAACTTTGAGTTCTTAACTACTTCATGCCAGATGATTATATTGAGCATCTTCATGCACTTGATGATAAGGTAGGGTAAATAGGGTCCCCTTACTGTAAACCTTTCCCTGCCTGAAAAAAATTGAAAGGATTATCGTTGATCAAGACTGAGTTGGATACTTTTGATACACATTCCAATTAATGAATATGGCTGGGAAACCAAAAACTTGCATCTTCTTCCATAAGAAACTCCAGCTCACACTGTCAAACACCTTATGAAAATCAACTTTGATGGTACAGTTCAAAGGTGAATTGGTTCAGGAATAGCCATGCAGTAATTCCTGAACAATCAATATATTGTCACCAATGTGTCGGTTACTGATAAAAGCTCCTTGGTTATTACTGATGAGTTAGCTAAGAACATGTTTCAACCTAGATGCAAGGATCTTTGAAATCAGTTTATACAAGAAGTTGGTATAAGAGATTGGTCTGAATTCATTGAAGAAATTGGGAGAAGAGGTCTCTAGAATCAGACATAGAAAAGTTTGTTTAACTTCCCGAAGGAGGACTCCCTTTGTGAAAACTTGTTCACTGCTTGCTTGATGAAAAAACCAGTAATGTTCCACGTTTTCTAATATATACATCCATTAAGAACATCTAGATTAGGTGCTTTCATGCCATGTAGTTTATACAAAGCTTCCTCAATCTCTTGATCCTTGACTACTCAAGTAAACAAGTCCCTCTCTTCTTAACTTATTTGCTTGGAGCCAAAGTCCATAAGGTTTGGCTGGAAAGTAAGGATAGAAGTGGAAGGGCTAAGTAGATTTTTAAAATAATTCAACTCCTCTTCTTGAATTTCCTGTTGGTTTTGGATTCAACGACATTCAGGTGTGATAATTGAACCAATTTGATTTCAATTCCTGTCA
The DNA here is from genome assembly GCA_025629805.1 of Erythroxylum baracoense. Classification (NCBI taxonomy): domain Eukaryota; kingdom Viridiplantae; phylum Streptophyta; class Magnoliopsida; order Malpighiales; family Erythroxylaceae; genus Erythroxylum; species Erythroxylum baracoense. The sequence continues at coordinate 921,851 of JAOTAY010000009.1, read as the reverse complement.
AATATGAATAGAATTAAAGAAGAATTTGGTGCACTTATGTTCATCTCTAAGCTAGTTTATTCTTGCTCTTTTCTAAATCAATGAATGATGGTTCTATACAGAGAGCATATAATGGGATAATTTTTGTTTTTCCGTTGCCAGGAGTTAGGGATCTTGGGGAGATAATGAAAGTTTCCTTTGAACCTTAGTAAGGTCATCTCTAGCTTTGGATAAAGCATGTTCAGTTAAGCCCCTCAAATATTGCATCCTCTTCAGTTCTGCCTTAATAGTTTTCAATTTTTGGATGTAGATGTATTGCTTATTGCCCTAAATAAAGCAATCTGAACCTCTCTTGCATGCATAAAAAAAACTGGAACATTTTTCAAGTAATTATTGAATCTATTTAGAAATTTTCGTGTTGTGGATTGGAACACATTTTAAATCTGGATGGGGTTATAGTCTAATATTAACGAATCTATGAAGTTTACATTATTATTAGGAAATTGATTGAGCCATCTTCCATTCACTAAAACTCAGTCAAGTTTCTTTTGGACGAACTAAGTTGAGCTTTATTTGTTGGACCAAGTAAACTTGTTTCCAACTAACCTCAAATCTGTCACACCCAGCTAATCCACGCATAACCTGAGTTCCTCAGTTTAATTTCTAACATTACAGTTGCCATTAGCTTTAGATAGATACAAAATAGAGTTACAATCACTGTATATCAACCAAGGTAAGTGAATATCCCTTCTGAAGTTGTGAAGATTAGTCCAAAATGTAGATCGTTGGAATCCAAAATTACTGATATGAATAATAGAGACGATAATGGTAAAAGTTTCCTTTAAGAAGGTGAGTTTTCTGTGCATCATTTCGTCTGTAGAATGAAGGAGATCCACAAAAACCTCATCAGCCTTATAACATATGATAATTCTACCAAGGAAGTGATGAGCATGATTGGTGATCAATTTCTACCCGAGCCCAATGAAAACTTAACAACATTCTTCAACTTTATTTTAGTTTCTAGTAATCCTACTAATAGAGGCTTTTCCCTCTTAAAAAATCCCATAAAGCATCTTCCTTTATAGGGAAATTTAAACCTTGGACATTCCAGATGATAATGGACATATTAAAAGTGATTGTTTTTGGAGCCTTCGTTACTCCACTGAGATCTTCATCTTTCAACTACTTGGAACTTCTGGTTCTGCTCCTCAAGTCCTGAATTAATTTCTTTGATGGACTTCGGAGTGCAAGGAAGTATCTCAATTGAGGAAGGATAAGTTATTACAATATTATCTTCTAAGATGGCCACTAAGGATGCTAAAAGAGTTGCACATGGCTTTACATCATCGGCTACTGTGATGGGAGATTGATTCTCCAATGTGCTCATTCGATCTCATGTCAAGTCAAAAAATGTAGGATTTAACTCATCAATAAAAGATGTTTTGTCTGGCTTCTTAATTAGTACATTATCTAAGTTTACATCATTATCAGTGAATAATCCCATTAGTTCATGGTAGCTCCCAATCTAAATTTTTTTATCCATTTCCTTCCACACTTTCCCTTGATGCTTAGGTTACGGTTTCCACTGATAGGAGATTGCTAAACTATCTTCTCTAAGGGTACACCCTTATTCAAATCTTGTGATCTATATTTCAACTAGTAAATCCTTGGAGAGTTCCATACTGACACAGAGTCGTGCATATTCAACCCTTTTTTTGAGAGTCGTATTCTCGTCAAAAAAAAGTGGTTTCCTTATGAATCTTGTTAGAGCACTCAAGCCTTGTATGGACCAATATGCAAGAGGCACATTGTGGAAATTAATCCAGACTAGGATGTTCTGAAGTTTGATATTGTCTAACTACAGATCAGGCTGCCAGAGTTAAAGAAAAATAGGTTGATTACCTATTTTTGGAGGTATTTGAAGAATACGTTTGTTTACTACCACAACAACCATATAACCTTCTCAAAGAAGGGACTCAGCTGATTTGTCTTCGCCCTTTTCAATATCTGTATTTTCAAAAGAGGGAGATTGAGAAATTAGTAGAAGAGATACTTAGTCAAGGAATCATTTGACCTAGTAATAGTCCATTCTCGTCACCTGTACTATTGGTAAAGAAACATAATGGCTCCTAAAGGTTTTGCATGCACTATTGGGCATCAAACAAAATTACAGTAAAAGACAAATTTCCCATACCAACAATTGAGGAATTATTGGACGAGCTTCATAGGGAAATTTGGTTCACCAAATTGGATTTACTTTTTGGATATCATCAAGTTCAGACAGAGGATGGAGATATCACCAAATCAACATTCATAACTCACTATAGCCACTACGAATTCTTGATAATGCCTTTTGGCCTTTTTAATGCAACTTCCTCCTTTTAAGCTTTCATTAATGACATATTCAAATTATATTTGCGTAAATTCATTTTAGTCTTTTTTGATGATATACTAATTTATAGTAAGATTTAGGAGGAGCATTTATATCATGTAAAGCATGTCTTTTCAAGTTTGAGGGGAAATCAACTTATTGTGAAAGAAAAAATGTGAGTTTTTTAGAAAAGAAATACAATATTTAGGACACATTATTACCCATGAAGGGGTGAAAGCTGATCCAGAGAAGATTAAAGCGATGACCCAGGAATGTCAAAGAATTGAGAGGTTTTCTAGACCTCACTGGATACTACCGTCAGTTAGTTAAAGATTATAGGATGATAGCTAGACCGTTTAGCAATTTACTTAAGAAGGGGCCTTTTGTGTGAAGACCAGAAGTAGAGGAGGCTTTTCAACTGCTTAAAAAAGATATGACTCAAGCTCTATTATTGGCACTTCCAAATTTTGCTATTCATTTCGTAGTGGAATATGATGCATCTGGGACCAAATCAGGGGTTGTCCTTATGTAAGAACAAATGCCAATTTCATATTTCAACACTAAGCTCTAAGAAAAAAAATTTCTTTGTCAACATATGAGAAGGAACTGATGGCTCTTGCTTTAATAGTGTATAAATGGAGACCATATTTGTGGGGCAACTAGTTTCTTGTTCAAACTGATAAAAAAAGCCTCAAGTGTTTGTTAGAGCATAATATAGCTACCGAAGCTTAACAGTGACAGATTATAAAATTAATGGGATATGATTTTAGCATTGAATATAAGCAAGGGAAAAATAATTCAGTTGTTGATGCTCTGTCTCAAAGAGAACATGGTGAGATACATGTAATCTCAATACCTATTCTAGATTGGTTAGATCCTGTGGTGGTTGAAAATGAGAATCACCCTGAGTTACAACGATTGCATAAGCTAGGGCAACAAGACGAATCATTGAGACCATGGTATGTAAGTAAAGGCATCCTTTTCTAAGGAAAATAAGCAAATATAACCTTTGAATCCCCCAATATATTTTTAAATGCCGAGATATGGAAGACAGGATGTAAATTGCAAATACCTAACTTACCAGTGAGATATATGAACTATTATTGACCCAATGCTTTTATGAAGATATCCGTTAGTTGCTTCGAGGAATGAACATAAGAGGTAGTAATGTCACCTACCTTTTATTTGCTATGAATGAAATGGCAGTCAACTTTAATGTGCTTCATACGTTCATGAAATACTAGATTAGAGGCAATATAGAGAGCTACTTTGTTATTACATAACAAACATATAGGTTGTGAATGGGTAACCCTAAGAGCTAGAATTAATGCCTTAAGCAAAGTACTATCATATGTAGTGGTAACAATAGAGTGATACTCAACTTTAGCTGATGAGCAGGAGACAGTTTGCTATTTCTTGGTCTTCTAGGGAACGGGTGAATGACTAAGTAGGACAAAGTAGCCAGTTAAGGATCATTGACTTAATGGACAGCTAGCCCAATTAGAGTCACAATAATCATACAACTGTAAGTGACTATCAACTTATAGGAGAATACTTTTTCCAAGATTACTCTTAAGATAACATAGAACATGTAGAGCTACTTCTTAATGATCAATGCATGGATTTTACATTAATTAAGCCAAGATATGTACACAGTAGCTAAGTTCAGGCCATGTGATAGTCATATAGATTAATCGACTAACCAGTCAAAGATATGGTGTTGGGTTAGTCATTAGTAGACTAGAGCTAAGAACCAAAAGATGATTTTGCTCAATCGCAAAACTAGCAAGTTTGGCACCAAGAAGTCCTACTTTAGTAACAATAGCAAGAGCATATTTACATTAATGGAGAAAATTCCATCAAAATTATGAATAACTTCTAGGAAAAGAAAATATTTCAATTTACCAAGATCCTTCGTATAGAAGTAGCGACTGAGGTAGACTTTAAGATCACAAACAACGCAAGGATTACTACCTGCAATGACTAAATCATCAACAGATACTAAGACACACAAGCTATCACCTCCTCAATGCATGGTAAAAAGAGAGTAGTCATTATAAGTTTAAGAGAAACTATAGTCAAAAAGAGAAGTAGCTAACTTTGCAAACTAATTATGAGGCATTTGACAAAGACCATATAAAGGTTTCTAAAGATGACAAACTTTTCTGGGAGAGGAAGCAAGAAACTTAAGTGGTAACCTTGTATACACTTCTTCATCAAGATCACCATGTAAGAAGGCATTGTGAACATCCATCTGATGTAGTTCCCAATTTTTAGCAGTGAATACAACAAAAAGTGTGGGAACAATAACCATCTTGGCAATAAAAGTAAAAGTCCGATTTTGATCGATGCCTTCTACCTGGTTATTGCCTAAAATAACCAAATGAACCTTATGACATTCAATAGAGCCATTAGAATTACATTTTACATGATAAACCCACTTACACCCAATAGTGGTTTTGTTAAGAGGGAAATCGTAAATCATTCAGGCACCGTTTTATTCAAGAAAGTCAATCTCCTGACATATGGCCTCATGACATCAGGGGTCACATGTAGCATCACGATAAATAGTGGGCTTTACCTCTGTAGAAATAGCTACCAAAAAAGCTAGATGTTGTGGAGAAAATTATAATAATTCATATAAAAAGCAATGCAATAAGTACTACCTGAGGATGTTTTAGGAGGAGAAGAGAGTAGGGTCTACCTGTTGCACCATGTTAGTGTAAACATAATCATGGAAAGGAACAGAGACTTTCTTGGAGCGATGACCATGACCTAGTGTTTCATCCGTACTTAACTCAGAGATATCATTCACACGATGCTTATATAGTTTGTGGAAGGTTGTCCCATTTAAATATGAGTTAGAGTATCACTCCCCCTTAAGGGGTTAGTATTTAGAGCTAAACTAGACTCATGGGTGTCATTCTAATGGTCTACAATTGGGGCTAACTGCTCGGGTGCAGATGACGCTATGGATGGTTGAACACAGGGGGAAGGTAAAGATGTGGGGTTCGCAGCAATTGAGGGAGGCTGTGATGTGGATGTGGGTGTAACAGTTGGTATGAGGGTATCAAAATTCTAGTCATCATCAAAAGAACAATGGAAAAGCAATCAAAGATATATCATCAAAGAAAAAGAGGGGGCTGTGGGCTAAGCATCATGGATAGAAAAAAAACAAAATTTACCAAATTTGACGTCACGAGAGATAAAATGTTGCCCAATTTCAAGATCGTAGACTTTCCAACCCTTTTTGTCATGTGCGTACCCTAAAAACACATATTTTTTACTTCATGCTTCAATTTTTTTATCCCTAGACTTGTAATATACGTAACATAGACACCTGAAATCCTGTATATTATCATAAGATGAAGGTTTACTAAACAAAATCTCATAGGGACTTTTTCCATTATTAATCATATTCAGAGTTCTATAAATGAAATATCCTCCCGTGAAAGGACACCCCCTAAAACTCAGTAAGTAGATAAGCATAAATGTGACAGTGTTTTCGTTCAACTCAGCCATTTTGTTAAGGGGTGTCAGTGCAAGAATTTTGAAATAAAATCCGATTCCCCTTAAAGTATGACTTTAAAAGTTTAAACACATTCTCAATATCACTGTTCACAATTTTGACAGATTTATTAAATTAGGATCGGGCTATGGCAGAATTTTGTTTGAAAATAATAGTCATTTCACTCTTTTTAACCATCAAATAAATCCACAAAACATGTGAAAAATCATCAACTATTGTCAAAAAAATAATGAGCCTCACAAGAAGAGGCAACATGATAAGCTCTGTAAACATCACAATGTACTAATTCAGAAGTTTCCAAAGCACGACTATTACTAATACCAAAAACCTCTCGTGTCTGTTTAGCTCGAAAACATGCATTACAAGGCTTATTCTAACCATCAAGAAAACTACTACTGGAAATAGTAGGTAGTAAACATAATATTTTATAGGAGGGATGCCCTATATGTTGATGCTACAAGTCGGCAAAGTCCTCTATCTTCACTTGATGCACTTGTGCCTTTATTTCACCACAGAAGTAATAGACCTTAGCACATCACTAACCCACTCCAATCAACATCCTTGAAGCGTGGTCCTCTATCACACAAAGTTGGTTAGTGAATATCATATGACATCTCAAGGCATCTATTAATCGAGCAACATATATCAAATCGCGCTCCAATTATGGGACATAAAGCACATGCTCTAAAATCAATCCTTCAATATGGGTAGTGCCTTCAAGGGTGGTAAATGTAGGTTTTCCATTTGGAAAACCAATAGGGGGCTTAGGGAATTCAATCAATTTAGTTAAATAATATCAGTTTATGGTCATCTGATATAAGGCTCCATTATCAATAACCAATTATTAAAATTTTCCTTTCCAGTCAATTTTTTAAAAGGATTTGTTTGCTTACTGAACTCCACTACTCAGTAGTAAAAAATGGAGACTGCATTGCCTCGGTTACAATAGGAGCAGAGCCTGAGGTATTGATGGTTTCACTTGAATAGACCACATCCATAACAGCACCTAGGGCTCCACATCCTTGGCGTGCACCACCAACATATCCTCCCCCTCAGCTTGCTCCTCGTCCTCATCCCTTGCTATTAGTAAACCACCAATCCAGATATTTTCCAGTGAGGGCAAAACAAATTGACACTTCATATCCCTCCTTATTTTAGTGAGTGCCAAAGGGTCTGAAACCTCCTTGTTAGTCTGATTCTTCCCTCGTGTGCTCGAGATAGCAAACACCATAACATCACCTCGTTTTTCCTTTGAATGAGTGATATTTTAATGCGCTCCTCCTTAACCCTCATCTAATAAGCTTTGTTAAGAGAGAGAAGCAAGTCTATGGTGAGAATGTTTATGCGAAGGCTGCCTTAAAAAGGTAAAAATACCTCTTCCCCGTAGACTTCTTTCAACTAATATAAAATCATTGCATCAGGTGTGTCAAATCATTCTTTTATGTCATCCCAAAAATTCGTGGTCGAATCAAGATAAGCCAACTTTTAAGTGAAGACCAGGCTCAATGGAATTTATTATCCAACCAACAAGCATTGAGTTTATGCTATACCAGCTTTCAAGATCATCTTCATTTTGGGTCGGTTTGTTTAAGGTTCCATCAAGAAACCCCAACTTTTGCTCGACACGAAAGGAGTTGTAACACCCCCTTACGTAGGGTACGCACCGGGACGCCCGTAGGTCATTCCGGTACATATTCTATGATAACGGAGCGCTACGTGCGATCACTACAGTCACTCCACATGGCATCACATTCATTTGAACAATAAAGCATTAATTGTAACCACAATATTTTTAAAGTCAACTTCTTCCTCTTTTCATTTCATCAAAATCAAAGGTTTGTACATCATTCCATACT
>JAOTAY010000009.1:873340-895550 GCA_025629805.1 Erythroxylum baracoense | reverse complement strand
TTTAATTAATAATAATATTTTAATTAAATATAATGAAATTAATTAAGTAATAATAATAATTTAATTAACTATATTGTGATTAATTAATTACTTACAATATTTTAATTAATTAATAATTAATGCATAATAATATTTTAATTAATGATTTGTTATATTTTAATTAGTTATATTTAATTAAATATAATGTCATTAATTAATTATATTGTAATTATTTCATCATAATTAAAAATAACAAATACACTTCAAATAAATATTGATACAATTATAAAATAATAAATGAATTACATATTTCTGATCATATTACACTGCAGGGCATTTTTGTCATTGACACTGTTTTTTTGTTCTGTCCACTGCAACCAAACACATTTCTATCCTCCAGATGAAGACAATTTTTTTTGTTCTGTCCATCACAACTAAACAGCTTACTGTCTTCAATTTTTGTTCTGCTCCGTCTCCAAATTTCTATTCTGTTCCGTCTTTGCATATTGAAGACAGCAACCAAACGCATCATATAAGTTAGCTTAGGAAAAGGAAAGATGCCTAACAAAGAGGGGTGGTTTGGAGTTACGAGAAGAGGCGGAGGTAAGGGAGGAAATTAGTGAGCACAAGATAAGAACTATACGCTATCTAAGGCAAGGAATTAGGGAATAGTTGGGGGTAAGAGGAAGGGGGAGAATATGCATAATGGGCTGCTCAAAGATATCGCTAGCATTGACATAGACAACTAAAAGAGAAGCAATAGAATTGGTTTTAAGGAGACTGAACTGTCATGGTTCTAATAGCAAAATTAATAAAATATATAATTAGAATTGATGTTATAATATCGTTACCTAAAAACAATAAATATTCAATTTGATCAAAAAATGCATGAGAGCAAAATGAGAAAGAAAATTATTAATGACAACCTCATATCTCTCACTTCTTTGTTATTAATTTGTAATTTTTAATATTCTAGAAACAAATCCTATTAAATATTTTAAGAAACGTGTGAAACAAAATTATAATAGTAATAAAATAGAGATTAACCTAACCGGATAGGTAACTTGTACTTCCGCAATTCAGCATAATTGAGAACAACGAAAATCAAAGGTGCTATAAAAGACACCATATTAGACGTGGACAGGAAGAGTTCCTACTTTGTCTTTTATAAAGATTTAGGGCTGTGAAGAATATGTTAAAAGGTTAACATCTAATAAACTTGGACCCAAATCTGATAAATGCTATATCATGGGGTATCCTAAAGAAACTAAAGGATACTACTTTTACAATCCTATCAAGAACAAAGTGTTTGTTGCTTAAAATGATGTCTTTCTAAAGACAGAATTTCCTCAAGGAACTCGTGAGAGTAAAGTACATCTTGAAGAAATTCAAGAGTCATAGGAGAATGCTCCAATCTTAGAGGAGCCTCGTTTAAATCTACAAAGAGTTGCAGAAACTGCACCTATGACACCATCCTTATGTAGGTCTGAAAGGGTCTGTCACAAACCCATAAGGTATGGTTTCTTGGTGATGGAACATCATAATCTATTACTAATAAAGGATAATGAACCTACATCATACATGGAAGCAATGATGGTCCTTAACTTCAACAAATGCCTTCAAGCCATGAAATGCGAAATGGAATCCATGTACCAATAAAGTATGGGTTTTAGTTGACCAACCTAATGGTGTAAAAACCATTGAGTGTAAGTGGGTTTTCAAGACGAAAGTTGACATGGATGGCAATGTGTATATATATAAAGTGTGATTGGTGGCTAAGGGTTTCAAGCAAATTCATGGTATTGACTATTATGAGACCTATTCCCTAATTGTGATGCTTAAATCCATTCACATCCTCCTAGCAATTACTGCATATTATGATTATGAGATTTGGTAAATGGACATGAAAACAACTTTCCTTAACAAACATTTGGAAGAGGATGTGCACATAAAATAGCTTGAAAATTTCATATCTCTTGAAAATGCTGGGAAATATACAAGTTTTAGTGATCCATTTATGGATTGAAGTAAGCTTCTAAGAGTTGGAATCTTCATTTTAATGAGGTAGTCAAAGAGTTTAGTTTCCTCAAAAATGAAAAAGAACCTTATGTTTACAAGAAGAATAGTGAGAGCCTAATTGTTTTCTTGGTCTTATTTTTAGATGACATACTACTCATTGGAAATGACATTCCTATGATTTAATCTATGAAAGCTTATTAGGAATTTGTTTTTCGATGAAAGACTCAAATAAGGCAGCATACATCTTGGGTATTAAAATCTATAGAGATAGATCCAGATTGCTTATTGGACTAAATCAACGCACTTATGTCGTCAAGGTTTTGCACAGATTCAATATGTAAGAATCTAAGAAAGGTGTCTTACCCATGTCACATGGCATAATTTTGAGTAAGACTTAGTGCCCTTTGACACAAGATGAGTGAGACCCGCATGAGTAGGATCCCCTATGCATTTGCTATAGGATCTATCATGTATGCCATATTGTGTACTCGTGTGGATGTTGCATGTGCTTTGAGCATGAGGAGTAAATACAATCAGATCTAGGTGAAAGTCACTGGATAGTTGTGAAGAACATTCATAAGCACTTGAGAACAACTAAGGATATGTTCTTAGTCTATGGAGGATAAGAAGAGCTCGTCTAGAATAGTTACACTACTTATAGCTTCCAATCAGACAAGATGACTTTCAATCGCAGTTAAGATTTCTATTATGCATGAATGGTGGAGAAATGTGTTGGAAGAGTTTTAAGAAGGACACATTTGCTAATTCTACAACATAAGCTAAGTACATTGTTGCTTCAAAAGCAGTAAAGGAGGCTTTTTGGGTTAGAAAGTTCATCGTTGAGATTGGTGTGGTTCCTAGCATTATAATAATGGAGCCATTGCCCAAGCTAAGGAAATAAAATCTCATCAGAAGACTAAACACATACTCAAGCATTTTCACCTTATTCTACGCATTATTGAAGGAGGTGATATGAAGGTGTGCAAAGTGTCGACAAATCTTAATATAGCTGATCTGTTGACTAAGCCTCTCCTGCAAGCTAAGCATGATCGTTATACTAAAGCATTACGCATTAGACATATGGATGTATGATCATGTAAGAGTGAAATTTTAGGATATGTTGTTTTTGTATAATCCATTAAGAATACCCAGTTATTGTTACTGTGTTCATATTTAATGGAGTTATAAATAAATTAGGATTATGATCCTATGAATAGTATGTATATCACAATTGGTCATCAAGTGCGTGACTTGATTGTGAGATCCTATTGTAACATAGGTATAATTATTCTAAAAGTCCCCAGTAAATGTAAGGGATAATAATGACTGTCGAGAATCCTATTGTAACATGGGTATAATTATTCTAAAAGTCCCTAATCAATGTAAGGGATAATAATGACTGTCGAGACCAACATGTTGATTAATCGATGACCATGTTTCACAGATCATTAATATGGAGATATTAAGTTAATCACACAGGTTCATGTTGGAGAACATGTAATTGGACTGACCGACTATGAGAACACTTCAAGGATTGTTATATAAGTGTCATAAATGGTTCTTATGATAGTTGCTGAGTATAGTCCTTTGACTTGAGTTTTTCACAGTTTCCTACACGTGGAATAGTTTGTTTTGACATTCTCAAACGTTAGCCATAAAAGGTGATTATAAAATCAATGCTCAGGCATTCTATAAGTCATACGAAGGAATATGGATGAACAAGATGGAATTTGTCTCTCCTATATAATGGGAGAAAGATATCTTTGGGCCCTTTGATGAGTTGAGACTAAAAAGTTACATGGTCGTGCACAAACGAGGTGAATGTCAGTTGTTTGTTTCATAGTCTAACTTAGAGATATGATTGAGACTAATAAGGATGACAATATTTCCTGCCTTATGCTCAATTGAGATATAATGAGACAAAGGGATTGTATGTGGATAATTGGTTCTTGTACAAGTAGGAGATTGTTCGTGTAGGCCCCGTAAACCAATTATAGAATGTACTCTAATTATCAATTGTGATTCACGTAGTGTCGTATTCTAACCTTATTTAATATTGGGTAGTTATAATGTCTTATTAGAGTCCGCTTATAACTTGTGAGCTTAAAAGAACTTTGAGCCTGCTGCTAATATTAAATAAGCCTATAGGATCACAAACTAAACAGGTTGAACATTTGATGGGCCTAATTCAGATTTGGGTCTAAGCTAATTTGCACTTAGCTCACAACCCTAACACACTTCTTCATCTAGAGAGAGAAAGAGGGACGAGATTGGTGCTATCACACTGAGTGTGATATTTAATACTACATGTGTGTGGATATTGATAGAGGCATGATGTTTGATGTGCTCTTTCCTAGCACTACCAATTCCTCTTCCTATTTCAGCTGCAAAAAGGTATAATTTGATCTTCAATTTGGTTTCAATATTTGCATAGATCTTGGCATTTCGGATTTAAACTTGCAAAATTTATTACTATTAATAATTCGAAATCCCTAAACTTATTAAAAATAGAGTACTCTAGAATATCAATCCCATAATGACTATACTAGTATATATATTAATCTTAGTTAAATAATGAAATAATAAAACAAAAATTTAAGGACGGTAATCTAATATAAATAAGATAATTGGCTATTGAAAATGAAATAAAAATGAAAAAAGGATAGGCTTTCAAGATTTATTTATATGGAATTAGAATTTTTGTGTAAGATTAATTATTAAGGATGAAATAATAGTTAAAATAATGCATCTATGCCCTCTCTCCAGGCACAAAGGTACATTCAATTAGGTTACTTTCTCCTTGATTGGAGTTAAACCTAATCAAACTTATTAAACATATTTAACCTATTTGGCTATGGTAATGTTGTCACCTGCAACCAAATTAATACCAATTCTAGCAATAAAAGAAAATGTAGTTAGTGGAGAGTTGAGATCGTTCCCATGAGAAATTCGAATGGCAATTGTTATACTAGTTGAATTAACGTAAATTTAAGAAATTAAAAATGGCAAAAATCAAAATTAACAAAAATAATCAGATCTAAAGTACACAACCTTTGGTTTTAGGTCACCTACGTTATCAAACTACATTATAAAACTCAGTCCATTAGAAAACATTCGTTGGGTAATGTTTTCTTTTAGGATTAAATGCATAAAAACATGTATTCTAAATATTTTTATTAGTCAACAGCTTAGATACGATCTTAAGTTTAATTGATTAATAGCTTTAAGAACTAAGAAATCAATGAACAAGACAACACACATACGACATGCATTTAATCAAGTTCAGTGTCCTTTTAAAATTTTCAAAGTCTAACGTAAAGATGGTAATCCTAATTGCCACTTTGGATTATCAAGACTGAACGTCAAACGCTACTAATCTGGCTATAAATTAAACAAATCAATTCCTAGTTATGCACCCTAGAAATCAATCAATTCAATCATGAAAAGCAATTCGAAAGACACTTAATATTCATCATTGAAATAAACTTTATTTAAAAATCTCACACATACTAGATGATAATGTGGTTCCCCTCAATCAATAAGATGAATTTAGCTACTCATACTAAAGGTAAGAACCAATAAAAGAATAGAAAAATACAAAGTCTCCATCACTGGTCTTTTTCCAAAAAAATACAAAAAATCTTTTAAAAATTAGAAAAAAGCTATTGCATAAAAAATGTAAGAACTAAAAACTAAGACTCCAACATGAATAGTGAATCCTCCTTTATGATTTTTAATCTTCTCCCTTTTCCCTTCTCTCGTAATCTTCAGCAGATACACTCCTCATCAGTAGGCCAACAACTTGATTCCTAAAATCATGAAGATCTTAGGTGGATCGAATATGATTTCAAATCAGATTCTGCAGATAATCTTTTTCTTTGCATGTGCCCACATTTAATCAATTATTTTTCTGCCAGTTGAGAATTCGAATTGTCTTTACTTTTCTTACATCTTTTTGATCCAAATTAATCTTTTATGTGTTGAAAATCATTTGAGAATAATTAAGAAACAAGTCCATTAATTTCGAATAATGATTTCAACACATTGAAGAGATTTATATCGAATATTAGCACAAAAATGAAAACTTAACAAATTGCCCCACACCAGACCTTTGCTCTCCCTCGAGCAAATATACCAAACTACTACCCTTTATCAATTCGTCCTTTATAAGATTAAGTGCACATAATCCACTGAACTTGGGCTAGCAAGACTTAGGTTGTAATACACATGATAATCACTTTTCACTAATACAGATAAACAATGTCAAATTAAAACAATCTTGTTCAAAGGCAGGTATGAAACCAAGGTGAATTCTTCTCACAAATTTCTCTTTTTACACTCAAGTGTTTAAGGTTAAAGTGTTTCCCTCAAATCTTCCTCTAATAGATTACACTACCATAGGCTTGCAAATTCACCAGTTATCATTCGTTCAAATTACATGAGCTCGTAGATCATAAGGACTTTATTTTAGATTGTAATGGGGCTGGGTTCAAGGGTAAGGTAAAAATGGCAAACGGTTAATCACAAGCATTCACAAAGTATCAAGTAAAAGGGACAACCAACTACAAATTCTGAGATAAACATACGAATACAATGGACTACAATAACTCATTACTAACTAATGCTGTTAAGCTTTATTCTTTTTTCATATTTTTTCACTTCATTTTTATTTTTTCTTTTTTTCTTTTTCTCTCTTACTTTTTACTTGAAAAAAACAACAATAGTAGCATATATCAATAAAATACGAGTAGAATTACCTCTAAAAATATCTCAAAATACAATACAAAATAAAAGTCCCTAATTTATAGGCATTAAATGCTTACTTGGTACTTCATTAAACTTGTGACAGGGTAAGGTTAAAGGGTTTTTTGGGTTTCAATATAAGGTGATTAATTTAAAAACAAATAGGGTTAAAGGCTCAAAAGGGCTTGCCAAGGAAAAATTGACTCGGTGGGTCATTTAAGCTAAGGAGTTTAAAATAAAGAAAGCCTTAATCATTTCCATAAACCATGCTGTTAAACAAATTCAATCTGGTATAGTGTAAGTTCTAAAGGCAAGTTCTGATTAAAGGAGCATCACCCAATACAAGAAAATAGAATGACATAAAGATGATGTCATTAAGGCTCAAATCCGCTCACAAATTTAATTTAAGAGTTTACATTAATTCCACATATTACCTAATCACTCAAATGTCAAACTTTGACTAAGTGTATAAGATCAGTTATTGCAAATTAATCAGCATGGTTCACCTTAGATTCACATAGCCTAGTAATTTCATGCACACACTCAATCTCATCTAAACTAATATGAGAAAGCTTTGTGGCTCAACATACAACACAAGTATGCAAAGAATGGAAAAAATTTAAAGAAAAGAGAATTAAAAAAAGGCAAGACAACATAGTCACACAATGTATTCCATATCTTTCCCCCAAAACCTAGATCAACATTGTCCTCAATGTCCAAAAATAATAAAAGCACAAAAGACGGATGGGACTATAATTACTCCCCTGGATTGAAGACACCATATGCAACTTTGAAATGAATGATTGCATCTTTGAAAACATAGATAGCAGTGTTGAAGTGAAAGATTGCAGCTTGCTTTTCAAATGCCTACAAACAAAACAAACCAAAGAAAATAAGTAAAACACTCAAAGCAAACACCCAAAAGATATGCATCAAAGAGAAAAATACACAAAAGAAAGGGATATAGATGAGGTGCCTCCCATCAAGCGCTTATTTAAGGTCATAAGCTTGACCCTTGACATATGCACATTATCCATTATCGAACATATATCTTGGTTTAGGATCCTTTGTCCTAACCCTTATTATGAAAACGGGATGTTATAAAGCAGGCGATTGGGTGAGTGGGAGAGTGGGCTTGGTGATTGGCCACGTGAGTTTCGTTTCATACTAGACAAAACGACGACGTTTTTGCTTACAATAAAACGACATCGTTTTGTCTCTTATTTTTTAGCAATAGTATATCCAGAAGACGATGTTGTTTTATCGTTTGAACAAATAAGTTAAACATGAACAAAACAACGTCGTTTTGTAACAAACAAAATGAAATAAGTTTTATTTGTAACCCCGAGCTAGCCACGGACTATTGGCTAGTCGACACGGGACATGGTCCTACTTGATCACCGCTATCACGGGCCACAGGCTACTAGCTGTAGCCCCCCCTTACAGTGGGGTACGCACCGGGACGCCCTCAGGTCATTCCGGTATATATCCTTTGATAAGGGTGAGCTACGTGCGATCACTACAGTCACTCCATATGGCATCACATTAATTGTGGCTGGTCGCACTCGCGAGAGTCTCGCGGCCGCGAGGCGTGCGCTGGATGTGCTCGCTCGCGATCGCAAGTTCTCGCGCTCGGGAGGAGCGCGTAATGCACTCATCCTCGCGCCCGCGAGCTCTAGGGCTCGCGAGGAGCTCGTAGCGCTCTCCCTCGCGCTCGCGAGGAGCGCCCAGTGCGCTCGCCCTCGCCCTCACGATTGCTCATGCTCGCGAGGAGCGCGTTCGCCCTCGCGCCAGCGTTCTTTTAGGGCGCGCGCCCTGCGAGGACCAGCTTCCATGCCTAACTCTGACTACCAATTTTGTTCTTTCAGGACAACTACATGCCCAGGATTTATTTGGATATAAAGATGCATGAGTTTCTGGAATTGAAGCAGGGTAAGATGGCAGTGGCCGAATATGAGGTGAGATTTAATGAGTTATGATTTTTAGACGTTGTGTTATTGTTTAGGATGAGACTTACAAGACATATTTGTTTGAAGTAAATTTTGACCCCTATAGAGGTGGAATTTGTCTGTGAATCCTTCATGAGAATTGTAGGTCTTTTTGTTATCTTTCTATTGATATCAAATTTGTCAAATTTGGATTTTTGAGTGAAAAGTTCTGTGTTTTAGAAGAGTATGTGTTTTGGAAGAGAAAAACAAGTGTGAAAGAACAAAATTGGTAGTCGGAGTTAGGCATGGAAGCTAGCCCTCGCGAGGGCGTGCTCCTCGCGTGAGCTAAAAGATCCCGAGCGCGAGGGCGAGCGCTCTCCTCGCCAGTCCCAAAGCTCGCGGGCGCGAGGACGAGCGCATTACGCGCTCCTCGCGAGCGCGATAACTCGCAATCGCGAGCGTGAGAACTCGCGATCGCGAGCGCGCACCTCGCAGCCGCGAGACTCTCGCGAGTGTGACCAGCCACTTTTAATTATCTCATCCGACCCTTTTGCCCCTCTTTTGCTTATAACTTGGCCATCCGAACTAGCGGCCTGTCAACCTCAAGTTCATGGTCCGGCTTGTGGATTAGTTTAATCCAGGTTGGGCCGAGCCAGTTTTGATATTCCTATAACTATATGACTATTTTTTGGAAAAATTAAATTGATAGATAAAATATAAAGAACAACATTGGGAGAAATATAGTACTCTCCTTAGTCTCTTACAACAAAACAACAACATGCTACACAATACAAACTAAACCAATTGGAACAATGGCATACATATGTGACTATTTATGGAAGAAAGTTAGCTACTTATATAATTTGTTAAGATTTTTAGTTGAGAAACTCTATAAGGGTACATTGGTAACTATAAATGAAGACGAAGAAATAAGTTTATAACTTACATTCCTTAATTATTGCCTGTATGTTTATTAGTAATAGACAAAAAAGAATTGGTCGAATGAATTTTTAAATAATTCTGAATTTTAATTCCCAAAATAGACACACTTATAACTTGGAATCATATATTAAGAATAACAAATAATCAATCGTGAGAAAACATAACTTATTTTCTCTTTGGGTTTCGTCGCTTTATTAAGAATTTAAGATTAATTATTTCATTTAAACAATACATTATTTTGATTGATTTTTATCAGGATATTATTATCAACATTACATATTACTTATTTATTTTTGTTAATAATTATTTTTTTATTTTAAGGATTTTATATCATAAAATAAATTCATTATGTTTTTAAATTTTATTCTTATGAAAAATCATACACAATTATTTAAATTTTAATAATTTATTAAATCATTAAAAATAAATATATTTTTTTATTTATTAAATACAGATTTTCATAAAATAATAATAATACAAAATATTTTAATTATTTGTTTATAAAATCAATCACGTAATAATCAAACATAAGTAAGAAATTGTCATTACTATTCTTAATATTTAATACCAACATTAATATAGCTATTAATCTCGTCCCTGGTTCCTCTGTACCAAACATATATAATCAATTATTCTATTCTTATTCTAATACTTAAATGGTATTTTTATTCTCATTTTTTATTTTCTATTCCTTTATTATTAATTGCCAAAACCTTAGATATTTAAAATTTGAAGGATTTTAAAACCATACGGTTGTTAAATCTTGATATGTTCTCCCTAAAAGAAAAGGAAGCAGACTGCGTATAGTCATCCTGTTCTTCCTTCGTCTTCCGCGTCCAAAAGAAAAATGGAGAGGAAACCAAAGTCGAATCTCAAGATAGCTATCATACACCCAGATCTCGGTATAGGTAATATGCGTCTCTTTTTATACTATTTTGGGTGACTATCCTTTTGACCCTTTCCTTTTTCCCTTCAAATTTTGATTGTTAAAACCTGATCTATTTCCTTTTTAAGGTGGTGCTGAGAGATTAATTGTTGATGCTGCTGTTCAGCTTTCCTCACATGGCCATCAAGTTCATGTCTTTACTGCCCACCATGACAATAACAGATGTTTCGAGGAAACCCTTGAAGGCAAGCTCCCATATATATATAAATATGTTTGTATTATATGCCAATTGGCATTTAGTTGCTTACTTCTTTGTGTAGTCAATGACGTGGAAGTGCTTCTACTAGTAAATGGTAGGATCTTTTTGTGAAATGTTGTGTTACGAGCTGAACTTTTGAGCAATCCTGGATAAAAAAGACACAGGCTAACTCTTCTTTAGAGGGAACTATAGCCTTATTTTCAAGTTGAGGTTGTTCCCGTGGCTACTGTACCACAATAGAAATTACAAGGACCAGGCACAATGGAATACAAATTAAGATCATTAAGAGTGTGGGATCAGATTTTGAGGTCTCTTGCCGAAAGGTTGGCACTTACCATGACAGAGCTTGGAACTTTTGATCCATACCCACAAATCTTAAAATACAATTGCAAATGTAGACGCATTTTTTCCATTGGATTCATTATATGCGCATCTTTAGTTTGATAAATAGATCAAAATTCATTAAAAATAAAGATTTACAGCAAAAATTTCCAAAAAGAAACAAATAGGCTTTCTATTTCTTCTTCGTCTTATCTGTGTAACAATTGCTATAATGAGCCACTTCTGTTCCATAAGGTCAGTCTGGTCTTTGGGGTGCCCTTCAATGGTGGTTGGACTGAAGGTTGCTCAAAAGAGTTTCCTTAAGGAGAACATGAATTTCAAAATTCAATGTGGTTTGATTCCTGTCAATGAGCAAATACAATTTGTTCATCCAATGGAAATCCGGGACCTTAATTCTATTAAATTGGTGATGCAAATGATCAAATAATTATTACCCATGCAGCTCGTATCAAGGATTTTTTTTTTTTTGTGTGTTTGTTGCTTGAAGACATCATGTGCTAGATCATCTAAGCTTTCTACCGGCCTGTTTCACTCATCCTAAAATGAGTATGGTTGGACTGACAGCCTCAAGCAAGAAAGAAAGCTGAAGTGTAGGTTTGATGTAAGTTTTACCATTACAAATTTTTGAGGCCAACAATAAGTCACTTGCTGAAAACAGACGAAAAGGTTTTGCAGCGCTTATTTATAGACCTGACAATTGAGAAACGCTTGGAATCGAAATCTTTGAGTTGCATGTTTCATATCTCATTCATGAAGCTTCTAATGCCACACCAGATGAGGGTATCAGATTTTAGTTCACGTTCCTTCATCTCTGTCTGAAGTTATTTGAACCTCATAGACAAGGTTTTCTTGAAAGGAGGGATTGAGGGTATCAGATTTCAGTTCATGTTCCTTCAACTTTATCTGAAGTTATTTGAACCTCATACACGAGGTTTTCTTGAAAGGAGGGATTGTTAGAATAAAGAGAGCTGAAGTAAGAGAAGAGTGAAGGATAAGAAGCTGCCCATGCAGCATTTTACTAAGCTTTCAATTTCAATGTAGGACTTAGTTACCATTTAGTGACCAGCAGCCTGGTCAAGAAGCTGGATGTTCAGAATTAAAACCCGGCTGTAACCAACTCCTTTAAGAAAGCAATATGAGTTGTTTTTCTCTTTTCTCTTTGTTCAGCTCCTTTTTTTGTTTTTCTCCTTTGTTTTCTTCTTCTATCCTTTCTTTAGTTTACCGTTGCAAACTATCCATATAGCTTGTACCTTGAGTTAAATGCTTCATTTTCTCTATTTAAATTATTTTATGATATCTTGTATATGGCCCTTGAATGCCTTTTTTCTACTTAGATATTTGTCTTATATCCTATCCCTTTTATCTTACTCAAGGCGATATTTTCTGGCTCAAATATGATGCCAATTTACCATACAGGCACCTTCCCAGTTATCGTATATGGCTCTTTCCTCCCCCGGCATATATTCTACCATCTTCATGCTGTATGTGCATATTTGAGGTGCATTTTTGTTGCTCTTTGTGTGCTCTTCATGTGGCCATCTTTTGACATTATACTGGTGGATCAAGTGTCAGTTGTTGTCCCATTGTTTAAATTGAAAAGATCAACAAAGGTATATATACTTCTGTTCTTTTACTTTTCTCTTTCATTTTGTTTTTAATGTGAGCTGTGATGCATTGGTAGAAGGATCAAGTTATTTCACCAATTGTATGATTTACCAGGTGGTTTTCTATTGTCATTTTCCGGATATGTTGTTGGCTCAACACACAACTTTTCTACGGAGGTTATACAGGAAACCCATTGACTTAATAGAAGAAGCTACAACTGGTATGGTCCATGGTTTTGATGGTGTTCATGTGAAATGTCTATCTTCGTCTAAATGTTTTTCTGCAACTTTTACTAATTCTTAAAATAGTGCTACTTGGCAACTGCAGGAATGGCAGATTTGATTCTTGTTAATAGCAGATTTACCGCATCTACGTTTGCAAGGACATTCAAATACCTTCATGAACGAGGAATTCGGCCAGCTGTTCTTTACCCTGCAGTTAATGTGGATCAATTTCATGAGCCTAAATCTTACAAGTAACAGACATGTTTGTATATCTCTTTTCTTCTTATTGATCTATGCATGGTCTTCAATTGCCAACTGGGACATTGTTCTTTAATATTAGTCAGCATCATTTTGTACTGTAATTTAATCTTGTCAATGTGGTGTAGGTTAAATTTTCTTTCCATTAACCGCTTTGAAAGGAAAAAGAATATAGACTTGGCCGTTTCAGCCTTTGCCATGCTTCGTGACCTTAAAGAACATCAAAATGCTACTTTGACTATTGCAGGCAAGTCTTCATCAACTTTGTCCCAGGATTATTTTTCCAAAAAATCTTTGTGCCAGGATTCCTTAACCCACTAATTATTAGGCTGTGAATTCGTAGAAAATGTTCTGGTTAGACAGAGTGCCAGCAGTGAAAAATTGAATGAAAAAGTTCGTTGTCACCTACATGGACAATTTGCTTTTATTTTGCTAGGACTTTTTACATGAATAAAGAATACAGTTTTTTCATAGCAAGTCCCTTTTTTTTTCTTTCTGATAATAAATAATTTCATGCTTTAAGTAATCTTTCTAAAAATTCAACTTTAGAATTTTGTAACGGACAGTGAAGGATGAAGCTTTTCTTTGGATAAATTAGTTAGCTTGATTTTTACAAAGGAAATAAAGGGATTACTATATTTTAAAGGAAGGCTAAATGACATAGCTAAGATTCCAGCATGTACTTTATGTGTCATTTGTGTTTCAGGTGGGTATGATAAACGACTTAGGGAAAATGTTGAATACTTGGAGGAACTTAAAAGCTTAGCAGAAAGGGAAGGAATATCTCATCAAGTTAACTTCATCCCCTCTTGCTCAACAACAGACAGAAATGAGCTTCTTTCCCAATGTCTTTGTGTTGTTTATACGCCGAAGGTATGTTACCATATTTTTACCACCGTCCTCTATCCATTAGTAGTAATGTTGCAAGTGAAAAGGGAGGTCTCTTACTTTGTTGGCAGTTATGAGGTTTCTTGCTTTGTTGATAATTGTAGGATGAACACTTTGGAATTGTTCCATTGGAGGCTATGGCTGCTCATAAGCCTGTCCTTGCATGCAATAGTGGGGGCCCTTTGGAGACCATTAAGGACGGAGTAACTGGATTTCTTTGTGATCCTACTCCTCCAGACTTCTGCACGGCGATGGCCAAATTCATACGGGATCCCCAGATGGCAGAGAGAATGGGGAAAGAGGCTCGAGAGCATGTGGCCAATTCATTCTCAACAAAGGTTTTTGGTCAGCGTTTAAATCATTATCTCAGCAACATTGCTAGCAGTAAGGAGGATTGAGAATCTAAGGTTGCAAAAGGTTACATTAGATAGAATAATGTTATGCATGGTTTCATCGTTAGACAAAGTCACGGAAGGCTTATTGCAGAATTTAGTAAGGTTTATTTGTTTCTGATTTGAAGGTCCTTTGTCTATGTTGTCCAATAGGATGCACTAAATATAGGATGGACTAATACACTTTTCAATTTTTGAAACTTGTCTCAAACTTACACTTAAAATTATAAAAAATCAAATTCGGAAGTAATCCATCATTAATGCAGCACAAGGTTTAGTAAGGATAGTTTAGATTGTGCCATCCATTCATGAAACGTAGCAATCTATGTATGTGGACTGTGCCTTCCATTAATGAAAAGTCGCAATCTATGCATGTGGACTATTTGAATTTTAATGTTGGTGTCAGATTTTAATTTAAAAAAGAAAGTAAAAGAAGCAAATATGATCTTTTAACGTTTCAGTAAAATATATGTTAAATTTTAATGATTTAGAGATTTTAAAATAAATTTTAATGTTTTAAAATGTTTAAATTAAATTCTTTTATATATGGAAAAGAAGACAATAATACTTTTGTCAGTTTATCCTCATTGATAAAGCAAAAAGAATATATTATTTTTAACGAATTTTTAGGCTATACAAAGTTATGTGACAATCAAGTACAACTAAAAAAAAAATTCATCAATTTTTTTCTAATAAATCCTAAATTAAACTAATAATCTAATAATCCCTAATTTAGCTAACCCTAATCTAACAAATTACTAATTTACTAAATCCTAAATTCTCTACATCCATCGGATGACATGTCCTCTCCTAGTTGCAGCATGCTTCTTTAGACATTCCCATAGTCTTATCTTGTACAAGTTATTAAATTTTCTGGTGATGAAGGTATTGTTGGGGCCTATTGTAAAAAATTGCATGATGGCATAACCGCCTCTACCTTGCTTGGAATTCATGCAATGGTAACCCGTAGATTGGGCATTCAGAATAGTAATAAGAATACTCGCATAAGAGTATTTCACATTAAAAAAAGAGAGAAAAGAAGACTAACATATAAACTTAATAAGTTACTTTGTTTATTGCCAATTAATTTTAGGATATAACTTCACTTAAATTTATGTGTAGTCTAACTTTCTTTCTTGTGTAAGCCCAAAGGCTCATTGCAAATTTAACAAACAATGTAATAAAAGATTGTCTGTTTATTAATCTTAAGGAGTTCCTTGGCTATGTTAGGAGAAGAGGTGGACGTCATAGGAATTTAGGAGTGAATAATTTAAAAAAAATTGGGATAAATTTAGGATTCAGTAAATTAGTAATTTATTAGATTAAATTAACCTAGTTGGTTTTATTTAGGCTTAATTAAAATTAATCAAATTATTCAAAACAAATTAAATTTGATGGACCTTTTTAAGCTGCACAGGTTTAGAGTTACGTGGCTGCCACATGGGTTAATAAGGTCCAAAAGTTCATTAAAAATTGTACATTTAAGAAGGTATGAAAAACGATATGCTTTTTCGTTTACAAACTGTTCAATTTGAACATTTTAAAAAAATTTAGATTTATTTAGAACACTTTGAAATGATAAGTTTGAATTGTATTAGGAAGAAAATATTAAGGTCAAATTTGTCCTTTTGTCTAAAAAAGAATCTCAATGTTTCATAATTTTCTAAATTGAACTTCCAACTAATAGAACTCCAAACTTGATTAGGATTTTATCAGTTAAATGTCACATTAGTGTTGATGTAATTTTAAAAATTTTTCCTTGCTTGTGTAAGAACATTAGTGCTATGTGATATTAAAAGATTCCACTCCCAACATAAGTCCTAACTTTATCCTCCTTTCAATTATGAAAGAAGTTGGAAGGGAACAAACATAGAAGCACTATGTTCCTGTTCTCTTGGATTCCAACATTCTCTCTTGAAAGTCATTTCTTTCTCTACTTGTTGTATCTTACCAAACAAATAAATTAAGCACTAAACAAAAAGCCTTAAATTTAGTAGTAATTGCATGGAATCCCATTAGGATGAGTTACAGGTGCTAACATATCGTGATTTTTTTAGTGGGTTTATTTTGATTTCCTAAAATGTAAATATTTTTGCTCTTATTTTGAATTTTAGGTGAACATCATTTTTTTGGTTAACCCTTTAAAGAGTTTGACAAGGAAATGTGAATCACTTATATAGTTTTTGTATATATGGATTGTACAAGTTCTCTTTTCCTCTATTTCTTTCATTTTCTATAATTTTGGTTTGTTGTTTTTTTTTTCAAATTTTTGGTTTTAGTTTGCTTTGAAACTCTAATAAAAAAGCATAATGAATAATCTATGCTAAATTTTATTCTGTTCTTTCTTTATTTTTTTCTTTGGAGGAAGTTGAAAAGATTACTTGATGTTACTAGTTCAATGTTTATAATGGTGTTATAGTGGTTTTAATTAAATCCTTAGACGGAGGAGCATTTTGCCTAGTTTATAATCCTCTAATAGGTAGTCAAAAGTTTGAGTCTTTGTTACTTTTCCAATTTCTAGATCTTGAAACTATAGAAAGACACTTCACTTTTGGTTAGGTTATGATTAAAGGAGAGAAAATGATTTGAATTTTGGAGTCCTTGATGTCAACTTTTCATATTTGCAAGATTTAGATTGGTTGGGTTATGGAGAATGCTTTTATGGGAATATATCGGGGGGATTGCAAATGTAGTCCAACTTACAAGTCAAGATGTTATGTAGCAAATAGGATTTGATTATAACCATATAGCAACAATGCATAAGAAAAATTGCAAACAATTTGTCATTTCAAATTGATTAAAAACTTGCTCAAGCAGCTCAAGATATCAAAGCTTAAGAGTTATCCAAAAAAACAGGAGCCATTGGAGTAGTTTGAAGAAGAAATCAAGAAAGCTTACGTTTTTTAGCAAAATTGTTACGATATGAATTATCTTTACTTGATGAACATTGGGTGGAACATAGTGTACCAATTCAAGTACAAGATGACAAATAATTGCAAAAAGTCTAAAATTAGGGCTTATTTTAAAAGTGAGGCCATAAGTGCCATGCAAGCTCCATATGGAAATAGTGGGTCTCATAAAAAGGGACAAAAATTAAAAAATCACTTGAGTACTATTGTAACATTTAATAGACAAAACCTTGGCAAAGTTAAGGATTCTATAAAGTGGTGATTTAAATGAGATGATTTTGAAATATTAGTATTCTTCTCGAACACACCCAAGTATTTGAGTTTAGGTTAAATTCTAGTGCAAACATTAAGGTTTAAATGATCCCTTTTGCAATAAATATATATTTATAATTAAGTTATTCTTCATTCGATAAGTAGTTTTCTATTTATTTAATTATGCACTAACTACTAAGTTTTATAATAATGGTACCTTATAATTAACACACACACACACACACACACACACACACACACACATAGTTCTAAAGCCTTTAAAAATATTTCTAACTTTTCTAGATAATTGTTTGTCGATAAATAATGTTGCCTCTTCCAATAATAAGATATATTCTTTTAATGGTTTGTTTATATTATTCTTTTTTTGAAAAGTTAAAGAAACTAAATTAATAAAATCAGGAGTACATATAACAATACTACAAGCCATTTGAAGTAGACATCCACGGATCCCTTAAAATAAGCTATATGCTTGACAAACATATAATAAGTCTCAATCCTATTCAAGTGTTACTTACAAAGGTTTATTGTACAAATAATTTTAATAAAAGGTTCAAATTACCCTTGAAATATCATACTTCCTCTATATTATATTTATTGGTTATCTAATCTCCAAGCTGAGGCTAACATATAAATGCAATTCCTTTCTCTAAAAACTTTATTCCTTTATCCATTTTGAAAGCTAGATCATAACTTGTTCCATATTACTTTTGCTCCCTTTAAAATATTTGTTATTTTTTCCATCCATATTTTGTATGTGCATAAGAAAAAAGTTGTTGTGTAAACAACTTTGTTCCCTTTAGTGATATTTCTACTAGAATCTACCCATTCTAGAATGTCAACATGATTTTAACTTAATAAATTAAATTGGTATAAAAGATGTAATAGTGTTCCATATATGCTTAGAATAGTTACATCTAAAAAAAATAAAGGTTCTCTAAGGTTTTAAGTCACATTTGTATAGATAACAAGTAATAGACAGATTGAGGTAATTCAATCTATTCAAAGTGGCTAATCTATTCTTGACCATTAACCATATGAAGAAGGATAGTTTGGGCAACATCTTGTTACTCCAAATTGAGCTACTTTAGTTTTGTCTAGTACCTCTCACCTTTAAGAGTTCTCTATACAATATGTTCATAAAACTTCAAGAGTTATGTCCAAGCCATCGATAATAATTAGTCTTCTTTGTATTTGAGTTATAGTCATGTATAATATGAGTAGTTTTAAAAGGGAAGTTAGATCATTGGTTGTCACTGATCTACAAACTCACCTTAGAAGAGCTTAAAATTCTGCTTAACACTTCTAATTAAGAGCCATAGAGTGGTTTGATTTTGCTTTAGTTATTAAATAATAAAGAGGATGTTTCTCTATTCACAATTATGGATTTAAAGTTCCTAATTAGTACTCTTAGATTTAGTAGTTAGGAGATAAATTAGGAAGTAGATGACTTATTAATAACTTCCCAAAATCTTTTTTCTTTTAAGAAGTTGGTCTAGATCCACTTTACTCATAGAGCATCCTTATTAGTTAACAATCCCTATATTCTATTCTCTAAGAATACTTTATTACTCAAGTATACATATGTAATTTCAAATCCTCCTTCACTAGGAGGTTTGCAAACTTCTATAGAACTCATTTTATTATTATATCTGCTACTATTCTTCTTAGACCAGATGAAACATCTTATCATTTTGTCAATTGTATAGGTTACTTCTTTATAGAGGGATATATGAGATAACTAGAAAATATGGAGTGAATTAATTATAGACTTAACTAATTTCAATCTTCTTGTAAAGAGAAAGGTTTTGTCGCACTAATTACTTAGTCTCTTTTGTATCCTTTCAATTAGTTGAAGGCATTCGCTAAAATGCAACCTCTTTGATGTGATTGGTAAGGCTAAGTAAGTGAATAAATAGACCATTAATTGAAGCCCCGATATGGAAGAAAGCTACGTAGTTATATAAGATGAACTAGTTATCAAAATGAAGTGACTTATGTTTGGATTGATTGCCAAACCAAATAATTCCTTAAAAGTATAAAGAGAAGCAATTTATCATATAATTTAGAGAATAGAAACAAATCATTAGCAAAAGATAAGTTAAAGACCTCCTTTTTCTTACATTTAGAGTGCTACTTAAAGATGGAGTCTTGGATAATATTGTGCTTTGATAATTAAGTTAGAGCTTCTATGTATAAAATAAAAAGATAATGGAATACAAGGTTACCTTACGTTAGTCCTCTTCCACCCTTAATCAATTTAGTTTATTCTCTATTGATCAATGCACTATAGAAGGTGGTTATGACACCTTGCCTTATTCAGTTAATGAAGATGTCAAGAAACTAAACAATTCAAGCATATGTTAACAAAAAAATCCTAGCTAATAGAATAGTAAAGTTCCTCGATGCTTTTTCTTCCTATAACCTTTAAATTACTCATATACAATGAGTATATTATATCCAATTAGTCTATCTTTTAAGGATGTACCGGGTATAAATTGTTGCCTCTAAATTATTAGGTTATGGTGGGTAGAGCACACAACACACATGGAATAACGATTAAAGGAAGCTTGAGGAAGAAGATGATGCATCCAGATAGAAAGTTTCTCACCTTGGCCAGATGGTTATGACACGAGAGGATAATCGCCTATGGAATTCCTCTATTCTCCCAACCCTAACTAGGAAAAAACAAAAGCTTCGATATGTAGCTTCCATGGTCGTTTGGTGCTTCATTTTGGTCCATAATCTTCTTCTTTAACTATTGTTATGTTGTTGTCCTCATCGTTTGGCTTGATGCAGGAGAGTATTTCTATTCTCCAAATGATTTATTGTCCTTCACTATTTTTTTCTATCAATCAACTTTGATTTAGAAAAAACACACACACATAATATTTGTTTTTATTCCTAAAATATTATATATAGGACATATTATTTCAAATATTAATATTTATTTAAAGATGACAAAAATAGTAAAGTTCAGAGTAGCCTAGCTTGGGCTAACTGATTTGAATACTCGTTAGTAAATAAAAATTTGTAGGTAATTTAATTTTGCTAGACATATTTTGAATATCCATTAATAAATAGAAAAATTTATGTTTTAATTATACATTAGTAAATAGCTAGTTAAATAAATATGTAATATTAATAAACACCCTTTAGTAAATAGGTGCAATAATTTTAGATGTTGCATATATAAGACTTTATTGTAACATTTTTTAATTTTGTTGCCTTTTCTTATATGTAGCAACAAATTATTATTATCGTTGACTTTTAATATTAGTAAAGGCAACACTTTAAAAACTATTGCGTTATATTAATTTTTCGCAACACAATTTTAAATTGTTACAAACGTGTTATTGCCTAAAGCTCTTTTTGCCTTAGTGCTAGTGTCATGAAGTGGATAGTTCTGCTCCTGATTGATCTATAGAAAGAAAAGTCAGAATGATCATTGGGATTTAAATCCTAAACCAATTTTAGATACCCGGAGAATAAGACCATGACTCAATATTAAAGGCCTTATTTTCTATTTAAAAATGACGATGTCATGTTTTACGAGGAGCCTAATAAAAATTTGGTAGAGTTTTTCCTATAAAACGGACATTCCCCTTCTGAAAGAAGGGTAATTTTTGTAATGAAAGTACACTTCTATGACCACCAGCAGTCACAACTCAATTTGAGCCTCCAGACTATATGTCTATGCCCAATTGAGTCCACATTTATATCACAAAAATTCTTAATAAATCCAATCATAATTTAAGTATATCAATTTCTGACCCATACACCCTTATTTGTACTCAATACATCAAGATATTCTCAATTCTAATGAAGAACAACTCAATTTAATCAATTTCATGCATTTCTATATGATCATAATCTTTTAAACTTTTTATCTCAGAAGCTATAAAGAATTTCAACAATTTGCTTTTATAAAAATTGATCTACATAATATTTGGGAATTTATAAAATTATTTTTGACTATTTCTGGTCTGGTTGGAAAACCACCACCACCACTGTCACCAAAGCATGGGGCACACCCCCCCACCCCCTACCCCCACCCCCAGAAATGACGAGCTCACCTACAGGAATCCAATGACACTGGTCTCATATTGAAACTCCTCTTAGTTTGTGAGAAACGAAGGTTTAAGGCTCAAATGTGACTCATTTTTGTTCACCAGTAAAATGGGCCAATTGGTGTCGGGTTTCCCTTATTTCCTACATTTTTAAGGTCGTTAGGCACAATGGTGATGTTAGTTTCACCAAAAAATGACTAAAAATAAGAGATCGGAGACTTACCTAAATGACCCGAAACTTTCGGTCGTGATTCCTTCAAATGTGGGTTGTTTTTAAATAAACAAGATTAGGGGTTTTGTAGAATGTCCTGAGAGCTTTCTGTGGAGCCCTAGATAGTCAAAAATGGTGGCTGGACAATGAACTATGTAACATCCCGGTCCCACCTAACGGGTCGGATCAGGGAACCGGGTCTATGAGAAGACCAATGAGAGAAGTTAGGACAGACATGCCTCATGCTCATGCATTTGTGAGAATGTGACTAATTGCACATGAAAA
>JAOTAY010000009.1:830452-845000 GCA_025629805.1 Erythroxylum baracoense | reverse complement strand
TAATGAAAATTTACATCAAAGCAACCAGTTTACTCTAAGTTCTTGGATAACTTTGCTTTGCTTATCATCAACAATAATAATAGTTCTAATTAAGTTCACAATTTGGATAGCAAGTTGATGTTTCTGTAGTTTTTCACTCTTATATAATCTCCTATTCCTTTCTCTCCAAGTGGAATAAATGACCATTTGGAAGGAAGTCTTGGTGATTACACTATTCCTCTAACCTACTTTAGTGTACCTTATGATTGTATTTAATGTCTTAGATCACACAAATTTGAAGCTTTAAAGTTGTAACGTACTCAAAAGTCTACTCCAAACTGACTTGCCTTAGCTACATTCAAAGTAAAGATGATCTCTGCTTTCATTCAATTGTTTACAAAGAATGTAGTTAGGATCAAACCTACCAAACCATCTGTCTTTAGTTTTTAACTTGTTCTTTATCACTAGCCAAGTGAACACACCTCTTATTTAATATATCCCTTTCATTCCTATGCAAACAAAGTTTTATTAAGATCTCCCAGAGCAATCTAAAGATTTTGTATTAATGGACTCAAAGAAAATAGATTTTTCCAAAGATAACTCATTTGAAACTCTAA
Organism: Erythroxylum baracoense; assembly: GCA_025629805.1. NCBI lineage: Eukaryota > Viridiplantae > Streptophyta > Magnoliopsida > Malpighiales > Erythroxylaceae > Erythroxylum > Erythroxylum baracoense. The sequence continues at coordinate 844,404 of JAOTAY010000009.1, read as the reverse complement.
AATGGATGCATATACGAAGAATATCTCTGTTAGGATTTGAATTTTGTATATGGACAATACAATTAGGATAAACTGACATGAAATAATGTTTTATTGAAAATTGACCTTATCATTTTCATAAGCTATTAAAATTCTACCATTGTAATGAGTTTGACGGTTTGATATAATGCTCAAAACATTTTGAGCTTATTAGCTTTGATCCTTATCTCTAAAAGCTCAACCACATATTGTTTCTTTAAAAGAAAAAAGTTATTCATCATTTTTTGTTTCTTTGAAAGAAAAAGTTATTCATCATTTGTTGTTTCTCAAGGCAATTCATATCCCTAACATTCTAAGCAATAATCATAGAGAATAAGATAGGCCATGAGGCCTCTCCTTTTAAGATTTTTTTCCAAGTTTTAACATCTAAAAACTTCTTTATATCCCCTAAAGACTCATTCTTGACTCCAACCATGGAAGGAATTGCCTCAATGGTAAAAAATTCAATTATTTCCTTATTTTTCTTTTTAAAAAAAGTTTAGGAGTGCTCACTCTTACTAGTTCCTCTGGTAACAAATGATTACTGCTATCTAACTCCCCTAGGATTTGTCTCTTACCATTAGCCATATTAATCAACACACAATGAGTAACAATTTCTTTATATGACTTTAAGGTTGATTCTTCCGTAACTTTTCTCTATGGAGCTCCTAATGTCTCACTTATTTCCTTGATTGAAGTTTAAAAGGTTTGTAACAACATATGATTCTTTACTAGTAGCACTTCAAGCTTACTTTTCCTTTCGTCTATCCTTCTCCTTAGAATTAAAAGAATTACATTGATATGATAGTTTAGTATTAAAAGGTTTCTGTTAATATGATAGTTTAACTTTTTGTTTATAGCTACCCTCTTCATAAAGTTTCTTAATTTTGAGAGAGTCTGGGAGATACTTTTTAATCTTGATCTTTAAGCATACCCTTGCAAAACCTATCCTCCTAATCCCATCTGTGTTATCATCCAAATATATGGGTTTATCCAATAATTTAGCTACATAGCTCATACTTGTGGTGGACAAATATTCTAGTGAGATATTATGGAAATTCACCTACAAAAGTATAATCTTTAAGTTGCTACTCTCTAACACAACACTAGCTGTCCACCTCTAAAAAAAATAAAAGCTTGCCTTATAGATGTCATAGACCTATTTCCAAAACGTTTTCATACTAGGTTCAAAAGTTAATCTAAAAGAGGAATACATCATCCTCATTTATCAATAAAATTTCTGGAGCTAGTTTGTACCGAAAGGTTTTAGCCCATTCACTTACCAAATGAAAAAGAAATGTCTTATGGCTAAACATCTAATTTTGGGCCAAATATTTTTTGATTTGATTAATTTAGGGACAAATATTTTTACCTTCTCAATTAATGTTTAAACGTTATTGAGTCTGCTCAATATTAGGCTATTTTAAGCAAAAACCTAGCAGAGTCCTACACGCATCGCTAAGTCTGAGATATGACCCTTTTACTTTGCTATTCCTTGGTCTTTGTGTTTGATTCCATACATATGATCGTGTTAGCTACCAAGTTTTGGTCTTTTTCATATTTTTACCAGATGGAAATGGAAATGGAACCATAAAAAATTTGCAATTTTCTTTACAACCTCCAATATTGATGATTTGAAGTTTAAAAACTAATTCTTATTTATAAAATGAAATTAAACATATGTTTACTTATAATTAATATTATTCGTTGTCTCTATATAAACAATAGAAAAATGTGACAAAAGCATCATATACTTAGTCTTACTTTAATTTTCACAAAAAAAAGCTTCACCATCAAATTCAAAGCCTCCTTGCCTTCACAATATGTTATCTATATTTAATTCAGGTCTGCATTTTACTAATTTCTAAAAGAAAATCGCCTTTCCTTTGGTTGCTTCCTCTTTAGTTTGCATTTTCACAAGCTTACCTATAAGGTTTGATTATGCTTTTGAAAATGAGATAAGAACCATATTATAGAGAATTTACAACAATAAAAAGTATAGTAATACTTCGTCGAATAATGATTTGTGCACTGAAGCTCTTGAGTTCATACTCTTAAGAAAACATAGTTTTAAGGTTTTGCAAGGTATGAGGAGAGCTTTTCCATATCATATGCAATAAGATCTTCATCATCAGTCTAATATACATAATAAATTATAGATATTTTCGACGTCATTAAGGATAACCAATAGAACTTCAAAGTATGTTTGTGTGAGTACAAGAGACAGTAAGTACGAGGCATCGTTCCTTATGGAAGTTGGTGAAGGCATCTTGAATGATGCAAGAGATTTTATAGGGAAGAGCCTTGAAGAGTATGTGAACTACATCAAAGGTGATTACATTCCCAGGTTAGGTAGTCATTCCCCGAAGCTCCCATTACATTGGAGAATGCCAAGGTTGGAAGTCAGGTGGTACATAGATGTGTACCCGAAAAAACAATCCATGAATCCTGTGCTTCTTGAGTTTGTCAAAATGGAGTACAATAGGCTTCAGGAAGTTCAGCAAGAGGATCTAAAACGAGCATCTGAGTAAGCTTGTGTTCCTATACGTTAGACATAGTAAAAAGCTTGTGTTCTTATACGTTAGATATAGTAAAATCAAAACAACTCACTTCTAAAATGATTCTATTTACTTTTCTTTAGGTGGTATCTTCACACGGGCTTTAAAGAAAAACTACCTTTTGCAAGAGATAGGATAGTTGAGAGTTTCATGTGGACAACTGGGGTTGAAAAGGAGCCAAAGTATAGTTATTTCAAAACACATAGCATAAAATACGGTTAACTCAGTATAATAATTGATGACATTTACGATGTATATGGCACCTTGGATGATCTCTGTCTTAAAAGGTTAGTGTAGTTTTTTTATATTTAAACTGAATCAAGAACAACTCTAATTCGGGTTTAAGAGAATTTGATAAATGGGATATTTTTGTTTGGTTTCAGGTGGGATATAAATATGATGAACCAACTTCCGTATTACATGAAGCTAACTTTATTTGATCTAGTCAATTAGGTGAATGAAGTGGCTTACATTGCTCTTTAGGATCATGGAGTTTAAATCACCTACTACCTGAAGAAATTAGTACTAAACTTCATGTTTCACAGTTATTAATCTGCATATAGGAATTAAGTGAATAATTTCTTTCTTACTTTGTCTTTCTATTTCTTTTAGTGGATAGATTTATGTAAATCTTACTTATTGGAGCATAAGTGGTACGTCATTGGATATAAGCCGACATTGCAAGAGTGCATAGACAATGCGCAGATATCTATAAGCAGTTTTTTGGTTCTATTCCACATATATTTTCTAATAGAAAATTCAATCACAAACAAAGCTATGGAATCACTCAAGGAAAATGGGTACCCTAATGTCATCAAATGGTCCACAATGATTTTTAGGCTAGTTTACAATCTTGGAACATCTTCGGTATTGAAAACCTAAAATTTTCTGTTTTTGTTCATAGTCTATAGGTTTTCTGTACCATTTTTTATTTTCTGATTTTGGATGTTTTTAAACAGTACAAGTTATAAAAAAGTGATGTTCTGAAATCAGTCCTATGGCACATGCACGAACCAAGGGCTTTTAAAGAAGAAAGTCATTAATAGATACACTATTTGATCAGTGAGACATGGAAGAAGATGAACATGAGAGGGTTCACAAACCTAAGCACTTTGTCCCAGCTTCCTCTCTTTGCAGTTTTTCATTTTCATTTAATGGTTAAGGCTAGGGGAAGAGTGAGTGAGTGCATGTGAGTTTTGTGTCAGACCTCCAAAATAATAACGGCTCGTGTATGACACTATCAGGTTTCCATCTAAAATAGCGTAACATTGAGCAAACTCGATAAAATTTAGACCTTAATTGGGCAAGTTAAAATGTTTAGCCCTAAATTGATAAAATCAAAAAACTTGTGGCCCTAAATTGGGCATTTAGCCCCATCTAAGAGCCCAACATTTTATACATCTAGAGAGAGAGTGGCTACAAAAGACACATAATTTGTACCACTGAATAAGAATTGAATTTTTTTTATAGGAAACTTCCAGTGTTGCTCTATAATATTAAATAGAAATTTATCACTTTATACAATTAGGTCACTCTTCATTGAGATTTAATTTATAGCAATGCAGAAACGAAAACTATTGACCTTCTTATGGAACGATTATACAGATATGATATCCTTTTCTAAATGGGCAAAACAATTTACAAGAGATGAGCTGACAAAAAATATAAAGATGTTGATGGAGATAAAGATGAAAATTGCCTTAACTTTCACAAATTTGGGGTTTTTAATTTGTAATATCATCAAATTCTTAATTGAACGTAATTTTTCATTTAAGAATTATAGTGAATTCCTAGTTGAGAAATTTAGGAATTTTAAACCTTGCACAAATTAAGTCATATATAAGTTACTCTTCATATATATAACTTGATTAAAATTGAGGTCACACGAAGAATTATGTTAGAAGACATTAAGAGAAGTACTTTATGCAGAATGGCTAGCATGGTTGAAGGATAAAAGTAGAAAGGATTAATAAAGCGAGGATCGAAATAGAAAGCCACCCATAATTAATGGAAAAGAAATTATCCCATTAGAAATATAACCTGGAGGATGGTACTTTTTCGTATATCACATAACTTAATTTACACGTGAATTTCTCAATAACGAGTAAGTAGTTCGCAGTTGTACCAATATCCTACTATTATTTGTGGAAACAAATCCCAGTTTTCCGATACATAAAGAATGATAGCGGCTTATGTTCGTACCCATACATACATATAGAGTACGTCGACAACAGGCAACTGCCTAAACACTACTCGATGCTACGAAGAAGCTACGAGCATTTCTACACTCTACAGCACACCGAAAACTCGTAAAACTATAAATTGAAATGTACATGCGAATAAGGGTAATTGGATCAAGCAATGGGGTAAGAAGGTTGCATGGCAATTCCGCAAAGCCCTTCCTTTGTACTAACATCTTTTTGCATCCTTATGTATCCTTGTTCTCCCCATTGTGTTCCCCATGAGTTCTTCACCAACCAATACTTCGTTCCGTTTGTCTCTCCATATCCTACAACCGCAACTCCATGATCGAGTTCTTTACCGCATGCGCCAGTAAAGATACCACTTTGGTAGAACTGAAATGAAAAATCTCCAGCATCAATAGCAACTGAAACTGGCTGATTTGCCACAGCTTTCATTAGGGCCGATTCATTGTTGGCTGGCACATCTTCGTACCCCGTTATTTGGGCCGCCTTACTTGCCTCTGCGGGGGCATTGCAAGTTCCATTGCTTCCTGTGTAAGGGTAATTGGTCTCAGTTGTCAGGCCTTTGTTTTGGATAATGAATTTGAAGGCGTCATCCATGAGGCCACCTTGACATCCTTCATCCTCTCCCTTTGTGTCGCAGTCAACCAATTCTTGTTCTGATAGAGAGATCAAGTTCTTGGTGGATAACTGAGTAATTCCTTCCACGGCTGCAACTGCTGAGAATGCCCAGCAAGATCCTGCAATTTTAATTGGACAATGAAATGGCTGTCTAATTAATGATGAGTAATATGGTTTCATAAGTGACTTACCGCATTGGCCTTGGTCTTTGATGGGTGTTACGGCTCCTTCTTTCCTCCAATCCACGGTAGACGGAAGAGCACTTGTGTTTTCGTATCTGAAAGGACCTCTAACTCCACTTGCTTCGCACATGTGAGCCTTGAATCTGTTTCTCCTACTTCTAAACTCCTCGTTCCTGAGGTCCGCAAATTGATTGACACCCAACCTGTAAGCTTTGTTTCCAACAGCATTGAAAGAGTCAATTCGTTGAACGTTCTCTCTGAATATTTTGAACCGGATTTCTTTTTCTGGGGCGTCCTTATAAACACGTCCATAAAGAGCCATCCACTGATCGTGTCTCTGCTTCATTGATAAACCTTGAAGCGTACGAGCTGTAGAATGGGAAGGCAATGCTGTGAGTAATAGAGTGAAAACGAAACCCACACAAAGAGAATGGTCCATTGTTAGCAAGAGATAAGTTACAATGGGGAATGAACGAGTGGTATAGTATATATATAGGGGAGGGAATGAGAGTGTAGTCTGAGTTGAACGTTGATTTATAAATTGAGGTTGTGGTGAGGGAGACGTACAAGTGACGACATTCGCCGGTGTCTTGCCGAATCAATTGGGATGTGTTTATGACCTTAAGAAATTAAGAATATTAGCGTTCAAACAAATGATGTAAACAGAACACTTCATTCATTCAGTTGTATTAAGTGAGAAAAAATCACACGTCTATTTGTTGTTTGGTACTAAAAACTGCCAAATATTGTTACTTAATGTGCAGAAGTAGGTAATATATAAATACATAGAAGAGGAGAAGAGATTTTTGTAATTAAGCAAACCAGAAAGGAACATGAAAGGGAGTCTCACTCTATCTCTAGAAGATTACTTCAATTTCTTTCACTCTCACAATCCCTCTGCTCTCACTCTCGCTTCCCTCAATCAGGTACACATCTATTCATCTTCATCTTCTTCTACATGACTCATTCATCCTTTTCATCAATTTTATTCATCTGTGTTTCAGATCATTTTCATGCACGGTTTTAAGAAAATCTATAAACTTCCCAAGGTTTCTATTCTATCCTCTCTATCTTTAATTTTTCAGCAGCAGCCAGAGACATTCATTGTCGCTTGCTCAGTCTCGTGTGCGTGTCTTTTGTTTTTTCCTATTAACAGAAAGCGCTAAGCGACGCCCTAGAGACTATTGAGTTGGTGAATCCGTCGCGCTCTACACTCCAGGACAACGAGATCTCTCCTTGCGCCTTCATGACTGTGGAGGACGTAAGTGCGGATCTGGAGGAGCTGAATTGGCAGGAGTGTTGCATTACCTCCATTCAAAGTTTTAACTCCGCTCACGACCATAATTTTTCTTCTTCCACGACTGATGGAGAGTCTTCGCTAAAACCGCCGCAGCGCAAGAGGAAGAGAGGTCGCCCAGCCGCCAAAGGTCACTCGTGATCATCTTGAAGAATTCCCCGAGTTCAATGAGGACATTTCGATAATTTTAGTGAAAGTGAAGGGGCGATATCGTGTTTGTTTTGGCTTATCGGTTTTCTTTTCCTTGGAAGAGCAGAAAAAGAAAATATGTGTAGCTGAGCTGTTAAACAAATTGGAAATAAGCAACACTTTGTTTTGGCGTAGTGAGTGACTAGTTAGGTGGTTACTAAACCAACTAAAATGCATGCTGCTGTTATTGAGCATGAAGGAGATGATTTTAACATCAATTTCTCAGTTATGTCTAGTTTAGTAAGGTAGAATGTGTTACTAAGCTCCGGAGTCCTGCAAAGCAATTTGACTATCTTTCTTCATGCCCAAATTTCCTAACTTTTGATATTTAGGTGACTTAGACTCTACTAATGTTACATCGTATCAAATTGGGATTTCATTTTTTCAACAACTTAAAAGAATCATGTTTCCAAAAGATCTAGTTTGTAGTAAAAACACCTTAACTTCAGTTTTGAAAATCTAGGCAAAATGTGGTCAACGCACAACATTTTGGAGAACATTTCTCCATACCATTTTATTCTTTCCCTAATTAAAATTTTTCTCCTTTTGTTTGTTAGTTTTTTTAGGTGAGATTTTCACTTGCACTTCTTCTATTTGAAAAAACTCTTCTCTGACTGTCTTTTCTTTCTCCATTTTGATTTAGATTTTCTCGGCTTCTGCTTGAGCTTTTAGTTGCAAATGGAAAACTAAATGACTCTAACTATTTCTCTTCAGGCTCCAAATATAGTTGTCCCTCCCTCTCAGTAGGCCTCTCTAACTCTTTCAAACTCTCATCATTTTGCACCCCTCTATACCTTTAAAATGTTGGTAGCTCTTAGTATGATTAATACCACCACGAACTCCTCCTTTAAGAGAATATGAAGTTAGGTGGTGGGTGATGCTACTAGATCCTTTAACAAGTTGAGGTTATTAGCTCCTTTTCACTAGAACTCCCACCTTCTAGTATCACTTAGTGTCTCCTCTCATCAAGGTGCTTCAATAAAGAGCGACTAAGTTTTCAAGCACACTAGTTAATTAGGTTCTTTATGGATAAATAATTGCATTTTTGTTGGCCCATAGTTGGACATTGAACATAAAACTAACCTAACCTAATTAAACCCTAAATGCATGCTAAACACTTGAAATGACATTAAAACACTTATCAAATCTAACCCTAAAACACAATACAAATCAAAACTATCAACATCCCCACACTTGAAGGTTTGCTTGTCCTCAAGCAAATAAAACAACAAACACGTAACATCAAAGACACACAATGCAATAATGCGAAAACGGCTCTAATCTTTGTGAAATAAATTTAATCATGGACACAATCATTCGAATTATATCAAATCATTAACAAACAAAATGGGTGTCTAGGGGCTTTAACTAGATATACAACTTAATTGAGACCAATGTGCTAACTTATGTACCCTTTTTAATTGTGCTCACGCATTAATAATTTTTCTAGTCTCTCAGACTCTGTAACCATTCCTAGGTATATTTTCATAAAGAAAAAAAATCAAGCTTATTAAAGGAACGGTATGTTTTTATTTCAAACATTCTTTTTCGAGACTTAGTCTTTTACTCGGAGGCAAATATTGGTGATGAATGTCGATCTGGTTACTTGACTAGATCATTTATTAACATCTTGGTTAGAACGTCATTATAGCCTTTTTACGTGAAGGCACACATTTGTAATGTGTGTCGATCCGGTAACTCAACTATTATCACGTGTTCAACTGGCTACTAGCTCTATTCATAAGCCAAAGGTCAGCAAAATAATATTTAACTTTTTTTTAACCATTCGGTAAAAAAAATACCAGTTAAGCTACTTAGCAAAAAGGCCTCAAATTATGAATGAATGTGACAACTTAGAGAGAGCTAAATTTATACTAAGTCCTAATTATGCTGTATATTTATTTAAAGGCGTCCTAATTCACTAATTTCACAAGCTAATGATTATTATAACCTAATAGACTCTTTCCAAAATTAATTAAATTTCACTCAAACCTGAGCCATTGACATATTTTCACATTTCACACAATGTAGCCTACTACTATCATATGATATGCAGGGTCACATAAAAAGAAAAACACATAATCCCTCCCCACACTTGGACAACACATTGTCCTCAATGTGAGAAGGAACACACACGACACATACATAAACAAAATGTGCAAACAACAATTAAAATAACAAAGAATAGATAAAATTAATAATAAATAGAAAAGTAAATTAAAAAATGAAAGTAAAATAAAAATAACAGAAAAATAAACACACAAAACAAAATAAAGTGGGAGAAAAAATTTGGGTTAGATTTGGATCCTAAGGAGATGTAGGTGGTGATGGTGTGGGAGGTGGTAATTAAACACCTTAAGCTTCGAAATATCGATGAAGTCGACATATTTCTCGGCTCTGGCATCTTTGTGTACGCACCACTTCCTTTAATGTTCTATTGGTTTCGAATATCGCATCTAAAACTATTGTCCAGTGTTGGTCCTCTTCTTCCTCTTCTTCCGAATCCTCGCTCATTGATGCTTCCCGTGCCTGCCTAGTAGGAGCGGAGCTCGAGCTTGTCTGGCCCGTCTTGGCTTGCACATGTGTCTTTTTATTTATTTCCCACAGACTCATGTTGGTGGAGTGAATGATTTCTGCCCGAAGTAGATGATGGTGGTCAAGGAACTCGAGCAGATGCACTATTAACCCCCTCCGATCCACACCAAAAATGCTCTGCGATGGTAGAAACCAAGTACCTCATTCTAAGATCGTTGCTTCGCTTTCATGAAATTGCAGTAAGAGCATTCACACATGCGTGGATATACGGATTGGGATACTGTGTTCGATGCACCACAGTATAAATAGTTCCTTGGTTAAACACCTGTTAGTCTCTGATTTTTCGTAGATCAGCTGGCATATAAATTTCTGTAGTAACAAGTGTTCATGTGACCAGATAATGTTGTTGTGGCATTTTTGGCATAAAAACTCTCAATGTTAGTAAGCTCGTGCCAGTATTGGGAGGGACGGAAGTCATCATCTCGGTCGACAATGGTGGATTCGGGCAATCCACATATGTCGCACATAATCTCTACCGTTAACTCATATGCTCACCCCCTCAATCTAAACGATAATTTCTTAGTGTTATTGGGGTCAAAGGTCAAGGACGTGAAAAATTCTAAGGTGAGCTCTTTATAAACGGGGAATTGGAATCTAATAAATTACCCCCACTAGATTTGCTCTACTAAATTTTCTATTCGCTCCCGCACCTCTATCCTATCCAGTGTATCGAAATCAAAATATTTAGGCACAACTGTACTCCTAGAGCGAAGGGAACGGAAACAGGTACCTTCCTCCTCGAAGTAGATGGGAAATGAAGCTCTAAAATTTTCTACTTGGTTCTGCCTTACTCGTCCTGCGACTTGTTGTACTCCATAAGACTCTCGTCCAGCGATTTACCTGATACGAGGCATGATTAGGTTAAATTTGGAAAGCTGTTGATGGAAAATTTCTAGAGAGATGTTAGAGCGTTTGGAAGTTGAATTCTAGAGAGATAAAGTAAAAATGAAAGTGAAGGTGAAAGTTGAGTAAGAATTGAATAAATAAGTGGTAAAAAGGGTAAAATGGTAAAGTTATCACTTAAAATTTGCATCTTTCCCTTTTTGTTCATTGTCGCATGACATGATCGTGGCCTGTTATGCCACGATCGTGGCATGTGTTGTACCACCGAAGGACTTCCTAAGTCGCAGGCCACGATCGTGAGTCGTTGGCCAGTGCCTATAGCTTGATTCCAAGACCTTCTTCTTCCCTTCCTTTCCTTCTCTCATTCAATAATTCTTCTTCACTTCTCTTAATACGCTTGTGTACTCTTCCCCATGACTCCGAAGTCCTATTCCTCTTTTTGCTTTTATTCATGCAATTCAAAATAAACCTAACTACGAATTTCAACTAATCTAACTAAATTCAACATGAACTAATTTTTCCATGGGTTGCCTCCTATGCAGTGCTTCTTTTAACATCAGTAGCTCGATAGCTCACGGTGGTTGGAATGATTGATTTAATGGTAACGTCGTTATTAATCTAAAAGTCTGAATGTTTGTTACTTTATTGCGACTGCCACCTTCATTGGAATTTTCTTTACCTCGCCTTCTCCTTTACGAGCGCTTCTTTTGGAAGAATTTTGTAGGATTCTCAATGTCTTCCTATTCTCTTCGAGGTTTGGGTTTATTACAAACCGTGGAGTTGAAGGAGCTCTGTACTCTCTAAGAGTGTAGGGTATCGCATTTATACTTGTGCCTAAATCTGTGAATGCCCTATCTATGATAATCTTGTTAATACTGTAGGGGATGAAAAAGTCCCCTGGATCACCCTTCTTCATTATGTTAGGCACGGTTTCCAGCATTTGTTCCTCCCCTCTCTTTGTGACGGATTCTTGTAATTTTAAATTGGCATGTATCCATTCTGTCACCTCATCGATTTTGTTTAGTTCAATTTCTTGTAACATTTCTGCTTCCTCCTTTCTAGCATATAATTCCTTTTTAGCAAAGAATTGGTGTGGAAATATCTGTCGAGTTAATTGCATCGATTTGCTAACAATCTTATTTGGAAGGTCATCTTTAATTACTTGACTTTCTTCTGTGTCCACCTTTTCTAGCTCCTTGTCTTGATTCTAACTTATAACCATGATACGCTCCTTTGGGTTCAATTCGGTGTTGCTTGGAAGAGTTCCAGCATTCCGAGTCGACATTGCTTCCACAAGCTGCCCCACTTGGACTTCTAAGTTATGGATAGATGAAGTGTGATTTTTTGTGACTTGCTCGAATTTACTCGCGAGCCTCCTATGTGCTTCCTCCATTGCTCCTATCTTATCTAAAATTCTGTCCAACTTCGAATCCATCGAGCTAGTTTTGTCCTGTTGGAAGCTCTGAACTATCCTTTATTGTTGTTATTGGACTAGGAGAAGTTTGGGTGACTCTTCTACCCAGGGTTATAGGTGTTAGATTAGGGATTGTTACCCCCTCCGCATCTAAATTGTGCCCCCATGTAATTTACTTACTCCAGGTTATCGTCTCTCATCAGATAGCAGTCCACCGTATCATGATCCATTTGGCTATATAGCTCACATTTCAATTGCTCGACCTTCACTAGAACTGAGGATGACGCCTTCATATTACAGGGTTGTCGTGTCAAATTATCGATCTTAGCTTGCATTTCTGTCATTTGGTCGACAACGATAACTCCCTTCTTTTCCCTAAAATTAGTAGGTTGCCTACTACGTCCACTAGCCCATAGACAGCTATTGCTAGCCATCTCCTCTATTAGCTCTTCTGCTTCGTCGATCGTCTTTCTTATTAACGATCCTCTCGATGCTGTATCAATGGTACCTCGAGTATGTGGGTTCACTACGTTGTAAAATGTCTATGGCAGGAACTCTTTGGGTAGATTGTGATGTGGGAATCTCCTCTACAGATCTTTATAGCACTGCCACGCTTCATAGATCGACTCCCCGTCACCTTGTTGGAAGTTTGTGATCTCCTTAATAATTTTGGTGGTCTTCGTTAATGGGAAGTATTTATCTAAGAAGGCTCACACTAGCTGTTCCCATGTCGTAATGTTGGTAGGGCTTAGTGAATGATATCAAGCCTTCGCTCTATCCCTAAGCATAAAAGGAAACAACCTAATCCTCACTGCATCTTCTGACATCTGGTGATACCAAAAAGTATCGTAAATCTCGAGAAAACTCACTATATGCACGTTTGGATCTTCATTCGCAAGTCCGTAGAATTGGACGTTCTATTGAAGCATGTTCAAGAGGGCTGGCATGATTTCAAAGGAAACCGCTTAAACAAGCGGTCTAGCCACTCATTGGTTTGTAGGATTGAATCCTGGCCCCATAAAATCCATAACCTCTGTTGTTGCCTGCCAGGGTTAACTTCTTGATCCACATTTTTTTGGAATTCTTCAGCCATTTGTATTTTTCCAGTTTCTTCTTCTTCTTCTCACCGAATTTTCCTAAAGGTTCTTTCTAACCATGTTTTTTCTAAATTGGATGTCTCAGTTACACGACTTGAACCCCTTGTGACTCTTGGGTTCATACAAGAGTACAAATCCTAAGTAGAATGAATGAAGGAAAATAACAAACTTAATGCTATAAATTATAGAACTAAATTTCCTTCCCCGGCAATGGCGCCAAAAACTTGTTTGCTCAAGATTACATGCTCTAAGTTTCAATATTTTTAACCTTGGTAATTACCGCAAGCACATGGGTCGTTCATAAAGTACCTAAGGTGTCAATCCCATGAGGAAGATAACTAGCCCTAAAATCTAACGACATCTAAGCTTGCAAAACCTAATTAAACAACTATTACAGTAATTAAAAGTAATCAAGAATTAAATATGAGAATTTAAATCACCAAAAGAACAAACAGAAGTATCTCATACAAATAACCTAATTTTCTACCTAAAAGTGCTCAATTAAGAGAAAGGGGGAATTTATTCGAAATTAAAGAAAATCTATCCAATTATGAATTTTTCGGATTTAATGGGCCTAGACAGTCCTAGGGTGAATTATTCTCTCTCGAGTTATAATTCTTAACCCTAATTGATATTCACTAATTCAAATTATGGAAATTACGATCTCTTAATCTGTAATTTGGCCAAAACTTAAATTAATTCTAACATTGTGTATTAACCTACTAGGAATCTATGCTCAATCTCTCGTTACAAGACTCGACCAGATTGATTCAATTCTCTACCTATCAATTTACCTAACTCTTGTTAACCTAAATTGATGATTTTTACCGGCTCACCCTCTAAGTTTATTGCCTAGTTATGAAGAATCGAATTAAATCACAATAAATCGAAATAAAACACAATCAAAACAATCTTATTAATCTCAAGAATAAAT
>JAOTAY010000009.1:793153-816822 GCA_025629805.1 Erythroxylum baracoense | reverse complement strand
GATGATATTTTGTTGTGACACCACATTGCAAAAAAAGGTTGTGCTAGTATTTCTAGTAACCATCTGTCACTATAATCTATACTACTTTTAGTGACAGTCTATGGCAAAATAGGTAATAGTCACATCTATTATGACAACTTGTCAAAAAAAAGTCATATAAGATAACTTAGAACAAGTCATAAATAATATTAAAACGTATCAATTCCTACACAAGATAACTTTGGAGACCTTAAGTCAATGGACCACTTATACAATCATCACAATGAGAATTTTCATAATCATACAAATAATGTTCCAAATGAATTTCTTATATTGGGTCCATTCAGTGAACTTGTTCCTTAACAAACATTTCTTATATCGGGTCAATTCAGTAAACTTGTTCTTTAACAAATACCCACATATTTGTTTAAGTATCTCCATTCTTTAGTTTATAAGATCAACTACTTCCTTCATAAGAAAAAAATAAGATGTGCTAGTCTTTTTACATTCTATTAATGCCTAGTCTTAATAGAACAATGACTAGGAACAATTTAGGGATAATACATAAATGCAATATGAATTTCATAATTATAATCTCATCACAATTTCATTTGCAATATATAATTATCCCTAAGATAAATAACGTCTTCAAATTATTGTCACTAAATTACATTCAATCGATAGGTTGTAGGGCATAAACCAATAATCTCTCACTTACATTATGCCAATCGTTTAAGTATCATATACCATATCACCATATAACAATCTTGCTACTGCTGGGACAATGTGTAACATCCCGTTACCCATGTTAAGGCTAGAATAGTAAATTATGATAAATTATTGAGAAATTAGGAAAATACACGTCATGTATAAGTTAATTGTGACATACACTTTTATTTTTCACATTCATATGATTGTACATGCATTCATTGGCATTTCTCGGTAAATTGGTTTATACATGGAAATGATGGATTTAATTAGAGTGTATTAAATGTGATTTGACAATTTTTGTACATTTGAATATTTTGCTATTTTTAGTAAATTATTTTGAGCTGAAAATTTTATTTGGAGACTATTAGTATTATTTCAAAAATTTTGGTGAATTTAGAAAATTTTTGAAAATTTGGAGTATTTTTTTGGACTAAAAATATATATTGATAAATGGACCAATTCTAATGTGACATATGGACTGATTAAATTATGACAAATGGCTTACATGTATGGTGAAATGTCGCTTACATGCATGGTAACATGTGGCTATGAATTATAGAGCACACGTAGAGCATGTTTTGGTTAAGAAGCAATATTGCAACTTTTGTTCTTCACCGAAAGCATTCAACAGAGAACTCTTTCTTTGTTCCTTGTCCATCTCCGAATATCGACTTGTCATTCTTATTGGGTGTCATTGATTCACTCTTACTGCCGAGAAGGATAGCTGGATCAAGTAAGTGATTTTTGATGATGTTTGAATTTGCTTGAATTGGTTTGGAGTAACTGGAAATAAGTGTAGAAATGAATATATATGCTCTGTTTTGTTTACTATAGACATGCGGGAATAGTGGTGAGTATTTTTTGACATGATCTGAAGTGAGTTTAAAGATAAGGAAAATGAGTTGGGTGAGGTTGTGGTATAGACCTGATAAAATGGGAAGTTTATGATGAAATGAGGTTGTTGTTGGATATTTCAAAACAAACATGTAGAAACATAAATGCAGAAAAGGATTGTGCGTGAAGGATATATGGATTTTTTATGTTTATATGACTTTTGGATTTTTGAGTTGTTTGGTGCTAATAAGCTGAAAAGGGGAGTAGTATAGATGATATTTTCATGCTTGAAGGTGAATGCTTGTGTAGGTGGTTCAAAAGCTTTGGCTTGTGATTGACACTGTTCATGAAAACAAAAGTTACAGTTGAGAGAAAAAGAAGAACTATACGTGTATGATGTTAGTGTTTAAGTCTATATATGAGCAACTTGATTCTTTTTGTGCTAACTTTTTTTGTGACACTCTAGAAGTAATATAGTTTTTTTATCTTTGTAGTTTTGCTAGAACCTGTATAAGGTTTTGTAAATATCAGTGTAAGCTTTATAAATGAATGAAGTGAATGTTTTTTAAAAAATTTAGTGATTTTCGAGTATGTTAGATGATGCCATGTGTAAGTTAGATCTGTAATTGCTCCAATATACCATTATCGTAGGTTATGTTCCTAAAAGTTTAGGTATGTACCCTATAGTAGTGGGATGTTGCAGGAGTAGCCTGCCAATTTGTGGGAATTGGCAGACGCAGATGTACTATCAAACTGCATGTGAATGCCTACATGGAGCGTGGCTAAGAATAATAGTCTCACAAGTATAGGTCAGGTTCTTTCTCGACCAAAATAAAGACAGGTCTTGGTGGTCAACACATCATTTCCAACTCTTCATCCTGAATCGGTACCTGTAAAAGATAATCATATCCCATCATCAATAAATTTGGTCAAAAGTTTTAATGGTATGCCCCAATCTTGCCTACCAATCAATCTAATTGTCTCCGTTTCAAGACCCCTTATAAGGAGACTAGAAGATTGATGACAATCTGTGACCCGTTCAATACAAATTCATCTTCATAACAAGGTTCAAACACGAACCAACACAAGTACTAAAACAAGGAGAATAACAAGTTGTAGTAGAAAAATCTTTCGAAAGAATAGTCTTTGAGGTTTCTCCACCGCCTCTGCTTTTAGAAGCATAAGCTCATCTAGCTGACTCACTGTTGTACAACAACATCTGTGTCTGAGGACATTAACTAGGAACCTAAGCATTCCAGAACTTAAACTAAATAAGCATGACTTCACCCTTTAAATTAACGATATTTAATAATGCCTTAATAAAACTTCCAACCCTAAACTATCTTTGACATCTTCTAACTCAATAATCCCTAGAATAAAACATGGAAGATGATATTGATATAAATATGTATAGTTTGTCAAGGCTCCTCAGCTAAGTAAAAGCCAAAGCACAATGATGCATGAAGACCATTCAGAATAGTTAGTAAGTGTAGCTAATTCTGATTCGCTAGCATCCAAGTAAATCATCAATGACTATAGCCAAAGAGATTGAAATTCAGAACTATCACTTAATAAGCTATAACACCTGCGAGCAACTTCTATTATGTTTATATCCTCAAACAAGATTCTTGCAAAGCTTTTCAAAATGATGAAGTCTAAATACAAATCCTTTCCTAGCAAGAAATTAAGATTGTTCTGAGTCTTACACGAAAGCATTGACTGGTAAATAGAGTTTTCCATTTCAACATTAAAATTCAAGTAATCAACTTTTATCTCTGACCCGCCAACTCAGAAGTCTCTCAAACATGCTCTAATGTGATTAAAGCTTTCCCCGTAACTTGCAAAAAACAAGCAAGTTTCCAATAATACAATTGAAAAATCTTTAGTCATTTTAAAGGAATTGACAAGAGCAGTGCAAAATCGGCTACCAACCCTGCATGAGGAAAGCTATCAAAGACATAACGTTAAATTGAAGAATATATCATCAAATATTGCAGTAACACAATATGAACAAATAAATATAAAGAATGGCTAAATAAAATTGGTACACACATAAGAACAAAAGAGGTTCGTGTGCATTTCTGAAACGTAAATGACAACTAAAAAATAGCAAGAATATCAGTAGCATCCATCTATAATTCAGTAAATTTAACCGTCTGATCTAAGATATCCAACAGAACAACAAAAGAAAGTCTGGAGTTTCCTATTTCACATGTTTTCTTGATAACCCCATATACAACACCAAGTAACCATCTCTCTCAAATTAACCAATGCAGAGGATGAGTTTTGGAGGTAACGCATGTATGCAAAAACCGGCGATTCTACCCACATGCATTACCTCCAAAACCCAATTTGATCTTTTAGTAATTCACTAAATAAAAAATTACCAAAATTTTCTAATTTTGCAGATTGAAATTGGAACTAGGTATTTACGACATAGCCAAGACAAGCAAATATTACCTTTGGTCCAATCGGAGAGAATTTTTTGCTTGAGCATGTTGACGGTTGATGCCGAGGAGTAGCGGAACGGGTCGATGTCTGAGCCGTCGAAGAGCCTGAACTTGATATTAACCAAATCCTTATCCGGCATTTAAAAGAGAGTTGACTACGAATTTTTTTCTCCGGTATGGTCTACCCTATCAACGATTCTCAATTACAAGACTCTGATATCGATTTGACCAACTCATCAAATCGTTAAAAATCCAACCTGTTAACAGATCTAAGCTCGATTAAATTCAACTCAGATCGTTAAGCACTCAAGAGTTTAAGGGGGTTTTAGAGCTTCTTCTTCTTCTTCTTCTTCTTCTTCTTCTTCTTCTTCTTCTTATTCTTCTTCTTCTTTTTTCTACAGAGAACGTTGTCTTCTAATTGTGTCCAATTAGAAATCCCAAACCCAATTTTGGGTGGGAAGAAGGCAGAGAGAAGAAACGAGCGAAAAATGCATGAGAACCAAAATGTTTAATTAAACAAAAGGTAAGCGTCTTTTGCGACGTTTTATTCAACAAACATTGTGGTTTTTATTTTGCGATATTTTATTGATAAAATGTCGCGAAAGATATTACAAATTTGCGACGTTTTTATAAAACGTTGCAGAAAATGCGAACTTTTTATGACATTTTTAAACGTCATGAAAAGTCCTCACAATCCGTGACGTTTTATCAATAAAACGTCGTGGATTGTCTTATTTTCTTGTAGTGACTATTAGAACCCTAAGTCTGAGATGGTGGAATCGTACGAGCATTGACAAGCCTTGATTAATGTTTGACACTCGAAGTAATGGAACAAGACAAAGACTTAGGAGGAGTAAGGAGAAAAAGGGGCAATGTCAAGTATTGACATGCATTGGTGTACATTGGCAGAAATCTTCAACGAGATGCAAGATTCGATTATGATAGTAAAAGAAGGCTTGAGATGGACATTAAGTGGAAGGTTAGTTGGATCACATAAATGAGGGGAATATGCAAGATTTCTATGGTGACTTAGCAAGTAGATCAAGCATAGTGAGAGTTTTGGGAGAGTTTCAAACCTTATATAAGCTGACATGGCTAAGGCTGGGTTCTTGAAAGACTAAGGACTTAGTATGTGTTCAAATGAACGGACTATGGCTAATGGAGTTTGCGTGGAAAAGCATTGGATGGGCTAGTGTGCTATTGGCTTAGATGAATCATCATCAACAAATAGACATGAGGAGATCTTGGATGATGTGACAGATAAGATCACAGTAGATGAACATCATCTCCAAAAGATAAAGATCATATGGAAGGATCATTTGTAGATAGAGGAGATCTTCGTAGATATGGATAGATCATTCCTAGATAGATGTAATCTTTTATCTTATTATTGTGATGTAGATTAATCCTATTAGATAGAGTCCTAATTGGATGGGGATATCGTTCTATTGGTTAGTGTGATGTAATTCGATAAGGATAAGATATGTTAAGATTGTGATCTTAGCTAGTAGCTTTCTATTAGGATTCTAACTTAATCATCTAGAGATGCCTATAAATGGCTCATTTAAGCCTTGCTCTTTTCAGAGAGAGACACTCAGAGAAGTGAGTATGGGAGACATTTAGAGATGTGAGACAACATTCCTTTGTATACTTTGAGGGAAGTAATAAAGGTTGGCGTTTACCGTATCGCATCCTCGTGTTCTTTTATTGCCGTGAATATTTAGTTCTTTCATAGTTTTCTTATAAGGGTTTGAGAGTGAAACACTACGAGGGACATAAGGTGTTTGAGAACAAGTAGGTTGGTCAATGATCATGAGACAAGACTGAATCTTACTTTAACAGAGTTAAGTGAGATTGTCATGCAAAAGAGTTAGCGCATCTTATGGGACAAGTTCGTGCTTGAAGGAAAACCTTTTTAACAACTCATACTAAAGCCTAATTTTGAAATAGTGGGAGGCATCAATTTGAAGGAATGAGTGGAGTCACTCATCGCTTGATTTCTCAAGGGGAGGAGGAGGTCACTTCTTACAAAACTCGATTTGAGATGTTGGAGGTATGAATCCAATAGTTGCACCATCAAATAGTAGAGTTAATGAAGGCATAATAGGATTTAAGATTTTAGATCATTATCCTAAGGCATGTCGTTGCAACACAGGACATTAGATGAGAGGAAATCATTTTGCCAAGGAGCTCCAAAATTTCTAATGGGACATGGAGTACTATGTGGTAACAAAACTGGCTGACTCGTTGATCACGACTATATATTTAGTGTAAGATGCAAAGTTATAGTTAAGAACGAGAACCTTTAGCGACATCAATACGGGTAGACCTCCCATTGACACTTGGGAGAATATGAAGAAGGAGCTAACGGATCAGTTCCTCCCCAACAACTCTTTATGGCTCGCGAGGGAATCTTTAAAGAGGTTGAAGCAAGACGAATCGGTGCAAGACTATGTGAGGAAGTTCACATCTTTGATCTTGGACGTGTAAAACATGTCAGAGGAGGACAAGTTGTTAAACTTCATAAATAGCTTGCAAGACTGGGCACAAACCGAGTTTCAAAGTCAGAACTTGAAAAACCTTCCAAGTGCGATAGCCTCGGTCACAGTCGTGCATGGGGCTATGATCATGATAGAGGCCCCATACAACGCTAGCTTTGTTCACCTACCATGATCGTGGCTTGCTTTTACGCTTCCAATTCTTCTCTTTTCTTCACTTTCCTGTTTCCATTCACTAACAAACATATCACCCCTTGAAACATAAAATTAAGATCAAATTCTTTCTCTAAACTAAGCTAACAATTAAAACACATAAAAAACTAAAAATAACACAATTCTAAGTCTATACATATAATAATCATCTAAGTAAACACTTAAAAATACACTCAAACACCTAGAAAAATATAGTATGATAACTATTATCACGCTGAGGCAAGAAAATTCATGCTATCATTTTCTTCTTATGAAAACTATTTTCATACTATAACAAAACCTTTAATTGATGTCCATGTTTATGCTTTTAATAGGCTAAATTGACTAAAACAATTCCATCATGGTACTATTCCTTTCAGATTTATTTCATGCAACCTATTGCGTCTTACTATTCCGGTGTTGACATACATCTGACATGATGCCATCAAAGTTTTTGAGACATTAATCAACTCAAAATGATATCACATTTGCTCGTCTATGATATTGGCATATCTCTAAAAAATTAACACTAAATCCCTAACATGGATTATTAGTAACATTGCATAATGGACATGATACTAAACCAGACAAATTCCACTTATAACAAAAATATAAATGAAAGAAAAGTAAGTAATTGATTATATGTCATGAATACCAAATGAGATTAGGACTTTAATTATGTATTTGGTTGCTCTCACTATTTTATTCAAAATAATAGCCCTCACTACCATTCAGAAAAATTAATCTTTTTAATAGTCTAGATCACATTCAAATTTAATTGATCTTGAGGTTGCTCAATAAAACTAGTAAATTTAAATTAGGTAAATAATAACTTTATCAATCATATCTCAAGTAGCTCGTAGATCTGTTAGGTGACAACTTTTATCAAAATATATCTTATATGTTATTCCTAACCCTACTTCTAAGTTCATGTGATCATGAGTCAATCGTATCAATTTAGTTAAGTATAACTCACTATTATAAGACTAAACATAATCAGGTTAAAGTGGGCATGTGTTTGCTTACCAAGCCTAACAATAAATAGAATTCTAGTTTATTTTACAATAATGAAAGATGACAATCATGTTCTCAACATGTATTTAATGTTTTAATGAGATATTTAATTTCGTTCATCTCACAAAACACAAAATCGCATGTAAAATATCAGACATATAAAATAATTTAACGTACATTCATTATATCTCAATTGCACTCATATTCAAATTATATACATAAAAGATCAAGCTTCATTTTGTTCTAGTTATTGATCTTCATAATCTAAAATAACATTTCTAATACTTTGGAAAAATTAAGTTAGATTAAACCCATTCATTACTTAAATAAATTAAATTCCTATTCCAAATAGAAACTTAGTTTGATTTGAAAACAATTTTCAAATTCAATTGGAAATAATTTCCAATTATCTCGACGCATTTAACAAATTTTAATTAAAAATAATTTTCAATAAATTATGGTTCTTACTTATTACAATTTAAAAACTCCTATTCAAAATTCAATAATTAGGAAATTCAAACCCATTTAGATAATATAAAAATATTTATAATCCAATTAGAAATTATTTTTTGATTATAAAACTTTTTCTAATATTTAGAGGAAAGTACTTTCAGAATTAAATAAAATCTTTTTTATTTAATTGAGAAAGTCATTTATATTATTTATTTAGAGATGTCTCAATCAAATGGGAATATATTTCTTTGATAAATTAGAAAATTAATTTTAAAAATTAAATAAAGCTCAATTTTCTTAATTAGTAAATGAAAATATTTTTTTAAAATTTAATGAAGTATAATACATTTTCTAATGAATTAAGAAACTTATTATTCATAAATAAAGAAATAATTTCTAAATAAATTAAATAACAATTCTTTAAAAAAATAAAATCATAAATTTAATTTATCTTAGTCAAATTGAAATGAATACGTTTAGTTAGAATACGTCTTTATTAATTACTAAAAAACACTTTTTATAATTTTAAAAAGTCTAATTAATTAATTTCAGATCTAATTAAAAATAATTAATTCTAATTTTAGAAACTACTTTTCTAAAATTATTTAGAATCAATCCAATTATTAACCTTAATCAAATTAACAAAAATAATTACTTTAATTTTAGAATTGAATCTTAATTTTAAAACAGTTTTGGAAATATATCTTAGAGTACTCTTATTCCAAACTAGAGATTGAATTACTTTAGCATTTGGGTTTCTAAAAACCCAAATCACTTAATCAACAATTGAGTTTTTATGAAACCACAAATCTAATAGCATATTACAAATCCCAGAACAATTCTAGGTTTAAGTTGTTTTTAATTCTAAACTTTTTGAGATTTTAGAACAAGAATTTTCAGGTTTCTCAAATTACAATCATATTGTAATTTAGGGCTTAGAGTTTGTAAATTCAATTTAAAAGTTCAAGATGACTAACATTCAACTAATTTAATCACATTTTAGAATTAAAATTGGCCCTAACATCAATGTTAGGAAATCGAGACAATACAATTCTATAAGATGATTAATACATAAATTATAATAAAGTATGAATTTTAATTCATACCTTATTTCAAAGCTTGGTCATTTTATTATCATATCCCTAGAATCATTTTTAGACTTGACTCATCTCATCTATCATAGTTGCATAAGTGTCCGACCTCTAACGATATCTATCAAACAAATTGAAAGAACTTTGTAACTATTATGGAAAGAGTTAAGCAAGGAGTTCTAGCTCCATTAGAGCTTAAGCTATTAATAATTATAATTTTAAATAAACTATAATTATAATTAAAAATAATTTTAATTAAATGTCAATTATGCTCAAATAAGATCCAATTTCTTATATTGATACTTATTTATTAAATATTTCATATTTAATCATAAAGTTTTTCAAACTTTATGGTCAATTCCAACATGATTAAAATATCTTTTCTCTCCTCAACTCATTTTTTATGTGTGATATATTAGGTTCCCAAATATATTAGCAATGGATATAAATTATAAACCTAAATCATATTTAGACTTAGATAAAGGAAACTCCTTTAATTTATCTTTAATTCTCTCATTAAAAATTATATATTCTTAAATCAAGGTTTTAGTTTAGCAATATATCATCATCACCAAAATATTTAAGAATGTCAAAGTAGTTTTAACTAACCTTTCCGTGCATATTTTTTGTATAATTCAATCATTTCATCATACAATATTTCGATTAGATATAGAGCATGAAATTAATTTTTACTTTATTTTAAGTTCAATCATTTTAGCTCTCCACCATTAGCTATTGATTTAGTTAATGACAATTGTAAACTATTTTACAAAACGTCATTCTACCTTGACCAAGAATTTTTGGAATCAATGTTAATTGGGAACAATGAAACATTATCTCTAATTACTTTGGGGTGACAATCTTACATTGATTACTAAACTACCTTCATATAGTTTTATGTTACATTCATTGACTATCGACTAAGATATCATTGACTAGAACAAGTTATAAGTGGTGTCAAAATATAGCAATCCCTATACAAGATAACTTTGAAGATCTCAAGTGAAAGGATCACTTATACAATTATCACAATTAGAATTTGCACAAATATATGAGTAATGTTCTAACTGAATTTCTCATATGAGGTCAGTTATGTGAACTTGTTCTCTAACCAGCAACCACCCGTTTGTTCAAGTATCTCCATACATTATTCTATAAGATCGACTATTTTCTTTATAAAAAACAATAATATATGCTAGTCTTTTTATATTCTATTAATATTTAGTCTTAATAGAATAATGATTCGAAATAATTTATGGATAACACATAAATGCAATATGAATCTCATAATTATAATCTCGTTATAATTTCATTTATAATGAATAATTATCTTATGAACTTTATCATATACATGTAACTATGTACAAGATAAAGAATGTCTTTAAATTATTTTGTTACTAAATTACAACTATCATATTGGTGTAGGGCATAAACCAGTCAACTTTATCTAGAGCTGGTAATTATAGTGGTATTGATTTTGTTTAGATCATGTAGAAGCAATAAAAACGAAAGTAGACCAGATGTTCAGGAACTATTTGATACGGTTGACTTCCCTCATTATTACATATATAATATTAATCTCCATTCAATTGGAAAATGGGCTACCATGAGTTGCAGTTTTAAAAGATGGAAAGACAGGTGGTCCTCTCAGTAGGCCTCCCAATAACTCGGAGGGATCGAAGTAAACCTTAACGTCCTCTGCCCTCAACGAGTCATCCACATGTCAAGTCGGCACTTTGATGATCAATTCATGACATATAGGAAACGCCCAAAGAGTAATAATCTTTTATGGTTGATTTTGGTTGGCTTTGATTTTTGATGTTTAATTATCCATCATCTTATGGTGGAGTATGTGGAGTTTGAAAAAAAAGCCAAATAGCCGACAACATGGTCCGTGCTTATTAAAGCACAATATCTGCCATTGATTGAAGAAGATGGATTATGCTGTTGTTATCGCCAAATATGGTCCCAACTCTATTTAGTGGTGGCCGTGACTCGCTAATTGCTTTTCTTGTCTTGCTTTTGTTCGATTATTTGGTAGGTTTCAAATACCATCAACGTCCATTTCATTTATAGTACGATGTTAATCTGTCATCTTGTTTACTATGTCTGATCCTTATGTTTCTGTGGCTGTGGCTGCTTTCATTAAAGTGGAATGAAGGAGTTAGTTGGGCAAAAAAAAAAAAAAAGGCTCTAAATATCGCTAGACATTGTGGACAGAAACTGAAATCAATTAAGAAGATTCAAGGTTAAAGTCAAAGATAGCATGAGGGATTCAATCAGGATGATGATGCCGAATGGCTAAAACAAAGAGATAGATGTGAGAGTTCATCCATCAATTTGGTTACGGAAGCTCTATGTCAATTCGTATACATCTATTTCATGACGCAAGGAGAGCTTGCCATTTAATTACTTTGTGACATGAAGACAAAACGATAAGTAAAAGTAAACATCAACAAATTGACAGGATCATATAAAATTTATTATTTATTAGAGGTATTAATTAATCGACAAATTATTGATTATTAATTTGTAGAATTTTTTAACAATTTCATAAATAATATTTAATCAATTAAAAATTAATTATATTTTATCTATATAATAGAACTTAGTTTCTTTAATTCAATAAATAACATATCTTGAATTAGCTAAAAACAAATACAATTATAATTAACTGTATTTAAATAACACAAAGTCTTTTAACAAATTTTCTTAACTTTTTAGTGTGATTAAAATACCTCCAAACTTCTAAATGTAATTAAAAGATAGAAATGAGATATAATAGAACTTTGTATATGAGTAATTCAATGTGAGCTTTGTATATGCTTTTATTCAGAACTTCTAGAGGATTTATAGAACAAAATCAAAGAAATTGGAGAGGCTATCGATTTACTACGTCTAATAAAAAAGGAATTTTAACTTTATGATAAACTTAATGGAAGCTCAAGGCAATTTTAGCTTGAGAAACAACACAGAGGAACTATTAGAATGTTATTCAGACACGCAAGTTATGGATTTAGGAATGAATAGAATATTTTATAAATAGTGTAACAAACAAGAAGGAAGCTATTTCATAAGCAAAAAGCAAGACAAGGCAGTAGTAAATGAAAGGAGGATGGAATGTTTTCTAAAAAGCAAGTTGCCTTTAACAAAAACCTACTATATATCAAATCATGCCGCTATCCTAATCCAGGAAATGCTCATCATTCAATCCACAAAAAATCTTTTTCAATTCAATAACCGCCTACTGGGGCAAGTTGGGTTTAGGGAAGCATTTATTAGAGGTATTCAGGTCATTATAAGAGGGAACACGATATTCACTTGTGTAAAAAAGCTAGAGGCAACTAAGACTGAGCTAAAAAAATTAATGTTAGCAAAACTTTAAACTCACAATAGGTAGTGATGGAAGAAAATGATCAATTGGAAAGGGTTCAGGAAGCTTTATATGAGTAACTTCAGTGTAAGGAGCTAAAAGAGAGATAAAAAGAACAGGCAATGCAGAACTCCAACAATCTAGCAGAGGTCAATATGTCCATCCTAAATCAAAGATCCAACGTGTATCAGATAAAAAGGGTGATGAGAATACATAATTCTTTCACAGATCTATACAGAAAAGGAAGATTGGCAAAATAATTACTTCACTGATGAGGGAAGATAGGAAGACTATCAGCATCAAAAAGGTGATACAGGAGGAATTTTATGGTTTTTTTTCTAATTCCTTAGGATCTGGCACCAATGTCATCTCAAATGATAATAACATTAAATCCATCATAAAGGATTAACTGTCAATGTAATTGATAGACCTTCAACTTAACAATTCTAAAATAGACAGGACTATACACTCTATGGATCCTAATAAAGCTCTAGGTACCAATGGTTTCAATCCCATGTTCTTCTAAAAACCTTGGAAACACACGAAGACTATGGTGGATGCAGTATATGAGTTCTTTAAGGAGGGAAGAATGTTGAAAAAGTCAACAAGAAATTCATAGCTCTCATTCCTAAGGTAAAAGCTCTAAAATCTTAAAGTACTATCACCTTATTTAATGTAGCAACATTATTTAGAAAGTGGTAGTCAGGATACTAGCTAATAGGCTAAAAACAACACCTAATCATTTGCTTTATCCTTCTTAAGGATCTTACATCTAGGGAAGATCATTAAATGACAATATTTTTTTTATACAAGAACTTCTCAAGAACTAATCAAGGAAAAATTCTCCCACGAATTGTTCAATTAGGGTTTACCTCCAAACAACTTACGAATTTATAGATTGAAATTTTTATTAAAATTTTGCGGGCATTGAACTTCCCAACTCATTTTATTTAATAGATAAAACAATATATCACTATAGTATTAAATAAAATCCTCATTCATAGAGAACTAAAAAGACGATTAAAAGAGTCAAAGGCCTTAGACAAGGAGATCCTTTGTCTTTTTATCTTTTCATCCTAGCCATAAAGGTTTTCGTAAAACTTATTAAAGGCATTGTTAGGAGGGATCATCAATTAAAATATCACTCTAAGTGTAAAGGAATGAAAATAACAAGTTTATCACTAACAGATAACTTGATTTTATCTTTAAAAGTTGATCTAAGCTTAATTAACTCACTAATAATTGGTCATAACATTTCCCAATCCCTATATGGATTGGCCATTAACAAATAATAAAGCTAGTTGATCATCCCATCTAGTGCATATCATGTGTCTTGATGGCTAACCCAAATCTCAGGCATCAAATCCTCTAAGTGACCTATCACCTATCTAGGTGTTCCCATTACCACTAGAAGGACAACCTATAATGACCTTAGAACACTATTAGAAGGGATAAAACGAAGGATCTCTCAATTGGAGCTCACAGATTTTATTTATATCAATTATATTGTAACTCATAAAATCTATCCTCTTCAACCTACATGTATAATGGAGTTCTTATATTTGGATTACCAAAAACATTACCAAAGGAGTGGAACAGATGTTGAGGAGATTTCTTTGGAAAAGAAATATATAGTTGAAATTTAGTGCTAAAGTTAGGTGGTTTGCAAGATATGCAAGGATCAAAAAGAAGGGGGATTTATTAACCTACTTATAAGAACTTGAAACCAAACTCTCATATTAAAAAGAGTACAGAGGATTCTAAAGTATAAGGAGTCATTATGGTTGTATTGGATACACTCTTACCTCTAACTAATGATGCCTAGTCCTAAGCTCTCATAAACCTTGACTTAATTACTTAAACTTAAACATAAGTTTGGAGTTGAATTTAATAATTAGGTGGGGAATGGGAGATAAACAATATTTTAGCATGCTAATTGCTATAGTTTGGGATCCTTAAAGGAAGTCCATGATCTTAAATATCTAAAAGATGTGTTTCCAATAGGTACAAAAGTGCATGAGGCTATCTAGTTCCTATATCAATGAGCTGTTAAATAAATCTATTCTAACTCAACTAGACCTAGATATAGATGATGAAAATAATCCTGTAAACATTTACTTTAGAAAAATAGAAGATAAGGTAATATAGAGAAAATTAGTGTGGTTTAAGGAAGCATGTCTTAGAGCATCCATGGTGATGTGGTCACCACTAAAAGGAAGGCTCAATATATTGTCCCAACTTAGGAAATCCCTATAGGTTGTAAAGATAAGCGTATTTGCGTAATCAAGATGAGGAAACTATTAAACACCTATTATTCACATGTAACTACTCATAAAAAATTTAGGTAATCATCAAAGACTTATGCAAGCCCCAAATCCCTTACACAACATGGAATGGCATGGTAATATGCCATGTAACTCATGAGTAAGGTGGTGCAATAATCTTTAGATTTGCAAGAAACCTTGTTTTCCCTATTTGAACAATATATTATTTAGTTTTTCAATATAGTTATATATGATATTTTAAATGAAATATATCTTTTTAATTTATTAAAATTATTAACCTAGCTTATTAACTTATCTAGAGATCATAGTTAATTTGAACACCCTATAAGCATAATATTTAAATTTCTCATTTTAAAGAGAAATATAGCATGAAAGGTAGTTTGCTCTCTTTTAGTGATTTTTAGAGAGAGAAGTTAATGCTTCTCTCTTTAAGTCCTATATGAACTATGATCGCAAGTTTCCTATATGATAAGTTTTACTATTTTAACCTCGATAATACTACAAACACATGGGTCGTTCGCGTAGTACCTAAGATATTGATCGCACAAGCGGGGTTAATCTAGTCCTAAATTTAAGGTCGAAACTAAATCGTAGTGATCTAAAATAAAGAGCCAATGCAGAAAATTGATCAATCAATTATGAGAATAAAATTTCAGAAATATAAAAAAAATAGCAAATCACATGACCAAATTAAGAATTAACTTAGGAACCACCAATTGAGAGAACGGGGGTTTTAGTTTGAAATTAATGAAAACCTAATTGATTATGAAATTATCTAGTTAACGGGTCTAGACGATCCTATGGTGGATTACTCTCTCTCCAGATATATTCTTTAAACTCTAATTGATAATCCCTAATTTAAATTATAGAATTGTGATCTCTCGACTCATAGTTCCCAAAACCTAAATTAGTTCTAAAATTGTCTAATAACCTACTGGAAACATATGCTTGATCTCTTGTTACACGATTTCACCAGTTTGATTCAATTCTTATCTATCAAATTTCCTAACTCTCGTTAGCTCAATTTGATGATATTCACTCGGCTCACCCTCTCAGTTTATTTCCGAATTATTAAGAATAGATATTGAATCATAAATAACTCAAATAAAAAAACAATAAAGTAGATTTCATTAATCTCAAGAATCAAAATCCTAAAGGTGAGTTTAGACAAAAATCGACATTCAACAAAACTTATTCTTAACAATTATCTCAATTTCATACATTAATAAATTAAAAAATACAGTCGGAACAGATCAATGGAGGCAGCAACTGTGGGAAACTACCTGTTTTGGGAAATACTTCGCGTCAAGCTTCGTCTCCTTGTCTCTCTTCCTTCTTCTCCTTCCTCAAATAACTCAATATCTCTTTAGGTTTTGAAGTTTGGCTGATGTGAAAGCTCTGTAAAGGCTGCTTCATTTGTCTCTTAATGTTGTATTTATACTTTGGAAGCCCTAAGGTTAATTCAAGGTCAAAATGGTCTAAAAAAGCTCACGAAATTCAAGTCTCTGTATCAGCCCGTCGTAGGCCACGATCGTGGCAAGCCTGTTTCTATCATGATTGTGTCCCAAAGTACACGATCGTGGTTTGGGTCCTGTCAACTCGTCTCTTTTTGTCACGATCATGGCCTATTGCACCACGATCATGAAACTTCTCTGTTCTTCGCCGTTTACCTTAAAACATTGACAAACACATCTAAGTACCTCAAAAACATAACATTTAAGCTCAAAGACTCATACTAACTCATAAAAAACAATTAAACACATAAATTAACACAATTGAAATCTAAATACCCACTAAACACTCAAATTAACACTAAATACCTAACAAATTGAATCCTAAAATATCATGCAAATCACAACTATCAAACTATGTAGCCACTAATCTTACTAGTTTGAGTTTATCTTTCTAGTGTCTGAGATTGTTTGAGCTTGTTTTCCTGTTGTAATTTTTTTTTATGTTTTTAAATTTTTTTGTGTCTTTTCCTCTTAAACCCTTACTTATTTCTGACTAAGTCCCTACTTTATTCTTCTTCTAATAGTTCTCCGACATTTGGTTTTTGTTTTGTTACTTGATCTATCTCCCTTTCCTCCATTGTTTTAACTTAATTTCCTCCTAATTCCTTTTCTTATGCTCTTTCCTCTCTTCCCACTGTTAAACTTACTTTTTAAGAATAAATTTTAAATTTCTTTTCTATTAATTTTATAATTTTATCTTTTTTCAACTTAATGACAACCTTACTCCTTTGATTAAAGCTTTTCCCTCTCTTTCATAAGCTATCCCTTACATTGTTTTGCATGCAAATTTTCCTCCACCTCCTTATACTACTATATGTTTTTTATTGATCCTTAAATAATTGCTGCTACACACTTTCAACATAAGAAATGCTCTTTATGCCAAATCTTATGAGAGTTTTCTCCTTCATTGGTCTTACAATAATTTCCACTTAAGCTCTTAGATCTATTGTAATCCCCTAGTTGAAGTCTTAAAAGAAGCTACCTCCAAATGGGACTTGATCCTTTTTATCTTCTTATTAGATAAATGTCTAGCTTTCTTATCTTGAATTCATATGAATAATATCGTCGAAAGAAACTTGGACTAAGATAAGTCTTGGTAAATGAAGAGAACCACTTTCTTTTCAAGTTGAATCAATTGCTTAAGCTTAAAATATCTTATAATATAAGCCTTTGGTACTTTAAAAACAAATCTTTATTCCTTCAAAAGTAGAATCCTAAAATTAAAACTCAACATCTTAAGGAAAAATAAGATATAATTTGTATTAATATCTATAAATTTTTTGGAATGTTAGATTACAAAAAGATCAAGTCACCTGGCAAGCTATACAAGAAAACCTATATGTTTTGATGGAGCCATTGTTGAGATTAAAAAGTTTATTTATGTAAGAATTTGTGTCCTAGCTTAAATCCAATAAGACTTGCTAGAAGCTATACCTATTTTGGGATGAGAAGAAGAAGCTCCTTAATGATAATTTCTTTGTATCTTATTTATGGAGATAAGAACTTACTAATAAAAGAAAATGATGGATCCATACAAGTAAGAAATTCAATTATATGGAATATTATTAGTGGATGCAATTTGAATCAGTAATGGTTAGTAATGGGAATAATCTTAAGATTAATGTTGAGAAGAGAAATCACTCTATGAATATGGATAAGGGAATAAGAACAAAGAAAAATAAGATAACACCCTAGTTAAAAGAAGAATACAATTCCCCAAACTATTTGTACAAATGGTGGAACTAATGTCATTATTTTCTTAAAGAAAGGAATAGAGGAAAAGAATTTAACATCTTGACCCAACGTCTTAGACAATTCTTATACTCTAAGTAATACTATTTCTATTTATTATTCTCATAATCTTTCTTTATATGATTGCTACTCTTCAAACACAGAGAAGATTAATTACCCCCCCAGTCTTTAACAAGAGAAGGAGTACCAAGTACTAGGTATAGGAAATGATTATAAAATTTCTACTAAGAGAAAATCTAATAGCAAGTAAAAGGATAATAAAATAAATGTCTTCCCCACTTGATGCCTATTCTTGCTTGGAATGTAAGAGGGCTTAGTAGCCCAAACAAAAAACAAGCTTTTAATAATTAATTGTTTGATCTCAAAGTTTAGCTAATTATTCTTATGGAAATTAAGCTAAAGGAGAATAATTATGAAAGTTTAAGTTTTTTAGAAAAAAAACTATATTATTATTGCTGACCATCAATCAAACTATAATGGTTGATTTATGATTTTTTTCTTGATAGAATTATGGCGATTCAGATTATCCTAGTTTACTAGTTCATATCATAGTTAACTAGTTCACATCATAGTTGACTATTTCATTTATGTTTTAGGACGAATGTTATAAGAGAATACCTCTTTCTCAGTCACTTTTGTTTACAACTTTAACCTGAACTGTCAACGATTCTTTTTTATTAATGAAGCTTAAAGAAACTAGTTCCACAGTTAACTCTCCCTAGATTATCTTTGGAGACTTCAATAGTATCTTTCATCCCTCAGAAGCTAAAGGGAATTCTCATCTCAAGAATTACATAAATCAAATTTGTGATTGTGTTAATCAAATCTAGGTGTCTAACTTAAATATGGATGGAAACTTCTATACTTGGAGCAATAAATAGAAGGAAGGATGGTTCTTAAGAAAAAAATGATGAATAGAACCTTATTTATTATATAATAGCTAATTTTTTCCTTAATAGTAAAGCCTCAATTAATAACCCTCAATTCTCTAACCATAATCTTATTATGGTTTAGTTGCTTTTCCCTAACCACAAGAGGAAAAGTTCTTTCAGACTTGATAACTACTTGAATGAATTTGAGGGATTTAAAGAAGCAGTCATCAAGGGGCTAATTGATAATTTTCATAAGCACAAATTGTATACCTATAATAGGAGAGTTCCAAAGGTTATTGAGGAGCTTAAGTTTCTAAATTAAAGGAAGTTTTGTAACACTTATTAGGAAACCTTAGAGACTAAGGAGAAGTAAATTAGAAAATAAACCAATCTCTACCTCTCTACATCAGGTGTAGATAAATAGGAAAAGAAAAAATTAACTCTCCCCAATTACAATCAAGTTATAAAAGTTAATTTCTCCCTCTTAAAGTAAAAATTAGTAATTCATTCGCTTAAATAAGGAGATATGAACACTAACTTCTTCTTTAAATTAGTTCTTTCTAAAAGGAATAATAATTGAATTGCCTCTTTCAAGAAGGATAAATTCATCTTAATTGACTTTCATTATGGTCTTCTTCTAGAGGTTTTCTCTCACATCACTCAAACACTTAGGACTTATACTATTAGCTCTTTATATGTATATCTCCTTTTACCTTTCACTCATAAGTAAACATTAGATCAACAAAAAGTGTTTTTCCTTAAATCTTTTAATTCTTTGATAAGGAAAAAACCCTGCTTAATCTAAAAATAAATAAATCCATTGGATATAATGTAATAGTCAGTTTTCAAAACTTACTGAGGGTTAGAATGTTAGACTTTTGAGTCATATCATTTTAGAATTAATGAGGTGTATTTCATTCCGATGCATAACATGAGCATATACCCATATGAATGTTGATTTGGAAAACATTGCAAAGATAGTATATGCACTCAATTGACATATTCCGAGATATGAAAGGTTTAAAATGATGATTTGATTGTAAATTGCTTATGTCTTGAATTTTGGTTTGAAGAATTATAATTAGTAATTTGGAGTTAATTGTTACAATTTTGATCTAGATTCTAAAGTGATCTAATAGAATTCTAGTACTGTTATTTTAGGGATAAGAATGGCTTAAAGGTTTAGTCAGCTGATACTTGTGAAGTCTAGATAGATGTAATTTGTATTAGCATTCCATTTTATGAAGCACATTGTCTCTAGTGTGTAACTTTTGTACTATATGATGCACTAGGATTGAGTTTAAAATTGTTGTGTATGATCTACTTGAATTTGGAATGTTAATGACATATATGACTTATTATGATTGTGAAGGGAATAAGTATTTGGAGATGCTTAAGTTATATTGATGCCTCAGACTGCATTTATGTGATTGTTCTAATGTACCATTTCTGTAGAGTATATTCTTAACTATTCATAGATATATTCAGGCATATGCGCTATAGGTATGTTATGTTATAATTTTGGTATCAGAGCACAGTTTGACATCTTTAGGGATACATATATAAGGATTTAAACATGACATATAGTAAGAGACTCATATAGTGATCACAATTATTGTCTATTATAGGTTATCTGCTATAGGAGATTGAGTTATAGAATTAGCTCACTTTGTATTTATATGAGCCAATAGAGAGTCCCTAATATCTCAATATGAACAAATGCCTTAGAGAATTCCTAAAAGGAGAGAAAGGAGGTATGACAAATTTAGAAAGCAGGGGGTTGTAGACTTCTATAGAAGTACAGACCTTGCTAAGGCAGAAGGTTAGCTAGAAAGAACGAAAAGGGTGTTTAATCAGATGGACTACGAGTCCGATGAAAGGTTTGACTATGCAGTCTCGTTACTACAAGATCTGACTTATCAGTGGTGGAAGATTATTCCAAGTAGTTTTGCCCGACCTTATAAACTGACGTGGGAAGACTTTCTGAAGGTCTTTAAGGAGAATTATATGCCAAATATCTGTTTGGATAGGAAGATGAAAGAGTTTCTCGATTTGAAACATGGAAATCTCACTGTAGCCAAGTATGAGGTGTGATATAATGAATTACTAGGATATGCTATTGGTTTGATTTTGACTAAGGAAGATAAATTTAGGAAGTCTGAGGATGGATTGAATATGAACATCAGAACAAGGTTGGCTATTACCAATTTGAATAGTTTTACTAAGCTGAGAGCTGCTTCGATTTGGATTAAGAAGTTATTAAAAGATGAACAAGAAGAGTATAGATAGGAGTTTAGAATTAAAAGGTATGGTGAGTTTCAAGATAACTTACGGTAGAAGATTTAGTAAATGCCAGAATAAATCATCGCGATTATAGATTAGATCAAGCTAGTCAGTGTTTAGACTGAGAGGCTGTTTTGTTCATGTTGGTAGTGGTAGAGGTCAGGCATCTGGAGGATAGACATATGGAGGGAAAATACAATAGATGCCTAGTTATAAGTATTGTGGAAAGAAACATGGTGGAGAATTTTGGAAGATATTGGGAGCTTACTTACATTGTGGCTCTTTTGAGCATCAGATTAGAGACTGTCTCGGAACTTTAGGAGCACAATTTAGAGTAAGAAGAGGATCAGTGACTGGAATGATTGTCTAGCAGAGCAGAGCTAGTGGAACAGGACAGAGAGGCAAAGGTAGGGGTAAAACAAGTTCAAAAGGTCCTAGTGTTAGGACTAAGGTGTGGAGTAACCAACTATAGTCCCAGCCTAAAATCTTTGCTATTATGAGATAGGAGGCGTAGAATTCTCCAGATGTTGTTGCAGGTGTGTTATATATCTTTAATGTTGAGTTATTTGCATTGTTAGATCCAGGATCTATGCATTCATTTATCACACTACATCTGGCATCTAAACTACATTATGAGAGAGAGATGTTGAAATGTGGCTTAGAGGTGAGTACACCAGTAGGTAGTACTATATGATTAGAGAAATGTGTAAATGGTGCATGATTTAGGTTGATTAGGAGGAGTTGAAAGTTGATTTGAAAGAAATAGACCTCATTTTAGGTATGTATTGGCTTACTGCTTATAGGGCCGTGATGAATTGTTATACTAAAGAAGTTATTCTTGAATCTCCTAATAAAACAAGGGGTATATTTCGAGGTGTTAGTCAAACAGTGCTAGCCAGATTGATTTCATCAATGAGTGCCTTTAGGCTGATTCGAAGTAGATGTGAGGCTTATTTAGCCTATGTGATTGATACCCGAATTGAGCAGACAGTACAGGATATTCCTATTATTAAGGATTTCCTAAATGTATTTCCTACTGAATTACCAAGATTACCACCAGATAGGGAAACATAGTTCACTATTGACTTTGTTCAAGTTACTACTTCTATATTTATTCCTCATTATAGTATAGCACCTGTGGAACTTAAGGAACTTAAGACTCAGTTGCAGGAGTTGTTGGATAAAGATTTTATCAGACCTAGTTTATCACCTTAGGGAGCTCTAGTTTTGTTTGTGAAGAAGAATGATGGAAACTTGAGATTGTTACTTGATTAATTTGTTAAGAGTTTGATAAGTTTAAGTTGTTAATTGATATCATTACTTAAGGAATGGATTGTTTTGAGATCAATATATTTAAATATAGAAATTATGAGTTATTAAGGGAATAAAAGGTGTTCTTATAAATGCAAATATGATCGAAAGGATATGAGTAAGGTGTATTAGATGTGAATGAATGAGAATTTGGAAATTGTTTGAATGTATATTGCTATAAAAGGTTGATGAATGTATGATTGATGAATTTAGAGTAATCAAACTTGCTCAAGGTACAAACATGAATGCAAAGTGGTAATATACAAGCTATAATAATTGAACAGAAAGGTCAATTGAGTATGCATTCAACATGACACATATATATGTGCATGATTGTATATTCATATGATTGAACAAATTAGTGATTATGAACTTTGTGTGTATTGCTTGACTATAGACGCACAAATTGATCGCCAACATCCAGACATTGGTAAATCATCAAGGCAATAGTTATTCTAGAGCTTACTGTGAGTTGACCTAGATGTCTGTTGAATTGAATATGTAATGTGGAATGTGTGAACAACTGAATGATGAATGCTAAACTTAGATCCGAAGAATTTGATATATGATATTAGCATATTGAATGAAAAGTACTGAAAGCATGATATGTAACATCCCAGTACCCATTTTGAGGCTAGAATGGTAATTATGAGAGATTAGTATGAAATTAGAAAAAATGCATTTCATGCTGATGCATTATATGATATGCTCATATTCATGAATATTGAATTTTTGCACATGAAAATAAGTGTCCATGCATTGATAGACATTCCAGGTATAATTGATTTATAATTGGATTGTGAATCAGATTTTGTAGAGAATTGTGGGTTTTATATGTTGAAAAATTGATTTGGAGAGTGTATTTAGTAATTTAGAATTTTTGGAGAATTTTAGAAAATTTTCTAAAAATTTGGACTAGGAAAAATGCCAAGTGGCAAGACAATTGACAAATAGCAGTAGAATAAAGAGTCAAATGGTAGTGAAAATTTTTATTTATGACTTTGGGATTTAATGACATATGTCATTGAAGTTTGGAGACAATTGGAATAGAAATTGG
>JAOTAY010000009.1:762908-790467 GCA_025629805.1 Erythroxylum baracoense | reverse complement strand
TTCCTTCAAGTTACATCTAACATATCTTATGCTTAGTCTATCATTTCTAGCTTAGTTTCTCATCATTTCCTCTTCATTCTTACCTCCATTTCAGCTCAATATCATTCGTCAAACAAATCATACATTATTGTTCGTTAATCATACAAAATAGAACATCAATATATACATTCATTCATCATTGTTTCAACACACATTAAATTCCATTATCAATTTCCCTCTATCTTTAAACTATCATCTTCTTTCTTCTCTTTTCAAGACACTACACTTGCCTTTTCTCTAACTTCAAACGCATTCTGTCTCCTCACTTAACAACTTATAACTTATGGTTTTCACATCCTCAAAAATAGAACACAACATGTATATATTCATCCATCAATTTTCTACACTCTATCCACGCACTAAAGAAAATCATATACAAATCTCTTCTTTTGTCAATTATCAACTCTCATTCAAACATCAATTTCAATATTAATCATTTATACTAAAACAAGACATCTATATGCTCATTTCTTCCCTCACACTTTAACATATGTTCATCACCCATTCATCTACATTTTGCACACTCTCATAGACCATTTACTCTATCAATCCAATATTATAACATTCCATAATCTATTACTCATCATAAACACAAGAGCAAGACATGGATTTGTCCATTATTCATCCATGTTACACACATATATTCAATACTATTCTCATAATCATTAAATCTCAAAATAATCACCATATTTAATTTATTTCAAACAACCCATGAAGATCAAATATGTACTTACATGATAAAACTCCAAGTTCTTCAAAATCACGTGAACCCTAACTTTCCATGTATCACACGATCATCAACATAGAGGTGCAAAGGTTAGGTCTTTAGTGACAAATGAAGAAGACAAAAAAATGGAAGTAGCAAATGATGGACGAAAGCAAGTTTCAATGTTGATGAAGGTGGGTGAATATCGTAGATGAAGAAAAATAAAGAAGATGAAGAAGAGAGATTTATTAAGAGATGATAGCTATTAACAAGTGAAAGAAAATAAAATGTTAGTCTTTCACTTGAGAGAATTGTGTGGGATGAGTGGTGAGTAGTGGTGACACTTGCCACCTCCCCATGGTTCCATTAGGCCCTCTTTTAATAACTACTCTATCTGTCTCCAATTTCTATTCCAATTGTCTCCAAATTTTTTATAACATTTGCTTTTAAATCCTAAAGTCAGTTATCAAAATTTCTACTGCCATTTAACGCTTATTTCTATTACCATTTTCCAATTGTCCTGCCACTTGACATTTTTCCTAGTCCCAAAAATACTCAAAATTTCATAAAATATTTAAATTTTCACTAAAAATCTTAAATCAATACTTATACACACCAACTCAATTTTTAAGACATATAATCTACAATTCATATCATAATCACATTAAGAAAAATCAATTATACTTGGAAAATGTCAAATGAGTGCATGAACAATCATTGTAATGTGTACAAAAGTCAAATTCATGTGTATGTATGATATATTATGCATGAGTGTGAAAATATATTTTTCTAAACTCTCAATGCTACTTCTCATTTACAGAAATCTAGGGTTCCAGCCCATAGTATGGAAACAGAATGCCACAATTCTCCCCCTTAATAAATTTTGCCTTCGAAATTCTTACTTGATTGTTAAAAAAGGTAGGGTATTGTTTCCTTATATGCTCCTCCATTTCCCATGTAACTTTTCCACTCGAATGATTTTTTCCAAAGGACTATAACCGATGGAATCATTCGATTTTTTGGTTGCTTATTCATGTACCCTATTATCTTAACTGATTCCTTAATATTTCTCAGATTAATCACAAATTTCACTTCATGTGTCGATAACACATATATCAAATCGTCCCGATATCTCCTAAGCATACTCATATATAGCACATTGTGAATCTGAGACATCTTTGTTGAAAATACTAACCTATAAGTCAATGGTCCCATTTTCTCAATAACTTCATATGGACCAATACATTTAGGCTTAATTTATCCTTTTTACCAATATTCTGTTTATCTTGAGTCACTTAATTTCTAGTATAGATTCACTTCACTTATTAATAGCATCTTGAATCAATTTTGGCCTTCAACCATTCTTAGGCCTTCTTCATTCCAATATAAAGGTGGATGACTCTTTCTGTTGTATAATGCCTCATACAATGTCCTACCGATACCACTATGATAATGATTGTTATAATCACATTCAATCAAAGCCATATATTGGTCCCTTTCTCCTAGGAACTCCAAAATATAAGCTCTATGTATATCTCAAACAGTTAAGACTATTAGCAAATCAAACATTCAGTCACATATTCAGCCGCTTACATTCTTCATCGTTGTCCACTAAATGTTGTTTCAATGTGTTACTACTAGGATGTATAGCATAGGCTGCTATGTGTGCTTCATACAAAATCTCTTCTCTTAATCATCTATATCGGATACACATACTCCTTACCTTAATCACGAAGTATGATTTTTCCAATTCAATCTTAAAATTCGAATACACTTTTAATCTCTCAATAAGATTCATAAATTTTGAATCCTCAATAAGGGTTATTCTAATCCTTTTATGAAAAACTGATCTTAAATTCAATGTAGCTGATAACACTTTATTTTACCCCAAATGCAACTACACATTCTATGTTCTTCATTTCACTAGGTTTAATAACCTCAATATCTTAATTTGTGTTATACTGCTATAGGAATTTCTGCTTAATGCGTCAAATATAACACTAGCTTTACTGGATAATACTCATTTGTATGATCATAATCTTTAAGTAATTCTATCCATTGTCTCAGTCTTGATGCATATAAAATAACTTTATTATGTTGCATTAGATTACATCCTAATCTATGGTGTGAAACATCATTATAAATTACATAACCGTTAGATCCAAATAGAATAGTTAACACTGGAGTTGTAATTATTCGGTGTTTTAATTCCTCAAAACTCTTCTTGCATTATCAGTCTATCTGAATGGCAAACTTTTCCTTAAAAGTCTTGTCAAAGGGCCAAGACCAATTGAAACCCTTCGACAACCTCTAGTATTATCCAATATCTAGCTAATTCCAATAAAAACTCCAAATTTCACATATATTCCTCAGAGTTTCTCACTTCATCATTACCTTTACCTTTTGAGTCTACCTATATATCCTTTCCAGATACTATATATCTCAAAATTCATAATTAACTCAAGGTGCCCATAACTCATTCTCAAAATTCTTAAGTAACTAGTTCCTCAAATAAGGTAATATTATCTCATGTTTTTCTCAGTCTCTCAATTGACTTCTTTTCTCGAATGATTTTCTCCATTCATTCGATTTCAGCAGAGTTCTATTGACTTATTCTAATACCAGGCAATTATTACTAGTTTCTCCACACATTTCAATTTATTCACAAGCGTGAATTTTCTGAACACAAACATCAAACTTAACTTGTACCTTATGAATATAAATGTAGAGCACCTTGTGGATCTGAGTTCCTTTAGCAATAGCAATTATATCATCCCAATTTTATGAACCTAATAATGTAATTGGCCTACCTTACATCGAACAAAGTGTATGTACTCCCCATAGCATATTTAAATTCTTATGCTTAAGTCTCAATTAGAAAAGGGACTTCAATATTCACTTCTAATTTGTTCAATAGTCATTCATTTATAGAAATGGAACATTGACTTAGTTAATATCACTCAGTGAAAGTCTCTATCAAAAGAAGATATCTCTTCTCAATCATCTGTACTCTTTACATACTCTTTATCAATCAACTATATTTATCATTGCTTTACAACCATTCGTAATAACTCAATAAAATCAATTTCTGTCGTATCTTACATGATCAAAATATTGTTCATAATAAAGCTTAGTGAAGCAGTAAACTTATCCATTTACTCTTATACTATGGTATAAACCATCAAGATCATTACATCTTATCTAGAAATGTATTTTTGAAAAGTCACCAATTAATCTCAATTGATTCCAGACAACATCTCTCCCTTTATGTCTACCCACAATCATGGTAGACCATCCCACGATAGTGACAGAAGCTTGTGGAACTGGCCATGATCGTGGGAACTCTGCCATGATCATGTCAAAACCAAATAATCTCAACCACGATAGTGGGGACTATGCCACAATCGTGCCCTGCTTTTATTTCCTCGAACTCTTCACGTATAGTAACATTATTTACACACTCAATCTATCCCCAATTGATCACTATAAACGTTTTCATGTACTTATCTGAGTCGTCTCAAAAGTTTAACTATGGGAACTATGACTAAAGAATATTTAATAGGTCATAAATCATTTCCTATACCATCTCCAAGCATATAATATATAAGTGCTTACTAATATCTCTTATCAAGCTGATCACATTATCAGATATACACTTATAATAACAAATCAACTTAACCTTGAGAACTTCTACATATATCGCTATCATTCATCTCATCTTCCAATTATCGTTTATTTCAACTTACATACATACGTTCTCAGACAATTCAAAATTATAGAATTATAACCATCATGAAATTCAGATCTCAAATCCACTGACATAATCTTATACCAAATCATAAACTCTTATCACATTAATCAAATAACCATTTCAATTTCAAGTTCAACCTTTCAATATCATAGTAAAATTGTCTTCTTTCAACTTGGCTTATGCCTTTAACTCTTCTTATTTCCATCTATGTCTCTATTTCTTTCTCAGCCAATTCAAAAAAATATAATCACATATTTAAAGCATATATACAATATTGATATCATATTCCCTGTTACATCCTTAAATACTAATACAGTGAGCCTTTGTTTGACATATCGACCCATATAGTATTTCTTATTTCTAGATATCCTCAAACCCTCATTTTATTACACTCTAAAAAATAATCATTTTTCTTATTGTTTTTAACAGCTCAAATTCTTAATGGATGCTCATATGTGTGACTTATGTAAATGTCACTCAAGCTGGGGATCAGTTGCCACTACATGCTATGGCATGTCTAGAATACATGTACCTTGACACATACTTTGAAAAATACCCATGTAAGATACTAAGTTTGGGCTCTGATACGAAATCTGTATCACCCTACTCTCATACAGCATATTTCTAAACAAACCATCGGCATTCGAGCACATACTCTACGAGGGTGGCATGCTAGGATAGTTAGTCAAACTCATTGCGCAATGTTTTTGAACATCAAATGCAATTTTGAAAATCAATAGTCATTTTCGGCCCATTTTAGTTATAAACACATCGAGAACAAATCAATTTCCAATTAACCATTTCTCTTACAAAACACTGCCAGTCATAAAGTCATTAGAAAGAAGAATTATTCACATACACATGGTATAGTATTTGCGAATACATTCTTTCATACAAAAATGATAAAAAAATGCAGGTGCGAACTGATCCTGACCTTTATCTCTTATCCGAATGCAGTGGTTAGACTTCAGTTGGTCTAATTGGGTATCCCCCAAACTTGAAAGACAACATTGCAATTTTGGTTAGTTTTGCGAACTCAGTGAGCGGACCATCCTCGATGGCTCACTCATATCGCATAACATAATAATTTATAGATAATTCACATCATCACAAAAAGCACATTACTTCAATAATCATCATATAACATCAACATCATCTTTATTCACTTATTTCATATTTCACATTTCGAATCATTCAAACTATTTATTTCAATCATTTAAAAAATACATATCAAATGTATATGCAATGCTCATGAGAATCACTTTCAATTGTTACATTGTTGTGACTGAGTGCCTGTAACTGTCCCGTATCTATTGTGGATATTGGGCTCATTGGTAACTGTACTATATCTATTAGGGATACGAGCTCATTATATATAATGAGCCTTTGGCTCTTAATCACATTTTGAGCTTTAAGCTCTTTTTTGGTGGCTACTCCGATCACAACTGACTTTATCTGATCATGAATTCATGTAATGGAATGCACTAAATCACTTAAGTTCAATGAGTCAGTTTATTTTACTTTACACATTCACTTTCATATATTAGTGGACCTAAGTTTGGCATTCAACAATTATGTTGTGAATCACTTATTCCTTGCTCATTCATATTCAATGAAGTACTTCCAATATGTTCACATTTATCACACTCCTCAAACTATTAATGTCCGAAATTATAAAAATCACATTCATATCAGTAATAAATTGATACAAAATTTAAAACAAAGTAATCAATTAATATAGGATCATCTACGTCGACTCACAGTATGCTCCAAATTAGTATTTGCTTCTATAATCTGGAAACGTTTGGATGCTGATGTTAAATCCTGTGTATCAACTTCATGCAATATTCACCTTAGACACACTTTACTAATTGCATAATCATATAAACATTAAATTGTACACATACGTATTTGCTTAATGTATAAGGCATGCTCAATTTGACTATTTCTTGTATGTT
The DNA here is from genome assembly GCA_025629805.1 of Erythroxylum baracoense. Lineage (NCBI taxonomy): Eukaryota > Viridiplantae > Streptophyta > Magnoliopsida > Malpighiales > Erythroxylaceae > Erythroxylum > Erythroxylum baracoense. The sequence goes on along the minus strand of JAOTAY010000009.1, from coordinate 784,013 downwards.
TCTTTAATTCTCATCTCATGATCATTCGTAATCCAAAACTCATATATGTGTAATTTAAACTTAGGTTTAAAACTCAATTATTCAAATTGTAAGATCACTTTCATTCATTTCACATTGTCATTCTAATAATTTTGTCAGATCTATGTCCGTTAGGTGGACCTTAAGTTCATTGGGCAAACATATGCTGTCTTTCGAAGCAATTTCAATCCAAATGGCCAGTAAATGTCCATTAGGCAGACTTCCTATCCACTAGGTAGACCTACACGGGTTTTAAAGTTTTCTAGCTCTGCTCATGTCTGTTTGGAGGGATATCATGTCCACTGGGTAGACATTCACTGGACATCTACAAAAATGTGCAATTTTGACCCTTTAGACAACAAAATCTCTCCTTAGAGTCTTCAAAGAAGTTGTAGAACTCGGTGTCCTCTTCGAAAAAGTACTTAAATGACCTTAATCCTACATCCACAAAGAAATTTATACTTCTTACCCCAAAATATATCCATTTGCGCCTATTAATCTCAATCTATTTCCTTAATTATAACCTCAATTATCAGCCTAAGCAATCACATATTTAATCCCTTATTCCATCATCAAAATAAGTTCATTCCAAGATTTATTCAAGCCTAAATGCATCATAGGAGAGTACCTCGCCATTTGTTGTTCCAAACATCAAATAAAAGAAACATATTTCATGTGAAAGTCATTCCCATTTTCCAGCTTTTCATTTCCTTCAAGTAACATCTAACATATCTTATGCTTAGTCTATCATTTCTAGCTTAGTTTTTTGTCATTTCCTCTTCATTCTTACCTCCATTTCAGCTCAATATCATTCATCAAATAATTCATACATTATTGTTCCTTAATCATAAAAAATAGAACATTAATGTATACATTCATTCATCAATGTTTCAGCCCACATTAAATTCCATTATTAGTTTCACTTCCGCTCTAAACTATCATCTTATTCCTTCTCTTTTCAAAACACTACACTTGCCTTTTCTCTAACTTTAAACTCATTTTATTTCCTCACTTAACAACTTATAACTTATGGTTTTCATATCCTCAAAATAAAACATATGTATATATTCATCCAACAGTTTTCTACACTCTATCTATACACTAAATTTGATCATATACACATCTCTTCTTTTGTCAATTATCAACTCTCATTTAAACAACAATTTCACTATTAATCATTTATACTAAAACAAGACATCTATGTGCTCATTTCTTCACTCGCACTTTAAAATATGTTCATCACCCATTCATCTACATTTTTGCACACTTTCATACACCATTTACTCTATCAATCCAATGTTATAACATTCTATAATCTATTACTCATCATAAACACAAAAGCAAGACATGGATATGTCCATTTTTTTATCCATGCTACACACATATATTCAACACCATTCTCATAGTCATTAAATCTCAAAATAGTCACCATTTTTCAAACAACCCATGAAGATCAAATATGTACTTACTTGATAAAACTCCAAGCTCTTCAAAATGACTTGAGCCCTAGCTTTCCATGTATCACACGACCATCAACATGGAGGTGCAAAGGTAAGGTCTTTAGTGACAAATGATGAAGACAAAAAAATGGAAGTAGCAAATGATGGATGAAAGTAAGTTTCAACGTTGATAAAGGTAGGTGAATATCATAGATAAAGATAAATAAAGAAAATGAAGAAGAGAGATGTACTAAGAGCTGATAGCAATTAAAAAGTGAAAGAAAATAAAATGTTAGTCTTTCACTTGAGAAAATATTATAGGGGTGAGGGATGAAGGGTGGTGACACTTGTCACTGCCACTTATCAACTCCCTATAGTTCCATTTGGCCCTCTTTTAACAACTAGTCTATTTGTCTCTAATTTCTAATCCAATTGTCTCCTAAATTTCTACAACATTTGTCTTTAAATCCTAAAGTCATTTATCGAAATTTCTACTACCATTTATATAACACCCCACTCCCATTCGACGAGTACACATAAACCCTTTAGACATCTGTGCACATGCCCGACGAAAATGGTGTGCCAACTTTATCACTTTCACATATCGCATGACATCATAATTTAAAACATAAATATCACCATGTCTAAAAGCCAAAAAATCCTCATTTCATTTCATAAACCATAATTTTCAATGTAGCATTACATACAACTTTTATGTTTTTGCAATTACCACCTATCAGAGTTTACAGCTCTGTCTACAAAGTATGCTACATACATAAGGAATTAACAACAAGATTATCTAAATCCTTCAATCCTAGTTGACTGACCTTTGAGCTATGATCTATATCCAAAAGTTGCACTAGATCTCTTCTAAGCGGTCTTAGAAGCTAAGTCATCATTCTCATACCTAAAAAGTCAACGTTGCAATTTTGATGAGTTTTGTGAACTCAGTTGAGTAACCATCCTTGATGGTTCACTCATATCACACATATCACATTAACATATACAATCACTTAATGCACAACATTTAATTTCTTATATGTCATCATAAAGCACTTTGTACATATATGTTCACATTTTTTATTCAATTCAATTACACATTACAATTGCAATCATTCAAATCATATAATTCTTATGTATATGCAATGTTCATGAGACTCACATTCGTTTATTACGTTGTTGTAATCGAGTGTCCTTTTCACTATCCCATATCCGTTGTTGAAACCGATCGGGCTCATTAATATTATCCCTTATTCGTTAGGGATATATGGCTCATTTTATATAGCGAGCCAGAGGCTCTTACCACAGTCTAAGCTTTAAGCTCTTTTTCACTTGCGACTTCGGTCACAACTGCCTTTATGTTTCATACATTCATGTAGTGAAATGCACCATGCGTTTTTAATCATTATGCTCATTCTGTCACATTCACATTTGTCATCAAAATTTTAGTTCGGCATTCAACATACTAGTTAAGAATATTCACATTCAAGGAATACTTCTAATGTATTATTCATGCATCAGTACATAATCATCATATAACAATTCAATACATAATTTAATAAACAAAAAATCATAGTGAGACCATCTTAGATTACTCACAATTGCTCCCTTTATCTTATTACCTTGAAGTCCCAGTAATGTCTGGAAGCGGTTACTCAACGTGCTCTTCTATATGCTGTCACATACATTTTTACATTACTACATTATACATTCACATGAATAAGCACATTTATAAATGTGTCATGTACCATGCATGTTCAATGAATTTTAATAACCAACTAGACTTAATGTCTCGATTGAACATATTTAAGTCATAATGACTCTTTTGCTTTAATTAAAATCAGGCATATAAGCTCGAACCTACTATTAAATATCTTTATCTATCTGTCGAATTTGATAGAGTATGCTTGTGTATTATTTATTAAAGTTTTCTAATTATAGTTGTTTTCACTTATTCCAGATTGGTAAGTGTAAATTGCATCATGTTTTAGGGCATAGTTTGATATGTGTTTATCCATTAATTTGATCATTTGTATGTCCTTAGGTTAGAATTTTGTTAGTTAGTTAATTGCTTGTGTTTTAAGTGTTTTATGGGTTAGTATAAGCTTTTGAGCTTAAATATTATGTTTTTAAGATACCTTGATGTGTTTGCTAGTCTTTCAGGGTCAATATCAACAAATGAAGGAGCTTTGAAAGACATTCAGGCCAAAACATGCCACGATCGAGATAGAAGGCTTAGATATAGGCCACGATCGCGGCTTATAGGGCCACGGTTATGGCCTATATCAGGCAAACAGGCAACAACTCCTGAACTTTGCATTTCAAGGGATATTTTGGACCTTTCTAACCCTGAAAAATTCCTAGTTCAACCCTAAATTCAAAAGAACATAAATAGAATAAGAAGAACAAAAAAAAGAAGCTTTTACATTAGCCAATTTTTAGAAACACTAGAGAGAATTCATCGAGAGATTGAGAAAGAGAAGAAGGAAGAGAGAAGTGGAGAAGAAGATGACTTAACGTACTTCTCGGATTAGGATTTTTTCGACGTTACTACCTCCTATCAGCCATTTCGATTGTATTTCTTGTTTATTTTCCATTTTATTATTGTATAGAAATAGGAATAGTAGTTGATGATAGGATTTTTAAATGTTAAGATGTTCTAAACTCACCTTTAGGGTTTTATCTTTGATTTAATGAAATCTAATTCTTTATGTGTTATTTAGATTTATTCTGATTTAATTTCTGAAATTGCATAAGTCGGTGATAAATTCAGAGGGTGAACCGAATGAAAAATAATTAAATTTGGCTAACGAGAGTTAAGTGATTTAATAGAAATATAATTAAATAAAATCAGTAAATTATGCAAAGAGTGATCTTGCATAGGTTTTTGATAGTTTATTAGACAACTTCAGATCTAATTAGGGTTTTGGATAGGTTGTTAATTGAGAAATGGAAACTTCCATAATCTGATTAGGTTTTATGAATTAGGGTTAATGGTTATAACTTAAGAGAGGGTAATCAACCCTAGGATCATCTAGAACCAATAATCGAGTAATTCATAATCAATTAGGTTAGCGTTAAAGATAGGTAAAATTTCCTTTCTCTCAATTGGCAATTCCTTAGGTTGAGTCTTGAGTGTGTGTTGCAACTGCTAAATTGTTAATATTTTCGTGATTGATTCTTGAAGTGATTTAACTGATTGAATTGAATTCTTGTTTTAGTTTCACTACATTTTGAATTTCTGTGATTTGTTTTGACCTTATATTATAGGATTAGATTATCCCTCCTCATGGGATTGACACCTTAGGTATTACATGAATGACCCGTGTGCTTGTAAATTATTGAAGTTAATTAATCGAAACTTACACATATTGAAACAACTTGATCAAGTTTTTGGTGTTGTTGCTGAGGAGGTGATTAGTTTAGTTCTTTAGTCTAAGGCTTTTTCACTATCTTTTATGTTAAAAAAAATACAAACAGAAGTTGGGGTGAAAAGTAGAGACACATCAAGACATCTTAGAGTGAAAATGAGACATCTGAAGAGCTAGATGCCAAGAAAAAATGGAAAGAACAGTGATAAAGGATAGATATTATAGGGAGCAAGGAACTTTTGTGAACTACAATAAGGCATAGTATGGTTGGGGAAGTAATGATCCTTATTGGCACATGTACATTTTGAAGTGGCAGAACCACCTAAATTTATATTGGTCCAATAATGTAAGGACTCATTTAAGATATCAAGACCTATTAGGATTTCAGGAAGATGAGTCCAGTTTATGGGATTCTAAATTAGACAAGATCCTTTGAAGAGGGCCAGAAGAGACTAGAAGAGAAAATTGAGCAAGTAATGAAAAATCATGCCTCGTCTATTCATAATCTAGAGATTTGAGTGAGACATCTTTCTCTTGAATTTTGCAAGAGAAGTGTGGAAGACTCTCTGAAAAATGTAGAATTACATCCACGAGAACAATATAAGGCTATCACACTTAAGGATAGGGAAAAGCTATAAGAAACAGGGAACACCAAGTTGAACCTACCATATTGAAGACTAAGACACGAAGAAAGAGGATGACGAAAAGAATGCCAATCCTCCCTATTATTCACCAGTTCTTGATATACCATGTATGAACATCAAAAAATCTTTAATAGATGTACATGAAAAGAATCTTATCCTTTAGATTAATGATGACCAAGTGACATTCAATATGAATGGTGTATTAAAGAATCTAAAGGAGAGTAGCCCATTCAAAATAATTGATGCATTTGAATCTTTTAAACCATAAAAGGATGAAGAACAGATGACAACATACATTAAGTTTGAAGAAACTATGAAAGTTTTTGTTCGTGAAGCGGAAGAAGCTAAGGAGGTGATTAAGGAAGAAAGAGAGAAACTCACCTTCTTAAAGGAAAAACTATTGGATTCGATGGAACACTTAGGGAGACTTGTTATTCCCTATTTTATTGACAGTTTGTTAGTGAAAAGAACATTATTGAAATTAATTGGTTTTTTCAACTTTATCAATATTGTCCTTCCGATCATTTTGTAATTTGTAGCTTACTTACAAGCTACAAAATGAAAATTAGGCATCATGGGGTGGAAGCAATCCACTCATAATTGATCTTAGCTAAGTTTTAAAGGATGAAGGTCAAGCTAATGACCATAAATTAGCAAATTTAGTAGTTAGATTTAAATTATTATGTAGTTAGTTTTGTTTTAAATTCTTAAATAAGTTTTGAATGATTTGGAATGGTTTGGATTGCTTAATCTTTTACTCTTTTGAATCACTTAGGGAAACACTCTCAATGTCAAGTGGATTTGTCTCAACACTATCTCCATCACCAACTCCATTTTTTAGTATTTTCTTCTTATTTTTTATATTGTGTTTTATTTCCCCCTAGATTGTTTATATACCCTTCTCACATGGAGGACAACATGTTGTTCAAGTGTGGGGAGGGTTGTGTGTTTTTACCTTAAGTGTGAATTTTGCATATTGTATGATAGTTTGTTTAGGTTGTATGATGTGAATTGTGTGGATACGTTAATTGCTAGGACTTAACGGGATAGATTTATCCTTAAACATAGTCTTTTAGTTTGTGAAGAATTATTAGCTTGTGAAATTAGTGACCTAAGTTACTGAGGGCTAAATATGCTGGTTAATTAGGATATGATGTTAGCCCATTAACGTTAGGAATTTGTCATACGCATTTATAATTTTAGGCCAAACAAATAATTGACATTATTAATATATTTTCATAAGAATGATTACCTAAAGCATTAAGGTAGGAAAAATTTTGCGTTAAAAATTGTATAATTTTAACTAAAATAACTATTCCGCTGGCTTTTGGGTTATGAATAAAGCTAATAGCTAGCTGAGAATGTGATGTAGCTGAGTAACCAGAACAACATGCATCACAAATGTGTGCCTTCGTGTAAAAAGGATATAATGACATTCCAGCTAAGCAGCTTAAAAACAACATGACTTAGTTAAGTAAGCGAATCGGCATTAATGAAAAATATTTTCCTCCTAGTAAAAAGACTAAGTTCATGTCCTTAAAGAAAAATCAACAAAAAGAATGTTTTTAAATAAAAACCTACCAAACTTATTAGTAGCTTAATTTTTCATGAAAACCTACTGAGGAATAGCTACACTTTTGTTTTGACTAAATGATTATCAATGTGTGTGTGCAAGTGATAAAGGTCAATAGACTCAACATTAAAATTTTGATTAGTTTGTATATTTAGTTTAAGGTGCTTAGATGCAAATTTCGCTTGTTAATAAGTTAGAATGACTTTAAGGAATGTGTTTATAGTTAAATTTGTTTCACTAAGTTGAAGCCATTGTCTCATTATTCATATCCTTGTTTTGTGTTTTCTTGTGTTGTTTATTGTTTATTTGCTTGAGGATAAGCAAATGTTTAAGATGGGGACATGATAAGTGTAAATTGAATTAGGTTTTAGGGAATAGTTTGATATGTGTTTATCCATTAATCTGATCATTTAGTATGTGTTTAGGTTAAAATTGTGTTAGGTTGTTAATTATTTGTGTTTTATGGGTTAGTATAAGCTTTTAAGTTTAAATATTATGCTTTTGAGGTACCTTGATGTGTTTGCTAGTGTTTTAGGGTCAATATCCAAGAACAGAGGAACTTCGGAAGACATTCGGGTAGAAACAATGGTAGGCCACGATCGTGACAAAAGGCTTAGCAGGCTACGATCATGGCCTGCATCAGGTAGACACGTAACAACTCCCAAACTTCATGTTTCTAGAGATTTTTTGGACCTTTCAAACCTCAGAAAAATCCTAGTTTAACCCTAAACACAAAAGAACATAAATAGAATAAGAAGAATAGAAAGAAGGAGCTTTTACATTAGCCACTTTTGAGAAACCCTAGAGAGAATTCATCGAGAGATTGAGAAAGAGAAGAAGGAAGACAGAAGTCGAGAAGAAACCAACTCAAAGTACTTCCCAGATAAGAATTTTTCGACATTGTTGCCTCCCATCAACCATATAGATTGTATTTCCTATTTATTTTCCATTTTATTATTGTATAAAATTAGGGATAACAGTTGATGATAGGATTTTTTAATGTTGAGATGTTCTAAACTGACCTTCGGAGTTTTATCTTTGATTTTGTAATACACGATTACCATAGAGCATCTGCCCGAACATCTAGAGGATATCAGGAACATGCCCTATGAAAATGGCATGTTAGAGCAATAAAATCAACTTATTATGGCATGATGCAGAACATAAGTGTTTAAAAGATCAACTTTTTCCATTTCATTAACAAACATGAGTTGTAGCATTACATTTCATAATCCATATATTTACAATACCACAAACATATGAGAGTTTACTGTTCTTTTACAAAATGTTCTACATGAAACTAAATAAATACAATCTACTAGACTCCTCAAATATTGGTTGACTAGAAATTTGAGTCATTCTTATTTCTAGAATTGGCAGTACTAGACTTCTATTAGATTGCCTTAGAAACTAGGTCTCCCTTGTACCTAAAAATCAACGTTGCAATTTTGACGAATTTGCAAACTCAGTAAGTGAACCATTATCGATATGCTCACTCATGCCCAAACGCACGGACAATTCACAATCCAATTCATAAGCAAATCATATAATCAAATATTGAACATTCTCAACAAGTATAACTTGTATACAATATTTCGCATCACTATTTCAGAACATTCCAATAAATCAATTCAATCATCATATGATACATATCAAGTTGTATATGCAAATGCACATGTGACTCCATTCATTTTTACTTTGTTATGACCAAGTGTCTATTTACTATCCCATATCTATTGTGGACAGCAGACTCATTTCATTTACCGTCCTGTACCTATTGTGGATACTGGGCTCATTAATAACTGAGCATATGCCTCTTTGTGCACATTTATGAGCTTTGAGCACTTTTTCACACTATTCACTGTAGTCACAACTCCTTTATCTAATCATGCATGACCTTATTATGGAATGCATCAAATCACAAAATATGCCATCAATAACTTTCATTCATGTGCACAATCATTTATCATATTCATTAGATTTGAGTCCGAAATTCAACATTTAGTTGAGTACACATTTTCCATATTCACATATGATTAGAAAACACTTCCAATACAATTCCGAATATCAAACTCCTTAAACCATCAATTTTTAGAATTATTACATTCATATCAATAAAATTCAAAAGCTAAAGGTAAATCAAACAATTCAGTCATAATGAGAAAACATCAAGGTAAACTCACAGTATACTCCAAATAAGTTATTGCTTTGACGACTCGGCAATGTTGATGTTCAATTTGTTCTTCTTTAATAATGTAATACATATATATAGTTCACACATTACTAAGTTGATCAATCATATGATTATTCAATCATACATATATATGTGTCATTTTAATGCATGCTCAATTAACTTTCCTCGGGTATGTATCCTTAATCACAGGTCTTGATCATTCAAACATTATAGCTTGTATCTAAATAGCTTGCAATTTTAGGTTTATATCTTAAGTAAACTTGATTATTCTAAATTATCAACCATACATTTAACAACCCTTTTCTAGCATTATATGTTTTCACACAATTCTTAATTCTCATTCATTCATTCCTAATGCATTATTCATGTCCTTTAGATCACATTTGTATTCATAAGAACACTTTAATCCTTTAACACTCATAAATTCCAAATTTAGATACAATGATATCAAAAGATCAATTCCTTAAGTTATAACATCAAACGATCAATTCCTTAAGTTATAACATCAATTAACAACCTAAACTTATTAAATACTTAACCAACTAATCCAACACCAAATTAGGTTCATTTCAAGCCTCAATCAAATCCAAATGCACTAAAGTAAAGTAACTTATTCTTAGGTAATTCAATAATCACAAAAAACATAATTTTCTTCACTTTAAGGCATTGTCCATGATTGTGTATATAGCTTCCACGATCGTGGGATGAGTGATCCGAAAGTTCACCATCTATTTCTTTTAATTTTTTCTAGATTTTAACACCTATATAACAAATTCAAAACATCTTCTTACTAGTATATCAATTATACCTCTGTTAGACCTTAATTATACTCCAATTCCTCTTCAATTTTATCTCCAATTCTAACTCAAAATTATTCAATTAACAGTCCATAAATTGTTGTCTTTCACGTAATAAAACAAAACAGAAACTATCATTCACTATCATGCATATAGTCCTATTTCTTTCCCATTCCATGAACACTACACTAACATCTTTCTTTAACATAAATTCACCTTCATCATCAATATCATATACAATCCATCCAATTTAACATTCATAATCTTTCTATTAAATATGCCATAAAGAACAACGCTTTACTTATTTATTTAGTTTCCAAAACCAGCTCAATTCAGCAAGCTAACCTAACCCTCCATGCTTACAAGATCATCAAAAACTCAAGGTGAAAATAGGTTAGTTTTCACCAACAAGAAGATAATAGGATAGAAAATAACAGGTTATAACTTTCTTGATGCAGGAATTTGTGACGATTTTGGAGTGGTAATTTAACATAATTGAAGCAAAATTTCAGAGCTATGGGAGTGTTAGAATTTTGGTGGAGAGGAAGAATGAAGACAATAAAAACCATCGCTTAAGTAACTTACTTCATTTGGTGCTCGGTGTCTCTCTTTGACAGTGACATTTGTCACTAGGCATGTAAGCCACTTGCCCTCTAGATAAGGTGTCATTTGTTACCTAGTTGTTAGTCTATTTTTCACTCAATAATTGCTACCATTTGTCAATTAATTACCCATGCAAAATAACACTCATTTATCTATGCCATTTGCCATTTATTTCATAGGCTTAGTTATCCTAATTTTTCATATGTCAATTTGTCTTGTCACTTGACATTTTTTCCTATTCTAAATGTACATTTTAATTCATCAATTTCCCAATTGTAACAACTAATTCCAAATTTACTACTTGTAATCAATCAAACCAAAATTCTAGACATAAACAATACACAATTCATATCATAATCATTGTAAACCTGTCATACCCCATAATATGTCAATTGAGTGCATATACTATCTTTGCAATGTGTACAAAATCATAATTTATGTGAATACTAATGATATGCATATGAATGAAATGCATCTCATAAATTCTCAATGCTACGACTCAAGTGTAATCGTCTAGGGTTCAAACCCTTAGTATGTTTGGAAACCGGCTATTACAGATTTAATGAAATTTAATTCTTTATATGTTATTTGCATTTATTGTGATTTAATTTCTACAATTGCATAATTCGATGATAAAATCAGAGGGTGAATCGAATGAGAAATAATTAAATTTAGCTAACGATAGTTAGGTGATTTAATAGAATGAGAATTAAATCAAATCGATAAATTGTGTAAAGAGAGATCTTGCATAGGTCTCCCAATAGTTTATTAGACAACATCAGATCTAATTAAGGTTTTGGATAGGTTGTTAGTTGAGAAATTTCAACTTCCATAATCTGATTAGGGTTAATAGTTATAACTCGAGAGAGAGTAATCAACTCTAGAATTGTCTAAAACCAATAATCCAATGATTCGTAATCGATTAGGTTAGCGTTAAAGATAGGTAAAATTCTCTTTCTCTCAATTGGTAATTCTTTAGGTTGAGTCTTGAGTGTGTGTTGCAACTGTTAAATTGTTAGTATTTTCATAATTGATTCTTAAATTGATTGAATTGATTGAATTGAATTCTTGTTTTAGTTTCATTATATTTTGAATTTCTACAATTTGTTTTAGCCTTAGATTATTATAGGATTAGATTATCCTTCCTCGTGGGATTAACACATTAAGTAATATGCAAATGAGATGTGCGCTTGCTGATTATCAAGGTTAATTAATTAAAACTTACACATATCAAAATAACACGATCACGGATAAAGCTTATTATCATCTTATGTATTGAAGTCTTTTGTTACCAAATGTTTTTTTAAACTTCCTCTACGATTTTTGAGTTTGCCAACTAATACTTATTTGAGCTACAATCTCTCGTTTACATCATTTAATATTAATTATAATTTATATCAAAATAAAAATGAATTATTATAAACTTATATACACATTCATATAGTAAAAGTCATTATCCTTTTTTTTGTCAACATAGGGTTAATGAATTACATAATTTTTTCTGTCTTATTTTTTAGTTTTATAACTATTATTTGTTCCATTTATTTATTTTTAAATAAATTAATTCTTTTTTGAGTAATTTACTTCTAGAACACATTATTCCTAAAACAAATTGAAAGTCCATATTAAGCCTCGTAACATTAGATTAAACAAACATGATAAAAGAAATTGAAAGTACTAATATGCTTAAATCTCATTATACACAATAATAGTTCAACTTATGATATACTAATATAAAAAATACATGTACAAGTAAGAGGTTGATAACCTTCTTCATATCTTGACCCAATATTAGACACGACCTGAAGACAATTACGTTGAAGACAATAATTGGAAAGGAAGAGCAATTTTATTTAGATCATCTCTTCAATTGTAAGAGTGTAAAATGTTGTGCACATAAAAGATCAAATTGAGAACACAATACAAAAATATGTCAACCTAATAACTAATGAATTGCATATTTGCTTTAACTAGTATATTCTGTTTAATATGCTTTTTTTGGGGACTCGGAAATATGGGGTAGTTCATTTCTTTAAAATTTAGGGTTTTTTTTGTTTCTGTTTCTGTTTTCAAATTTAATAAAAATAATCTATTTGTTTAAGTTTTTAGTTTTAGTTCCTTCCCATTTTCAAAATTATGAAAGCAACAAAATTTGATTCTTGTTTTCTTTTTTTTTATAATCTGGTTTAGTATCAATTAAATATATATTATTCAATTATTTGATATACTAATTATTAATAAGAATTATGAATAATTTAATTCAATATTATATATAATTAATTTAAATTAATTATTGATAAAATTATGAATAATTTAATTTAATTTTATAATTAAATTTATTATATTATATAAGAGATTAAAATAAATTTAATTAATTAAAAACAATTTATCTTTAACTTTTATCTAATATATAATTATCATCAATAATAAAATATAATTGCATTGATATTAATAATCAAACAAATTTTTTTATTTAAAAAACAAAAAGTAGAAACTAAAATCTAAAATAGAAAAACAAAAGTGGAAGCTCTTTAGATAATAACTCTTAGTGACTACTCCTTTAACATGTCTACACGTTTTGAACATCTACATTAATATCTTTTAAAAAGAAAATCATTGCTAATTCGTAATACATTAATGATTCAGAACTATCTAGCATTCAACGTCGTAATTGAACATAATCTGCACAAAATTTTCTACACACTAGTAGCACGTAATATCATTGTCATAATTAGTTTTGGAAACTATCTCATTCAATTAAATGGTCAAATCTAGGTTTACGTGATTGCTTCCAAAAGAGTTGAATTCCGAAATGTCCAGAATCGGATGATTTGGTATTGAGTTGAATGGGAAACCTTGATTAGGCAGTAAATCTCGTTCTTCTGTAGCCTCTATTATTGAGGATAATGAAGGTATGAAGGATAGTGAGAGTTGACAAATCTCAGTTAGCTCGCGATCATGCTCTTCTTCATTGGAAATTCTAGGCACGAAGTTTTCTCCTGAATTCTGCAAAAAGAAGTAAAATTTTATTAAAAACAAAGTGAACTACTATGAATATTGATGTCGATCATAACAAAGAAACGTACCTAATGACGAATAACGAATCTAAACTTACATTACTATTGAGCTATCTTAGGTAAAGGCCAAGCATTAACTCGTTAAGACTGAGCTTCAACAAGTTCACTCGGTAGGATAGTGACCAGAAAAAGATTAGGAGGGAGAAATAAAACGGGAGAGGGGTTTTACCTCGGTATCCTGCCCAGCACAATGTCTACTTGCAAGAGGTTGGATGCCCTCTTCAGATGAAACTTGAGATTTGGAGGCACATCTCTCTGTTCTTGTTTGTTTAAGTTCTTCCATAAGCAGCCTGAACAAAAAAAACAAAGAACGTATGGGCGATAGGGTGAACCTTCTTCCAAAATTTTAATAAAAGAGATCTTAAAACAACATTTGCTTAGTTATTTAAATTACTCCTTCATACTAATAAACAATTTATGATATATATGGAGTAATTTAAATAATATTAATCATAATAATTATTAAAATGATGACTCTTTAATTCTTTTCTTTTAAACATTCTCCTAATTTTTAAGATTAAATTCAGTATTCAAAGAGATAATATTTATTTAAAACAAACTTCATGTAGATGACTATATATATATCATTTAATAATGGATATTCAAGAAGCTCAATTAAATTTTATATATCTATACATATAACACAAGTGCATATGGAATGTTCGACAGTACTATAAATTGTAAGATATAAAGAACCATATGATGCAAAACACATGTACTTTAGAAAATTTTATAGTTTCAATTTTTAAACACACAGAACTGTATAGCTAGCCAATAAAAAAAAAGTTAATATGCGGGGAGTGAAGACATTTTGCTACAATTCTCTATGCTAGCTGTAAGAGAGAGAGAGAGAGCTGAACTAAAAGGCTATAGCTTAGTTGTTAAGAACAAGCAAATGTTAGGTTCAACCCGACCTAATGACTTCAATGAGAACCTAAATTAGATTAAATTGGGCATAAGATACCAAGTGAATTCTATTGTTCTTTCAAAATAACAACAACAACAATACTAAGTATGAATCTCAGTCATATGCAGGATCTAGAAAGGCTTAGTAGTACGCAGCCTTGTTCCTAACTAGTAGAGAGGCTGTTTTCAATCTTTCAAAATAACAATTGACATTAAATACACAGTTATGTAACCATATCCTTACATCTGTTTAGTATATCCCAAGCAGAAATAAAAATAAAAGGAAATTAGAAAATGAAGGCGTGAATTTATAATGTTTGTTTGGCATTGCTTTTGAAATAATTTTTTAAGCTTCAAACATAGGTTTGCCAAAGAAAAACTTTGTTAAGTTGTTTGATTTATTTTTCAAAAATAAAAGCATCCCCTTATATCCATGTTGACAAGGTATTCTTACATACTTTTTCAATTATAATTTCAGAATTTTTTTAGAACTAAATTAGAATAAACCTCCATGCTACTTTGATGTTATTTATATGTATAAATTCTAATTTCTCATTTATAGAGTTTCTTATTTATTATACATTTATTGATAAGTTTTGAATATAAGGTGCAATGAAGCCTGCAATTACGATTGTCACACTATTGTAATTGTATAGTTAGTTGTGCTATAATGAATTATTATAATTATGCTTATCTTATTGTATGATTGTAATTAATTGGTACTAAGATCTTAATAATCTTATTATTTATGTGTCGCCGAAACATCTTAAAGATTTATGTGCTTGGTTATGGTAATAGAAACTCTAAAAATAAATTAATTAAGACATTTATATACCTTTTGGAGGAACAGATTGGCATTTGTGCTTTCCTTGTGTGCAAATGTCGATTGCACACAGGGCCATCAATGCTGTTGTGATCGTTTGTGTTCCTGTACATCTGAATAAGAAATGGATATGTGGGTATTAAGTTTAATATAACATTATGTAGTAATCATATAATTAATAATGACCAAGTTTCTTGGGACCAATAACTATTCCCACACCTTATTCATGTTAAGTACAAATCTTATAAAGATTTTTCTTTGTCTAAATTGCAACAAAAAGTTTAAAATGCTTTTTGCCAATCCAGCCAGAAGGAAGATAGCTTAATATAGCTTCAGTCTTATTTTCTTGATTAGATAGCATCTATTTTCTTAGTTTTAGAAAACTTGTGTTAGAAGAAGTACACTCCTAATTATCTGGTTTTAGGCTTGATATAACAGAAAGAATGATAAGCAGATATGTCAAGAGGTGTTTAAGCCTAACAGAAGATGTAGATATGTCAAGAGCTGTTTAAGTATGAGAGAAGATTCATCATTTTACTGGTATCTATTGATAGACCACAACAATTAAACTATACGAAGAATTTATAAATTAAATATAAAGTCTTAAAATTTCTCAATTTTTTTAAACATCCTTTCTTAAGATTATCATTATGAAATAAGCTTTCCCCCGATTGATTTTTTAACTCCTTGGTGTAGACCTTAAGTGATTTACTTTAAGAAGTTTTTCGCCTCAATGGAAGGCTATTCTTCGGCATTACAATCCACAAAGGAGGTTAGTGGAACATCCTCTCCAAATTTGTCTTTAGAGGAGTTTCCAAAACTCACCCGAGATATAAATGGTGTAAAACTTGGAGAAGCTCCAGCTTAAACGAGTCTAGCTGAGAATGTCAATAATGCAATTCCCTTTGACGTTTCAAAAGTACCAAAACAATCTATTAGAGGATGGAAGAATAGATTGAATATCCAGCACAACGAGGGCAACCTAAAACATCTTTAGGATGTGATGATAGATCGTGTAGTTACTCCTCCTATAAAGCTTCTTAAAGCTAGAGCCACTGTTTGGTCCATAGCCCTAGTTGGTTTCTTCTGGAGCAAAAAGATTGCATTCCCAATGGTTCATGCTTGAGCAATAACAAGATGGAGCAAGAAAGGGCTAGAAAGAAAGGGTTAGAAAAAACAATGTTGATGGAAGATGGATATTTTATTGTCAAATTCAACTCTTAATCTTGTTTAAATGAGATACTAGAGTAAAGTCCTTGGCATATAGGTGGTCAACCCATATTCATCTAGTAATGGAAGGTAGGTACTGAATATGACAGAGGTAACATAGATACCTTTCCTATTTGATTAATTTTCACAACGTCTCCTTAGAATTCTAGACAATTGAACGACTAAGCTCCCTTTCTAGCTCCCTTAAGAAGCCAATATGTATGGACTCTCAAATAACTAATATTGAGAGGATTTGTTTTGCAAAAATATATGTTGAAGTTAAGAAACATCCACAATTACTATAGAGCATTCCAGTTATGAAATTGGGAGAATAAGGAGAAATGGTGAGGAAATCAATTCCCATCACTTATCCATGAAAGCCTAACAATGTTAACAGAAAATGGAAAGCCACCGGAAAGGCTTTTAAGACAGGAGGGCATGAAAAACTAATAGGACTAGACACCCCAGAAAATCTCAAAAACTCTAGCAAGGAGGGCACTGAAGAGACAAAAACATAAGCAATTAAAGTAATTAAAGAAATGGAGGAGAATCAAATTGTTACTAACATGATTAATTCATAGCTGGAGCCTGAAACCAATTTAGGGACACTTCCATACTTGTGGAGAATTAATTGGATTAGGAAGAATTCAAGGATCTTGCCACTAATTCTAGGTGAAAATTAGCTAAAAGAAAAGGAAAAAAAAAGCTAAGAGGGGACCAACTCCCTGATGACAATCCTTGTGGCTAAATGATCCTCTAAAAAGTTTAATTGTGAAGGAAGTCATTTTTGACAAGAAGCCTTGTATAGTGGGGCTCCTTGAAACTAAAATAAAGCTACCTCGAATGTAGTATAGCCTCAAGTTTTTGGGAGTATAATGGAAAATCCTTTGAAACCATCTTTTTCATTACATTTGGGGGGGAGGGGGGTGCAAAATGGAAAATCCTTTGAAACCATCTTTTTCATTACAATCGGAGGATTATTTTATTTTATAAAAGGTAGATGTCTAAGTAACATATAAAAATGACCAATTTATGCATTTGAAATGTCAAATTGTTGGTCTACGTTCTAAATTTGATTTAACAATGATCAATGATCTATGTTTCTAATTTATCATTCCAAAGAGAAAATTTATGAGAAGACATCAAAGCTATTTAAATTGGAATAACAAATCCTTAGTTACTAGCAGGATATTTTAGTTGCATCCTATCTTCTCAAGAGGAAGAAGGAGGAAGAAGGTATAACCTAGGAAATTATAGAGAACTCATTAATTTGGACCAAATGGTTAACTTGGTGGATCTTAGCTTCACAGGTAGATTATTCACGTAGAACAACAAGCAGTAAGGAGACTTGTTTATCATAAAAAAGCTCAAACTTGTCAAACTAGCTCTCAAGAGTTTTGTTAGAGATCAAATTAAAGGTGTTATTGAAACCAAGAACAAATTGAGAAGGCTCAATAGGATTGCTACAAGCATAATAATGCCAAGAGAGCAGTTGAAACTCAAAGGCTAAAGGAGCATCAATAAGCTCTAAATTTACACAATTCAATTTTAAAGAAAAAGCAAAGATTAACTAGTTAAGAGAGGAAGATGCCAACACCAAATTTTTTCATCATTCCTTCTTTGTAGAAAGAAACAGGAATAAAATTATAGAGCTATAAGATAACATGGGGAAAACATTCTCTAATCAGAGTAACATGTAATAACTAGCCAAGAATTTCTTTATCAATCTGATGAGGATTAATGAATCCATTCCTAAAAAATTTTAATTTAAAGAAATTCTTTAACAACACCATCATTCAATATTCGAAGGGCCTTTTGGTGACCACTTTCACACATTAAGAAGTCAAAAGAGTTTTATTCAGTTTACATCCTTCCAAAGCCCCAAAACCTGATGGGTTCTCTGTTTGTTTCTTTTAGAAAACCTAAGATATCATTGACAATCTCTTCATTAAAGTAGTTCTAGAATTTTTTACTGCCTTTAATATGGTAAAAGAAATGATTTACAGCTACATTTTCCTCATTCCTAAGAAATAAAATTCTTTTTCCATGGTGGATTATAGAACTTTCTCAATTTTCAACATACTTTACAAAGTAATAGTCAAGTTATTAGCCAACAGATTGAATATAACACCGAAGGAAGCTATAAATCTAGCTCAAAGATCTTTCATCACTAGGAGATCTATTGGAGATAATATCCTTCTAATATAAGAGTTAATAAAGGATTTCAATTCATGAAGAGCCATTAGAAGTTGTTTATTCAAAGTTGATTTCTACAAAGCTTTTGATACCATTAGATGGAAGTTTAGTCAATCTTGTCTAGTAGCTCTTAGATTTCCAAATTAATTTGTTAAGTGGATTATGGAATGTATAATAACTTTATCCTTCAGTATTCTAGTTAATGAAGCTCCTACTCAATCTTTCAGGAACACTAGGAGAATTAGGCAAAGGGATCCCCTATCCCCTTTCCTATTCACCCCAACGATAGAAGGGTGGTTTTTTGAAATGCTTAGTAAGCTTATTACTTGCAACGATAGATGCCAATTTCACCATAAATTCAGAGAGCTCAGGATCACTCGATTTTTATTGATGACCTAATGCTTTTGAGTGGGGTCGATATTCAATCCACAAAAATCCAATTAAACATTTTAAATCTTTTTATAGATTGATCAAGATTGAAAGTCAATGCTAATAGGAGGAACAAGTTTATCTCTTTTGATGTAAGCAACTAAGCTATTTTGAGTAGAAGTTTAGGCTTTGTAATTTATAGTCCTCCCTTTAAATACCTTAGCATCCCTATTACTTCTACTAAACAAAAATTGTTTTATTGCATTCCTCTCATTGAAAAGTACAAAGCCATAATCAATGCATGGCAGAACAAGTTTTTATCCCTTATAGCCAAGCTTACTCTAATCAATTCAGTCCTTAACAACCTGCATGTTCATTACAGTGCACAATCTCTACTGCAAAAGAGAGTCATCAAGGAGATTGACATAGTTTGGAAAATTAGAAAATTTAAATGGTGTAAAATTTAAATGGGAGGAAATAACTACTCCTAAGAGGAAGAGGGCTTGAGGATTATTCCTATATCTTTTATGAAAAAGTCCTATTGAATAAAACGATTTGGAGAATACATATTAACAAAGGAGCTCTATGGATCAAATGGATTGATGAATTTACCATAAAAATCAAAACTTCTTGTAGGTGATAAGCAATAGGGAACATTTTTAGAACTCTATCCATATGTTGACCTTGAGGAGCTTATTATATCCCTGTATTAAGCATAAATTGGGAAATAGGGAAAACATATATTTATGGTATGACAACCAGACTTATCTAGGTCCTCTTATATTGAGAAATGAAATCGTTCATTTGAGAAACAAAATCCCTACTAATGCTAAAATCTCTTCACTCATCTAGTAGGGAGAATGGTTTGGAAATTTAAGAGGATTCTCCTCTTTGGCAACTTATTTACCTCAACTCCATCATCTGCATAGAGAGGAAAACATTGCTTGGACTCTAAATTCCAAGGGATCTTTACAATTGAATCTTGCTATAAAATCAGTAGAACAAATGTAACATCCCGTTTCCAGAGAACGGGTCGGACCAAAGAAACGGGTCCAGGTGTGGTAAATTACCACATCTCATGCTCATGCAGTAGTGAATAGTGAGATATGTGTATATAAAATTTAGTGTACATGCGTTCATGACAAATTGTCCCGGTATAAGTGTGAAGGAAGTGATTTTTGAAAAATAAGAATTGGAAGTGATAAATTGAATTGGAGAGGTTTATAGTGATTCTCTAATTTTTAGAGAATTATAGAAATTTTCTGGGAATTTTTCGGAATTGTTTCCGGACCCGGAAAATTTCTAAGTGACTGATAGGGGTCGATCAGTGCAAAATTTGTGGTCCAATGGCAATGAGAATTTAGACATAAGCGTTTTGGAATTTTTGAAATGAGCCATTGGAAATTGGAGTGAAATTGAAGTGAATTGAGGAAAAAATTGATTAACCAATGGGAAAGTGACATTTGTCACTTTTAAATGAATTAAAAGCATAATTCTGATGAGTCATGCACGACTCTTTGAACAATCTTCTTGTGTCTTCTTCTGTGTTCTTCTTTTGAAGTGTTGGAGAAGTGAAAAATGTTTAAGCTTTTAACTTCCCATCCGTAGGTGACTTCTTCATAAATTCTTCATGAGTTTTTCCCAAATTCCTTCTCTCTTCCACTCTCCATCACCTTGCCTACCCTTCTTTGACTCACTAAACACCAAACCTCCCATCCCCTCTTTAAGTTGAGAGTGATGCCGTGGGTGAGAAGCAAAGTTAGAGAGATTGTGAAAGTTGGAGATTTGGAAGATTAAGAGTGTGATTGGTAAGCTATGCTTCCCTATGTGTTTAAATTAATCATTTCATGCATTAATCATGTCTTGCCATGCATGAATTTCATGAA
>JAOTAY010000009.1:736495-762808 GCA_025629805.1 Erythroxylum baracoense | reverse complement strand
TTTCCTTTGAGAACTTCTCCACTGGACTTTGTTCTTCTTCTGCAGCCGACACCTTCCTTTCCTCTACTGGCCTATCTGTCGTCTCGTTATCAAGATCGACCTAGCGGAAAATGGCTGGTAATAACACTGAAGCGGCTCCCAAGTAATACACGGGGACCTCACCAACATTGAAGTAGCCGCCTTTTTGGTCTTCGATATCACCGTCCTCGGTTGCCTTTCTCCTGAACTTATTCCTTTGAATCTCTTTTTCACAGTGCTCAACCATCTGCTCAGTCATGCTGACTAACTTCTTCCCTCTGGTAAGTATCTAATGTTTTTCCACCAAGTAAGCCATCGTCTGCGTCTGAAGTCTCGCCTCTAGTTCTTCTTTTTCTCAGAACAGTCTCTCGGCCAGCTTCTTACGCTGCAACCTTCTTTTCCTTGTTCTAGCGTTTTTCTGTGCAGCAGTAGATATTTCCTTCTTATCCTTCCTTCTGTTTTCTACCCGAATCCACTCTCCAGTTGTGCTGGGTATCGGTGGCTTGACAAATTTAGGGTGACTACCAGTACGGGAGGTTGGCTAGTCACCAGCTTCGTTGCTACTTCCAGTGACCCGTCTACCGAGCCTTTCTAGTGCACTGATTCTTCCTTTAGATGCAATGATGAGGCTGTCTCCCCTTTTCCACGTGTTTGACTTTTTAGGCCTCCACACCTGGTTCGTATGCTTTTCCCTCCTCTTTTGGTTGAGCCAACTTCTCATGTCGATACTTGCTACATTCACTGACCCCACTAGGAATGGGTTCTTATCGATGAGCATTGCCTCCTCTGGAAACTTGAGAATCTTTCTATTGATGCGATCTTGAATGACGTTTCTGAAGGCCCAACACATGTTGGTAGAATGAGTCCATGCATTATGGTATTTAAAATAATCTTTGGCCTTCATCTCCTCCTTAGTTGGCAGAACATGGTCTTTTGGCAAGGAAATAAAGTCAATCTTCATGAGATAATCGAAAATTTCCGAAGTCTTACTTACATTTAACATGCACCTATTCCCCCTCTTGTCACTGTTTTGTTGTACTCCAGGAGGCATCTTTGTTAGGTGTGGGCATACTACACTTCCAGTATCGGATACGGAAGCTATAGCAACCTCTACTTCAGCATTGTTGACTTCCTTGAAATAGGTCCCCATAGCTTGCTTTTTGAGCTTATGGTCTTCTTTAAGTAGCTCCTTGTATTTTGTCACCTTCATAGCCAACTCGAAAAAGTCTCTAAAGTCCATCCTTTGAAACTTTTTCCTCAGCTCTAGGTCCAGACCCTTTTACGCCATCTTCACAAACTCGATCTCTGGGATGTTAATCCTACACTTGTTTCTCATTCTCTTGAACCTGGCAATGAAGTCATCTGCTCTTTCTCTAGCACGCTGAGTGAGCCTAGACAAGTCCGCAATACTGACTTCGGGCTCACTTCTGTAAAACTGGGCGTGGAAGACTCTTGTCATATCTGTCCAGCCGAACACGGAGTCCCTCGGCAATGACACATACCAAGAGAAGGCAGCTCTAGTTAACGAATTCGGGAACAACTTCAAAAGCAGATACTGGTAGTTGTCATAACTAGAAAATTCCGAGCATTAAGTAGTGAACCTTGCTATGTGCTTTATGGAAGGCTGTCCGTCTTCCCCAGAAAACAACATGAAATCTGGGATTTTTACATCCCTGGGAAAGGCTGCTCTGTCTATGAGTTTAGGATAAGGTTTCCTAAACTCAGGTCGGACGATCTGGTTAAACCCGGGGCCATACAATTCTTAGGCGATCTCATGAAGTGCATCCCTAGTAACAGGATCGATGGTCTGAGCATTCTGCCCGTGCATTACTTGGTTTATGGTCACCGGCTGTTGAATAGCCTGGTGACCTACACTCGTTGGGAGTACCTGCATCTGGTTGGTCACCAGACTCCCATTGCCCCCTGAGCTCATTCCTTCTTCATAGAGGTGGGGCTAAGTTAACGGTCCAGTGTGGCTGTGGAACTAGACAGGGGTCTCGTGGTTGATGGATATCGGAGGCATGGCAACATTCGGTGTCTCATCCTTTTTTCGGCCCAAGACAGTAAAAATGGACCGAACCCATTTTTTCGATATAAACAGTTATACTTCACTTTCTAGATATATTATAGAAAAAGTTGCTCTTTTCTTTTGAAAAGCAAGATTATCGTAAGAAGGTTCTTTTTCGCTTTATTGAAAGAAAGGCTCAATGGAAATTCTAAGAAGTGCCTTAGAAAGTGGATGTAGGCATAAGTTATTTTTCTAACCACTATAAATTAGTTTGTAATTCTCTTTCCCTACACTCTTTAAATTACTTTATAATTATGTAATTATTTATATTCAAATTTATCTTTATATCAACATATATTGATTCTTATTAAATTGCAACCATTTGTTATAAAATAAAAATTTAAATTCTCCAATACCTAATTCACCACCCATTTTGGGTGGCATTATAAACCAACATATTTAGATGATATGATAGTAAAGGCAAAGGAGGGTGATAACATGTCCTACTTGAGAGAGTGCTTCTACATTCTATGTAAATATGGTATCGAAACTAAAACCTTAATAATGCACCTTTATAGTAGGGGAAGGAAAGTTCGTTAGTTTCATGGTCACTCATAAGGGAATTTAATTAAACCTAAGAAAAATATAGATTAGCTTATACATGGAGCCATAAAAATTGTAAAATAAATATAAAATATAAAATATAAAATAAATATCTTATTTCTAAACGTAGTATATTAAAATGCATACAATCCTCCCACCAATCATAAAATAATTTGACTTCAATTACATCTTAGGAAACTCCTTAAAATTTCAATTTACTGTAAGCTTTATGCTCAAACTAACAACTCCTATTGAGGGAGATGAAGAATCCAAAAGAGATGACTACTTAGGATAGATCTTATATGTAGATAGATATACAAGAGACAAGGATAGTGATGTTGGAGTATATTTGGAAGGACTAACAAGTCTAATAATAAAATATATAGTTTGACATAATTTTAAAATATTAAACAATGAGACAAAATACAAAACATTACTTTTTTTTGGTTAAACTAAACTATGCAATTTAGATAAAATTAATAAAAAATCATATCCATAGTTTATGAACAACCAAATCAATGGCATATATCAAGTAAAGGAAGAAAATCTAGCAAATTAAAAGGAAAATTTCAAGCATATGAAAAAATATACATGTTTAGATATTGAGCTGGTACCCTAACAACAAAAATACAAAGAAAACCACCTATCTAAAACTAAATTTTATGATAATGTTATACCTTAAGGAGTATTTCATGATAATAAATGGACCTAATGTACCTCCAAATAAATCAGGTGGACACATTTAATATACCTCCAATCTCATATTTAAGTAAATTTTAAAATACCAAAGGTAATATGTTATTATTATGATTCATGAAGGAGCATGTGAAACACACTATAACTGATGGTTTTTGGACACCTTGAACAAACATGGGACCTAATATCAAAAAAAATATTGGATGGAGTCACCATTATACCTTATTAAGAAAGATAAAGAAAAACCTAATCGAAAGGGCTAAAAAGGTTCTAACTAGAAAAAAGAGTCTTGCATCAAATTGTACAAGAGGAAAGTTGTTAGGAACCTTATTTTACTCTCTTAAATGGTTATCTAGGTTTGCAAAAAGTTTTGCAGTTTTGGAAATTTTTGAAAAGAAAAATAAGTCAGGTATAAGGTGAATAAAAGCATGCTAAATAAAAAACATTCTATATGTGATTAAATGCTTAGGAGTTTGTAGTTCAACCTATAGTTTTAAATAAAACACTTAAATTGATTTTTTAATTTTAAAATAAAATTTAAAACATATCAACGAATACCTAAGAGTTTGTATTTTTATCTTGGTTTTAAGATAAATCACTTAAAATATGCTTATATTATATAATATGGTTTGGATATAATAATGTTGAAATTTGGTTGAGAAAACATTTAAACCAAATTTAATTATTCCAAGAGAAAGAAGGCTTGAACATTTATTTGTTAAAGAAGCTTAAAACTTTTAAAGACCTAAAAGTCGTAAATAAAATAAACCTAAAGGCTTAAGAAAACAAACTCAAAATTAAGAAAGTAATATAACTTTTTTTCCTGATGGTCTTACAGGACCAGAATAAAATTTTAAACAAAGTAAATAGAAAAGGAACGTAAATTTAATGCTAGTAGGCCAAAAAATTTAACTAAAATGATTTTTAATTAATGAAAGAATGGATTTAATTAAGAGGATTGTGAACTTGATAAGGCTATATTTTACATGTTAATAGGGGTCAAATTAGTTTTCATTTAGCACTTTTATAATATGTTGTATGTGCAATTATATTTTTTTCCTATGTTTAATTCACTATCTTACAACTGATGAATTGAAGGAGAAATCCCACTTCTGAGTGCAATTTGCTCCATAATTGTCCAGTCGAGGACATATTGTAATCATTTGGAAGTTAATAAGTTGGATAACTCCTTTTCAGAAGACTTTAGAGATCAAATCAAGGTCAAATTTGTCAAATTTTAGAGAAAGTAGTGAAAAAAGCTATTTAGACATTGAACACTATTAGCAAACGAACACCTGTCTTTATTAAGGTTCAAGAGTTGAAGAAATATAACCTAATCATTTTTTGTTACAACCTGAGATTAGGAATTGGTTACACACTAATTTAAAATGCTTAAAAGTTCCAAAAACTAAATAGAGCCAGTGTAGAAGTTTGTTTGATAGTGGTTATTATAGCACTCACATTGAGAACACATAGAATTAAAAGTTCAATCATTTTAAGATTCTATAATGTAAACCATTTTTATAAGTACTCTTATTATTTTCCAATTAAAGGGACTTTGGAGGTTAGTGAAACCTCTTTTGCCACCAAGTTATTAGTTTCAGGTTTTCTTAGCATCTATAAAGGATTATGAGTAAGGATTAAAAGAGATCAATCTCAACTTGAACATAGTTGTGATATCTTATTCTATCTTTCCTTCTTTATTTCTTTTATGTTAAGATTGATTTTTTTGTTTTGTTTTCATTATGTTGAGTAGTTAAATCCCTAATTAGGGTTTAGGACGTAGTTTGTGATAAACATTTCAAGTATTTAATGTATGAATTATTATCATTTGGTTGAATATATTTTCTTTGCTCTTAATTATTATTTATCTGTTTAATCATAAGGATGGTTTAAAGAAGTGGGAGGTGAAATATAGGAGAATATACACCTTAGATATAGAGAAAGTGATTTTATAAACTATTAAGATAACTAAATAGGTTAATTCTGAACATGTTTGATTATATTGATTTACACATCATGAGGTAGTAATTACCTAACTGAATAGACACATATGGCTTAGGAGAGGGCAACTGAATATACAACTGATGAATTAAAGGAGAAATCCCAAAACTATAATATTTATTATGTTAATTTCCCTTTGATAATTAATTATCTTAATTTTTAATTTAATAGATCAATTATCTTTTATAATTCTTTATTTATTTAATTAAATTTGATTAGATAGGATTAATAAGCATAATACTATAGTTCTCATGATAGAATTTATTACTTGCTATAATTGATTATATGCACTTATAGAAAGATCTTATCAAGTTTTGGTGCCCTTATCGATGACTATTTAATTACTAGCTTGTTAATCTTGGCTTTCTTTTATGCTTATCCTTATATATTTGTTTATAATTAAGCTATCTTCTACGTTACTTCTTTAGAATTAGAAGCACAATTAAGTATCTTGTCCCTTTTGTTTCACAAGTAGCAAATATCTCTAACCAATTAAAGGTGATGTTCAACTGCTACTCAGGCACTAGGGTGGCATTCTATCAATAGGACATGTATGGAAATCCTTCCTATTCATACATTAACATGGAGCTTCTTTCATATTATTATAAGGATGCCAATTATATAGCTGTCTATAGGGATTAGCATAAATAATCCTTTCTCCAATATGTATAATTCAGGATGGACAAGACATCCAAATTTCTTTTGGGAAGAGCAATAAGCTTAAGTAACTGCTTGGCTTAGTACATCATCTATACAGTTTAAGCACTATTATATGTTCTTTAATATCCCTTACAACCTTTCTTGTAAATAAGCTCAAAAGAAGAGTTTAATTCTAAAAAGATCTCTTATTTCTTTATAACCAAACCTTGTAGATTGTGTAACCAAGCAAGGC
The DNA here is from genome assembly GCA_025629805.1 of Erythroxylum baracoense. Lineage (NCBI taxonomy): Eukaryota > Viridiplantae > Streptophyta > Magnoliopsida > Malpighiales > Erythroxylaceae > Erythroxylum > Erythroxylum baracoense. The sequence goes on along the minus strand of JAOTAY010000009.1, from coordinate 756,587 downwards.
CTTCACCACCTTCAAGTCTTATTTCCTAAAACTATTAATTTAAAAGCCAATCATTTAGATCCTTTAAGATGTAGTCATTTAGAAAATTATTATAGATTGATTATCTATAGAGCCAAACTTATATGGTAAAGCTATAAATAAAGAATAAGTGAATGGTATTTGTAGGCTCATCTTTGTATAGAACATATATTGTGGTGCTATTAAACAAATTACTAAGTCTGTTATTAATGCTTAATTTACATTTAAAAGCTAATAGAAACACTAATGAAACTCGAGGATTTAGCTTGCTGCATCCAAACCTACATATGCTAGGGTATTTTAAGAGCATGGTTTATGATTAGATCCTTATAACAAATATTCAAAAATTTACCAGAGGGAAGACCAATACATTTAATTGTATAACCCTAGTTAGAATGAAGAGGAAAAAAGATATGATCCCTTGTGCTAAAACTTTGAAGAAGTTTCAGATGTAGGTAGAAATTATTTAAGGCTCGATTCACATTTGCATTATTAAGAATCATTGATCTTATAACACTTAGATCAGGACAAAAGGCTAGAGGGTATATATAGTCTTGACTAGTTTTCATGCAAAAAATAGGTGAGATTTGCATTACCAATCAATGAAAGTGAGAAAGCTCTAATATTGTCACCATTGCCCATGATGAATTATATTTTGGAGCAATTGATCATAAACTTTGATTTGTTCAGCTAATGAGAGTTTACCCACCAAACTTATAAGATTTATCTATTATTGAAAAGCAAAAGCCTCCATATTCTTTTATACATGATCACTTTGATAAAGAGTCAAAGAGGTATAATTCCTAATCCTTCTTCTTCTATAGGGAGGCAAATTTCACACCATTTTACCTTACCTTTAACGTGTGCAGAGTTGTCATCAACCCATAGGAATTTCCTCATGAGTCTCTCAATATTCTTTACTATATTTGAAGGGACTAGGAGATGGGATGCCCAATATATGTGAAGACTATCAATCACAGAGCTTATAAGCAGAACCCTTATAGCAAGATATAAACTTTTATGGAATCCTTATTTTAACTTTCTCTAATAAGAGATTGAACTCATTATTCAAAGGCCTTTTAGAAGATATAGGGATTCCTAAATAGGTATATGGGGATTTTGAAGGGCTCAGACTTATGATCGAAGCCAACAGATTAGATAAACTATTGGCACTTATAAAAATGTAATATATACTTTAATCTTCATTAACTAAGAGCCATGAAATGTTAGTGAAAGTATTTAAACATGCCATAATGATATTCACTAAATATGCATCTGCCTTAGAGAAAAATGATCAAATCATCTATAAAAGATAAGTCACGTAACTTCAATTTCTTGTATTTAGAGTGATATCCGAAGTTTGCCTCTTGATGAGCCACTAGCCTGATGAGTCAAGTTAACACCTCTATAACAGAGGTAAAGAGGTAAGGAAAGATAGGATCTACTTACCTTAGTCCTTTGGTACTTTTCAAACCTTTGACGGCCTCTTCACTAACATGAACACTATAAGAGAGTGGAAATATACCTATTGATCTAACTTTCAAAAACTTTAGGGAATTTAAGTGTTCTTAGAGAGTTGATGATGAAGCTCCATTCAATAGTATCAAAGGCCTTAAAAAATCAATAGTTAAGGAATAATCTTTGATGGAGTGTTTCCTATTGTAATTTTTAAAGAGCTCTCGGGATAATAAGATATTATCCCCTATAAATCTACATTTAATGAAGGTATTTTGAGAAACATCAATAAAATTAAAAAGAAGTTTCTTTAACCTTTCATCAACGAGAAAAAAAATAACCTTATATATTTAATTATAAAAATAAATAGTTTGACTTGCTTTAAGGATTTGAGGGAATGTACCATTAGGATTAAACAGATGAATGTATTATTAAACTCACTAAACATCCTTCTATTATTGAAGAACTCCAATACTGTATAAGTGACTAGATTCTTTACGAGAAGTTAGGTTTTTTCAAAGGAAAGACCATTGAATCCATTAGACCTTTGAGCCTTACAAGTATATAGAGAAAACAATTTCATTTCCATATAATTAATAGTGAAAGGGTTGATCAAGAAATCTTTATAATTATTTGATTACCTGCTCTTAAAGATTGAATGTAACAGTAGCATAGAATAAAGGCCTTGAGATCTTGAGCCATATACGATAGAGAAGTGATTGAATGCTTCCATTTTTGGATTAGATTGAGTCTCAACAGTTGCATTTCCTAGTAAAAGTGAGGCAATTCTTTTGATGTTTTTTCTTGAAAGAAAGGATTTGTGGAAGAAGTTTACGCTTATACCCTCATTCTTTAACCAAAGCACCCTTAATCTTTGCTTGATAAGTGAGTGATTAATATAAATAGCTTGGTTGTAACTCTACAAGGCTATTTTTTCTCCTTTATTAGCGGTTTATCCTCAGGATTAGCATAAAAGAGGGTTTGAATTCTTGATAGGTTATGCTTTGCTTAAGGAAAAACTTGTTAAGTGTTAATATGTTCATTTTTATTGAGAATCTTTAACTGCTCCTTGATCTATTGGTTCATTTTTATTGAGAATCTCTAACTCCTCCTTGATCTATTGGATTTTCCTTATATACAAAAATTGTTTATGCCTTTGAAATTGAATACTTAATCCCCTAATAATGACCTCTTTAAAGCCCTCTACCTCTATAAGAAAGTTCTTATACTAAAAGGGAAAGTGAAGCCTTTGATAAAGGTATAAATTTTATAAACAAATTGATCAGAGATTAGAGAATTTAAGATTCATGAAAAACATTTCCTACTAGGGTATTCAGAGATCTATGTGCATTAGAAATGGCTCTATCAAGTTTTTTTTTAAAAAAATCAATGGCCCTTTTGCTTGTTGCTCTATGTAATGTAATTACCCTCTATTTTGAGTTCAACCACCTACAGAAAACTAATGTAATAATTAAATCATTTTGAGTGATTTCTTACGTAATCCTTGCATTTAATTTCTAAAGGGTGAGGCACACTACTTAAATCCACTATGATGATCTATGAAGAGTTAACTAAGGGACCAATACCATTGAGTTTATTCTAATGTCAACTCTATCAAAGGATTGGCTGGATTCATAAATAAAGGAGGCATTGAAAGAGTAATTCTCCTACTTCATCCTAACTTTAATATGGACAAGTTGGTCAGTACAAAATGAATATCTACCTAATTATGGTCAGAAGAAATAATCATTTTATTATAAAACTGATACTCACCTACTTTCCTAGGGCGTAAGTGCAAAAAGGCCATCCTTAATCCCTTTAGATTAAAGCTTTACAAGTGTTAACTTATAAAGGCTATCATCAACCATTCTTTTTCTAATATTAAGGTACTAAGAGGTCTCCATTACCATAAGAAGGAGGGGAACTTTGGTTATCAATCTGTTCACCTTGACAAATTTAGGGGATTCCTTATCCTTTTCTTTATGGATTGGTGAATTTTTTCCATTAGCTATCTCACACTTTTTATGCATCTTTGTCTTATTAGCACCTCCCTCTAGATTACATTCTTAAGGTATCCTGTCGCATCAATTCTTTATATTTACCTAAGAGGAAATTTTACGAGTTGGTTTCTGTACTCCTTTTTGCTTAGGTTTTTGGCTACTAAAAATAAGAGATGTTGATTGCATCCTCAAATACATTCTCATTCTCCTCCAACCTTATCAAAAGGATTGTTTCAGGTAGTTCCTACTTAATAATAAATAAAGCAGATAGCCCTTCATATATGATTCTATTCATTTCTACTATAGCTTTATTGAAATATTGGTTTTCTAACAAAGCTAGCCAAGTGGCTAAGGATCATTATAGTCTAATATTATAGTAAAATATTGTAATTATTGATCCAGATGGGTACTTAGTTTTGCTTAAAGTTTTGAAATTGAATTCGTAGCCTCCACTTTTAGATGAAGATAGGTTTCAAGTTGATATGCTAAGGATTAGTTTCTAACACTCTTTGACCTTAAGATGAGGAGGCAAATATGAACAAAAATATATTATCCTTAATAACCAATACTTGATACTAAATTGGTTAAATAATAAAAGCTAAGGGGTTGTATAAGCCTCAAGAGCTAGCTAAAATGTAGAAAAAGAAACATAAAGAGGAAGAGACAAAAAAACAAGTTTTTTAAGGAATTATCAATAGTCATCATAAGTGAAGAGTTTATACCATCTAAAAAAAACTACCACAAACAATCAAAGATTCATTGATTTTCATTATTCCTTATAACATTGGTAGTTTGTTAATTTAAAGAGCACACAATTAGAAAGAAGTATTAAGTTAATGCTATAAAACCTTACTTTATTATAACATATGACTTGTTTGAAAGATCTTAAGCCTTTGTTCCCAAAGAAGAGTGGAAGCAAGTCTTTAATTATATATCCAAGATAAAAATGCATAAGCAAGAAGTCTAGTTTTAGGTTGCTACATTTAGTGGAGAAAATTAAGGATTTATACCACAAGAGTTCTTAGAGATATTTGGCGCATATCTTAGCTTCCATTATCCTCTAAGTAATTTTATTTGATTTCATGGTAGTGGTACACTAGAACAGAGAATTTGAAGATTAAGTTAGGTGTTTATTTTGATTGATTTTATTGCTATTATGGAATGGTGAAGAACATTGACTTCAGATTCTAGAATTTATGTTAATTATGAAATAGTGTACTTTATATTATAAGATTTTTTTTTATTTTTTAGAATATTGTGGAAGTTGGTGGTTTTGTATGTGCTTACAAAGTAAATAGTGTGAAATTGTAGTATAGTGTTGGATTTTTTAAATTCCTAAGGCATGGCTCCTAGATTAAAAATGGTGCCTAAGAGAAAGAGGATTCATTATATTTCTTCTTCGTTGCCACCTCCTCTAGAGGAAATCCCTTTAGTAGCTATGAAAATGAAGAATAGTTCAATAAGAGATGTAATAATAACATGGTGATTGAAAAGATCATAAGTGCTGACATAAAGAGGACCTTTATGTTTAGAATTTTTCAGTAGTTTGAGAATGGAAAAGTTGTTAATTCTTTAGGGGGTTACTACCTAGAGTTGGTAAAGGAATTAGATGCCAACATTACTGATAAACCCATGCCTAAACCAACTGAGACACATTCTTATGCCTTCTTTAAGATTGTAGTTTCTAAAGAAGTTATCAAAGAGTATCTTAGTGTGCCATTAGAGGGTAAGAGGCTGAGTTTTTATAACAGGAAGCCATTAGGTTATGATGGCTGGAGTTAGAGGGAAGCATTATTGTGGTTCAAGATGAAGACTACTTTTTCTCATATATCTCTTTTATAATGGTTTGGGTCAGGCTTCAATGGTCAAAATATTACCCTTCATAATGCACTTTATAAGCAGTGTAGTTCAATATAGGTTTCAAGTTAAGAATTTTATGTTCTAGGTATTAATTAGCCAACTATTGAAGAAGTAAAAGGACGGCAAGTTGATGATGATGAAGAGGCTAAAGAGGAAGGAGAAAAAATAAGGATAGCTGCTAGGCCACATAGGATAATGATACAATAGTTGGAAAATATCTATTGAAAGTTTTGGAGAAGAAATTATGGGTTGTTCATAACAAACTAGATATAAAGTGGACCTATCTTTAGCAGTACTTACTACCTCTTTGGTGAATTTGGCAACCAAAACTCATTCATACATGTAGTTGAGTTTATTTTTTAAGAACGCTTAGATTATGTAATGATTTATCTAACTTTTCTTTGTTTTTTTTAATGTGAAGATATTGGAAATTTTAATGCAATGTGGATGTATTTTCTTATTCTTAAAAGGAACATAAATGAAAGGGACACCTTATGTAAGGCAATTCAATCTTTCGTGTAGGTGATATATTATTACTCTATCCTGTTCCTATTAAAAAACAAGTTGTAACTAGTGTTTCCTTTTGGAAATTAATACAATTTTCAATTTCCAAAAAAAATATGGATGTATTTTCTTAACTTTAAGCCATTATAGATTTTGATTTTGATTTTTTTGTGCAGATAGGAAAAGTTAAGTAATTCATGAATTAATTTCACTATTAACTGTCTAGGTTTTCAGGGAGTTTTTGCTGTTTTTTTACTTTCTTATTTTAAAACAATATTATTGATAATATTGTTCAAAATGTGGGATGTGGAATTGAGATTTATCTAATTGCATTTTAATTTTTCAAAAATGTTCAAATTTTTGGTATCTTCAACTTTTTTTTTACTTTTTGGTTAGGTTCTCATTAATTACATTAGGTTAATAGCATAAGATTATACGTAATTCTTTGTTGTTAATGGTTAAATTCATAATATTGACTAAGTGATTGGAATGTAAACTTGACTTTGTGAATACTAGGAAACTAAATTTATTAAGTGATGATGCTTTAATTTGACTTAAATATCTCATGATAGTTTGAGCCTACATACAATATTTTTTATTTTGAATGTGGATATTTTCTTTTATTTTGTATTTTTAGAAATTTCATTTCATCTTTTTGAGATTACATATAAGATATGTATAAGCATTAAGATGAGAAGCGTGCTTCAGGTTTATGTTTGAGTCGAATTGCCTACTAATAAAATAAAACATTAGTGAACCACTTTGAACCTTATATGAACTTTTACCATTTTTCTTTCTATCCCTTTCCTAAAAAAACTTGAAACAAAAAAGAAAAACCAGTTATCGCTATCTGATTCTTGATTAATAGAGCTTTTTCTTTGATTTTGAGATTATTGGGTATAGAATATAAATAATTAAGTGAAGGGGAGAATGTAATATCTATGAAAAGGAAATGTTAAAATAAGGAAATTTCATACCAATTCAAATACAAAGAAATAAATAAAAAAGAAAGAAAAAAATAAAAAATAAAGAAAAGGTTGAAATTCATTTTGCATAGTATTCATGCATTTAGAAAGAATGAAGGACAAGGAATTGTTTCAAAGATATTAGGAGTTATTCGAGTAATGCATTAATATTTCTCTTAATTTTTTTCTTGCTTTACTAATTATGAATATTTTGTTTTTCAATATTCCCTTCTTTTGTTTATATACTTATCACTTTGGCCCTATTACAACTAATTCCAAGCCCTTTTTTTCTTTTTGTATATATCTATTAAAGTAGTGGAGATTAGATGGTTTTCAAACCTATAGTAAGTCCAATTTCATAAGAAGACTATAAGTGTACCTTCTTTAAAATCTAAACATATATGTGAATGAGTGATACCTTATGAGAAAAAGACAAGTTAAAGTATTTGAGCTTAATAAGGGAGGTAGAATAGTGTTTGCATAATTTTTTTATATAGTGGTTTACTTAAGAATTGTTATATATTTAAGTTTTATAATCCAATTGAAGGTTGAGATTTATATATTTTGGGTTATTAACTATTAAGCTAATTGATGTATGTAAGTTGATATTTGTGGGTATCATTTTAGTAAACCGTTAGCAAACTATAACACTTCCACTAGAAACACCTAGGGGTTAAAAGCTTGTAGGTGTATACTATCATGGTATATACTAAATGATATTATAGTATACACCCATAAAAGTGGAATTGTTTCTTGTTTTAGTTAGCTGATTCAATTATTTGGGGTTTACTATTATCAATTGTAGAGGACAACAATGAGTTAAGTCTAGGGAAATTTGATAAGATTATATTTTGTTGTTTTAGTTACTGGTTTAGTTAGCTGGGGTTTATTATTATGAATTGTTAGGAGAAGAAATGAGTTAAGTATGGGGAAATTTGATAAGGTTATATTTTGAATGTTATTAATGGATAAATTGGTTATGATTTAGCACTTTTATAACATATTTTTATATGAAACTATTTCTATATTTATTTTATTATCTCATAGGTGATAAATTGAAGGAGAAATCTTATATTTGAGTATAACTTTCACCGCAGATATTTGAATAAGGGGATGTCATAGTCATTTAGAAGCTAATAAGATAGACAACATCTTTATAGAAGGCATTAGAGATCGACTCATGTTCGAAGATGTCAAAAATTGGACAGTGGATAAGGCTAGAAAGGTGCTAGACACAACTAACAGATAGAAGCCTATCTCTCATAATATTTAAGAGTTAAAGAAATAGAACCTAATTGGCATTGGTTAGAACATAGAGTCAAGTATGAATTAAAAACTGAATTAAGATCCTTAAAAGTTTTAAAAGCTAATTGGAGCTAGAGTGAAAGCTGGTATAATGTTGATTCTCATAACACACTCCAAGGATGCACAAAATAAAAAGTTTAATCACCTTAGGACTCTATTATGTAAGCATTAGCTGTAAATCCTCTTATTAAGACCAATTAGAGGAATTTTAAAGGTAATTAGAGGGATTTTAGAGGTTGTTGACAACCACTTTTTTTTATTAAGTTGTTAGTTTTAGTGTTTCTACACATTTAAAAAATATTTGGAGTAAAGATTGGAAGAAGATCATTCTGAACTTCAACAAAATTATAATATCTTATTCTATCTTTCCTTCTTTTATTTATTTTATATTAAGATTAATTTGTTTTTGTTTTTGTTTCCATTATGTTAAGTAGCTAAATCCATAGTTAGGCCTAGGGATATAGTTTATTATTGGATATTTCAATTATTAATGCGTAAATTGTTATCATTTGGTTAAATTTATTCTCTTCAATTTTAATTACTGGATTTATGACTGACTATTAAATATACAATCGTAGAAACTATCTAAAGGAGCAGGAGGTGAAATATATTATGTGCATTATGAGAATAAACACCTTAGATTTATATAAACAAATTTCCTAGACTATTATGATAGCTATATAAATTAACTATGCTTAATGAGTTTAATTAGATTAAATAATGCATAGGGAGGTGGTAATTACCTTGTTGAGTATACCTATGTGACTCGAGAGAGAGCATAGATACATTAGGTTAATTTTTATTTCAACCATTGTATGATAATTGAAATCCCATATAAATGAACCCCCGAAATCTAAACATTTTATTGTTTTGATTTTTCTTTGATAGTTAAATTATATAATTTTCATTAGTTTAGTAAATCAATTATGTTTTATAAATTATTTTTTCTTAAATTTCATTTGGATAACTAGAATTAATAAGTATATTAGTATAGTCATCATACGATCAGTACTCTCAAATGCTCTATAATTTATTATTTTTTACAATTGGTTTTATGCATAAAGAAAAATATTAGATCAAATTAGACTATTACAAGAGAAGAAAAGGTATTAAAATATAAATTGGTCTTAAAGAAGAATTTGGGATTTTGATAAATCAATTTATTATTTTTATTTTTCTCTCTTTTTAGGCCAAACATCATAATATGTAAAAAGAAATATGTGTTTTTTAAACTAATTTTAATTTTAGGCTTTAAGTTTGGACCTCTTGATTTGAGAATTTAATTTGAAAGCAATATTTAGACTATAGCCCTCTTGAACTAAGCCCAATTAATTATTTTTCTAACATGCATTCTAAGAAAAGTAATTATTGACTAAGCCTAAAAGAAAAGAAATACAAGTATTAACTTATAAACAAACATTACAATAGACTTTTGTTAAGCCCATTGACAAACGTTCTAAATCTTTATTTGGATTTAGCATAAATGCTTTAAGGAAGTTGATTTTCTTGAAATGGCGCTTCTAACCCACCTAATAAAATATAAGATTAGCTAGTACTCTTTATTGAGCCCAAATCAATGAAATGAATTTAGCCCTAACTTTATGAAGTCCCAAACCCAAAAATGATGTCTCAAAATTTTGAATGGGATTCAAATGAAGAATAATAATTTAACTAATAAGGGAAACTTAAATTAATTAAAGCCCAAGCCCACAAACATAGACAAAAATTAATTCAAATCACAAAATAAGTCAAACATATACTTTATAAAGAATATAAAAAAATATTTGCAGAACCTTAATTTCTTTGAAGTCTAAAACTATTTTAAAGACCAATTCATCCTTAGTTCTAGAAATAAGGAATGAACATTAAAAAAAAAGAAAAAAACATAATTACTTTATTAGCCATTTTAGTAATTGCAATTAAGATTACCAGCTTTTACTATTAACAAAAATGAAAATTTTAAGTATTATGTTCACCATTTATAAGATAACCTAATAAAATTATAAACATAATGATGCATCTAGAAAGAAAAGGAATAAACATAGGAAAAAATGGGTTAAAAACTTCAAACCTAGAATACAAAGGGAAGAATATTATCCAATAATTAATATGTCAAACCCATTTAATCATCAATCTTTAAGAAAAATTGGGTTAAAAACTTCAAAACCTAGAATACAAAGGGAAGAATGTCATCCAATAATTAACATGTCAAACCCATTTAATCATCAATCGTTAAAACTAACTAAGTGGAAACATACAAAAAAATTAAGAAAAGAAGGATAACAATAAATGAATAAAAAATCTAGAAATATGAAATTGTTGCAAATCAAACAAGTTGAAAATGAAAAATAACGATACCCTTTTGAAGCTATTCCCTTTTAGTATTCATCTTTAATCAATGTTTCATTATAAAAAGAAAATAAAATGAAAAATCAAGACAAAGAAATAGAAGAATAGATACCAGGAATATGATGATATTCCATACCTAGCCTCTCCATATAACTATGAACTCTCTAAAAAGCATGAAAGTCTAGTGATGGAGGTTTCTTTTGTAATTTATATATAGAAATAAGGATAAAAGTTGTACAAACCATAATGAAAAAAGAGAGGAAAAAATGACCTAACCTGGTCTATTCTAACTTGAAGTTAATAGGTTTGGCCCTTATTAATTAGACTTTAAAAAGTTTAATATTTTTATAAAAATTTTAAACTTTAACCTAGGCATATGGTTGGGCTTCGTGGCTCAATCTAGCTTAAAGCCTGCCCCGAATATTATATTTAAAACAACTTTATTTTGTTGATGTAAGACATTATTTTGTTTATAGATAGGTATAAAATCCTATACCCATCCATCTGCAACTCACCTTCTCTTTACCCTAAATGCATGATTTTTTTTATCTCCTTAATTTGCTTGCCTATTCATTGCTCTCCTACTCATCGATTCTCTCTATCAACCTAAATCACTTGCCTAGTCACCTAGTCACTCCTCTCCTACTCACAATGGAAAATACTCTTGTTCTTTTTGAAGAACTTTCTCCCTATACTTCCTTTCGTTTGTAGTATGCTTCTTAAATAAAAGCTAAATTAGAATATGCTCATTTCCAAGTTATACTCATATATAAATTACTTTTTCATAAACATTATCACTTTTCATCATCATCATTTGTCATCGTCAGCATTTGATTATTAATAAAAGCTTAAAGTCACCCTTTAGATTTTCCACATTTATGGAAAATATTCTTGTCCTTTTATGGTTAGAGAACTGTAATGTTTTAATAGTTTATGTTAACTTTGATGTTCAAACTTGACCCATTTATGTAAGAGATTGCTTTATTGTTTTTTAATTGATTTATAAGATAATTATGGATATTTTTGTTTTTAGATTTTACCAGTTATTCTTACATTTTCCATTGTTTAAAATCTATGAGATGATTATGGAAAATTTTCTTTTTAAATTTACCATCCATCCTTGTGTCTTCTTACACCAATTTTTAGTTTATGGAGTTTATGTGACAATGATGGCTTACTCTAACCCCAATTTAGAAAGCTCTTTCTGCCCTAATCATCGTTTTCTCCATTTATAAATTGTAAAATTCAGTGGGAATCCACAAAAAGCCTCTTTTCTATACAAGAATTTTTAATCCTAACTCTAGGCTTTAGGCCTTTGAAACTTGATTGGGCATGAGAGTGGGCCAAATGGTTCAAGTCTAATTAAATTTTAGGTCATATAAAGCTTGATTATGCTTGTACTTAGGTTAAATGGCTTGGACTTGTTCAATTATCAGGCTATGTCAAAATAATCAAGTTGACTTAAGGTCATAGGTGACCCAGGTTTAGACCAGCCCATTTCTAATCCTAGTTTGGTATATAGGTGGTGAGTGTGACAACTAGAGCTTGACAAGTAGGAGGAAGAACCTACTTGTCAAGGTGCAATGGTTGCAAAATTATTTTTTGAAAGGTAAAAGCATTTGGAAGGTGTAAAAGAGTCACTCAAACTTTTGGTTTCTAGCATAACTCCTATAGCTTAGAGATCGTATTAAAGCTGATTGTTTCTATAAAGATGGGAATGATGATGATAATTAGACAGGCTACGGTCAATTAAACCATAAAATTAGATGCTCAGCAGCCAGATCTCTTGGTCCTTTGGATAAATAAATCTCCAAATTGATACAGAACAATAATTGGGCTCTTCCTCAAGCTTTGTTGAATTATAAACCTACCCACTTACTAGATATATATTATTATGACAGGTTCTATTAGAAAGGAAAGATAATTTCTAATCTATCCAACAAGCATACCAGGAATATGATGTAACCACTTAACACTAAGTTGCATTGGTACAACATTGTCTTTTGTGGCTTATAATGGAAAACAAAGTAAGTACTATGGATAGACTGCATTTCCTCCTAGTGGATAGAATTTATGTCTTATGCAAGGATTGTGAGAAAACTAGGGATCACTTGTTTTTTTATTGTTCCCTTGCATCTCGAGTTTGGAAAGAGATCAAAAGTTACTATCAATGGGATCTCACAATAGATTCAGTCTCAGAAGTTATTCAATGGTTAGTGGATCATCTTGGGAACCAGTATGACAACTTGGAGGTTTATTTTATTGCCTTAAGGTCCTCTATCCATAAGATTTGGAATGAAAGGAATAACAGGAGATTAAAAAATTCTACAGAGAAGGAGACAATAACTGAGATCCTACATACCATTAAGGAGACCCTTTATTTAAGATCTAATTTATTGGAATTTTAGTGTCTACCCTCTTAATTATTGTAATTTGTAACTTTAGAAGGAAGAATCTCCAATTCTTACTAGAGCTTAGGATCTTCTCATTAGACTAATTATAATCCTTTATATTGTTATTTATTAACATTTCTTTAATTTTTCAAAAGAAAAGTAGGAGGAAGAACCAAGTTTGGTGTGTGGGAACAAAGAGACAAAGAGAAAAGATGGTTCTAAGTTTTTTTTTCCTCTTATACGTCGACTACACCTTTGAAATTGTCTAGGTTTATAATTTTGCATGGTTAAATGAAATTACCAAAAGGCACTTAATGGTAAAAATGCCTTGATTCAAAACATAGATCTAAGAGATAATAAAATATTAGTTATTATCTCATTTGTTTCCTTATCCCAACCTATTTTAGTTGTTATTGACTAATTAAAAAAGTTTCCTAATAGTTTCCTTTTGCTGTATATTTTAGTAAGAAACCATACAAAATTCTCTAATCATTTTAAAATACCCAGTTACCCTTATAAGATTCCCATTCTATTTTATGTGTTTATCCAAAATTCTTTCAAAAAATGTCATGATAGTCTTAATTAACTAAAAATTAAAATAACGTAACGAAAAATTATAAGAATTTTCTCTCGGGCCTCTCTCTAGCTTTTATGCTTTTACCCCTGAAATTTTCTTTTATGGAAACTTAACTTCCCCTTCTGGTTTGTTACCTTCTTAGTGTAGACCTTAAGTGTCCTACAGTTTGAGGTTTCTACCTCAATGGAAGGCCACTCTATGGCCTTACATTTAAGGAAGGAGGTTAGTGTTGCATAATCTACTCAAGACTTGTCCTAATAGGATTTTCCAGAACTCAGCCGAAATGTAAATGTTGCAAATTCAAGAGAAATTCCAGCTCAATTGAGACTATTGAGAATGTAAAGAATGCCAAACTTGTTGCTACAAACAACCTATTAAAGCATGGAAGAATAGATTGAACATTCAATATAATAATTTTCAGGATGTGATGAAAGATAGAGTACTTTCTCCTCCTATAGAGCTTCTTATAGCTGCAATAAATATTTGGTCCACAGTCCTAGTAGGCTTCTTCCAAAGTAGAAGGCCTGTATTCCTAGTTCTTCATGTATAGGTAACAATAAGATGGAGTAGGAAAAATGATGTTGATGGAAAATGGATCTTTTTTTGTTCAAATTCAGTTTAAAAACTTATTTAAATGAAATATTTGAACAAGGCTTCGACATGTAGGAGGATAACCAATGTTTATCTAGAAATGGAAGTCTACAATTGATTGGAATAGAGGTAATATTGACATCTTTTTTATCTGGATTAACTTCCACAATGTTCCCTTAGAATTCTGGACAATTGAGGGACTAAGCTTTCTTGTAAGCTCTTTAGGAAAGCTAATATGTATAGACTCATAAACAACCAATATGAAGGATTTGTTTTGTAAAAATATATGTTCAATTCAAGAAGAATTTTGACTTACCTAAAAGAATTACAGTATGGAAATTCGGAGAGGATAAAGATTTATTAAAGATTGGTATCCCCATAACTTATCCATATAAGCCTAATTATGTTAGTCAAAAATTGAAATCCACAAGGAAAGTCTTCAAGACAGGATGGCATAATGAGTTGATGAGACTAGATATTCCCAAAAATATCCAAAAGTCTAGTAAGGATGACATAGAAAAGACAAAAATAGAAACAACTACTATAAATAAATAAAAGGAGGAGTCTCAAAATGTAGAAAACTTGATTAACAAACAAAGGGAGACTTAAATTAACTTAAAGAACTCTGCTGTACTTGCGGGAACCCCAAAGGATAAGGAAGAAATCAAGGATCATGCCAGTAACTCCAAAAGGAAATCATGTCATAATCTTTGTATGGAATGTTAGAGGGTTAAACGATCCTTTAAAAAGGTCAATTGTGAAGGAGGTCATTTTTACACGAAGCCTTGTATAATAGGACTCCTTGAAACTAAAATAATATTACCTCAGATGTAAGGGGGCCTAAAGCTTTTAGTAGTGGAATGGAAAACCATCTCTAACCATCTTTCATATTACAATGGGAGAACTATATGTCTTTATAATTCAAACAAGATAGATGTTCAAGTAATAGGGAAAGTGATTAATATAAGCATTTAAAAGGTCAAATGGTTGGTATGCATGGAAAATTTGATATGAAGTGATATATGCTTCAAATTTCTCATTTCAAAGAGAAAAATTATGGGAAGACCTCCAAACTATCCAAGCTAGAATTTCAGCTCATTAGCTAATAACAAGTGATTTCAAATACACCCTATCATGTCAGGAGGCTGAGGAGACAGGAGGTACAACTTGGGAACATATAGAGAGTTAACTAATCTAGTTCAAAAGGCAAACTTAGTGGATTTCAGCTTCTCAAGTAGATTTTTCACCTAAAACAACAAACAGCAAGGAAGTATGTTTATTAGAAAAAAGCTAGATAGAGATTTGGTTAATCATTTGTTTTATTAAACCAATTAACTCAATCTTATGTAAACTTTAGTGAAAACTCTTTCACTTATCAATCTTACATTCATATTCAAAACTTTTCTCCAGTTAAAAAGCCTAGAGCTTTATTTAGATTCTTCAATAGTTTAGCTCTTCAAGAGGGCTTCCTATAAATAATTCAAAATGGCTAGAATCAGAAAGTCATTGGTTACAAAGCTTTTCATCTTAAAAAGAAGCTCAAAATTGTCAATTAAGCTCTTAAGATTTTTCCCACGGATCAGTCTAAAAGTGTTAATGAAACCAAGCTCAAATTAAGATAGGATAGAAGACTGCTACAAGTTTCCCCGTAATAATGGCTTGAGAGCAGTTTAAACTCAAAGATTAAGGGAACACCAAAAAGCTCTAAATTTGCATAATTCTATCTTAAAGCAGAAAGCAAGGATTAATTGGTTGAGGGAGGGTGATTCTGACACCAAATTATTTCATTCTTCTTTACAAGCAAGAAGAAACAGGAATAAGATTACAGAGCTTTAAGAAAACTTAGTGAACACATATTTTGATTAAAAAAACCTACAAGAACTTGCCAGGAACTTCTTTATTAACTTGACGGGATCAAATGATGCTAATCTAATAAGCTTCAATATAAAAAGTTTCTTTGACAGCACTATAAGCTAGGATCTGAAGGAACTTTTAGTTACCACCTTCATAAATTAAGAAGTTAAAGATGACTTATTTAGTTTGTATCCATGTAAAGCCCTTAAACTAGATGGGTTCTTTGCTTGTTTCTTCTAAAAAAAATAGGATATCATATGTAATCTCTTTACTGAAGCAGTTTTGGAATTTTTTGGTTATTTGAATATGTTGATAGGCATGAATCACACCTTCATTCGCCTTATTCCTAAGAAGTAAAATCCTTCTTCCAAGGGGACTATACACCTATTTCATGTTACAACGCAGTGTACAAAGTAATAGCTTTGGCCAACATATTAAAGTTAGCTCTAAAGGAAACTATAGATCCAACTCAAGGAGCCTTTATTAATGAGAGATATATTGGTGATAATATTCTTATAATATAAGAGTTATTGAAGGATTGAAATACATGAAGATCCATTAGAAGTTGCTTATTCAAAATAAATTTTTATAAAGAATTTAACACTATTAGATGAAGCTTCATACAATATTATCTAAAAGCACTTGGGTTTCTAGATCAGTTTATTAAGTGGATTATGATTTGCATCAAAACTTCATCTCTCAATAATCTTGTTAATGAAATTCCCACTCAATCCTTCAAGAATGCTAGGGGAATTAGGCTAGGGGATCCACTATACCCTTACCTATTCACCTTAATGATGGAAGGATTTTTCAGAATACTTGATAAGCTTATAGCCTACAATGGTGGATTTCAATTTCATCACAAATGCAAGGAACTTAGGATAACTCAATTGATCTTTGCTGATGACCTTAGGCTTTTTAGTAGGGCTAATATTCAATCAACAATAATCATGTTAAATATTTTAAATCTCTTTACAAATTAGTCAAGATTAATAGTCAACATAGAGAAGAGTAGCTTTTTCATCTCTTCAGATGTGATGAACCAAGTTGCTCTGAGTAAGAGCTCAAGTTTTGAAATCTACACCCTTACCATTAATTATCTTGGTATCCCTACTTCTTCAAAAAAACCAAAATTTGCATATTGCATTCCCCTTATTGAAGGGTATAAAACCAAAATCAAACATGCCAAAACAGGTTAATATCCTTTACAACTAAGTTAAATCTAATAAATTCAGTCCTTAACAGCTTGCATGTTCATTGGAATGCTCACTTTTTATTGCCAATGAGAGTCATCAAAGAGATTGTAGAATTATTAAAGCATTTCTATGGTCTGAAAAAGATGATAATTCAAAGGGTGTAAAAGTTAGATCGGAGGAAATGACCATTCCTAAGAGCAAAGGGGGCTTGAGGATTATTCCTATATCTCTTATGTAAAAAGTCATGTTGAGTAAAAAGATTTGGAGGCTACACATAAATATGATAGCTCTTCGAAACAAATGGATAGATGAATTCTACTTCAAGAATCAAAAAGTTTTGGCAGATGACAAATAATAGGGAACATTATTGGAATTTTATTTATATACCAAGTTAAAGGAACTTGATGTATTCTTGGATCAAATGTAAACTAGGAAATAGGGAAAACACATGGTTTTGGTATGATAATTGGTTTGATCTTAACCCTCTCATCCTAAGAAATGAAATCCTTCATTTGAGAAATAGAATCCCTATCGATGCTAAAGTCTCCTCACTCATCCAACATAGAAATTGGTCTCGAAATTTCAGAGGTTTCACCTCTCTAATAGGCTACTTTCCTTATCTCCATAATATATGCATAGAGGACAACATTGTCTAGACTCTAAATTCTAAATGGGTCTTCGAAAATGAATCTTGCTATAAGATCTATAGAATGAGCACTAGAGATGTACCATGGTATGATCTACTTTGGAAACACTCTTTAAACCTGAAAGCCTCCTTAAATCACTTTCCTTGTGATAAATAATAGAATCAGAATAAAAGAAAGATGGTTTGGAACTTATGATCTCACCTATGTTTTATGCAAAGAAACTGAGGAAGATAGAAAACACTTATTTTTCCTCTGTAGGTATTTTAAAGCTGTTGGAGTAGAGTATTGCATATGCTAGTGTAATATTGCCAAAATTACGAATGAAATGGAGTTCTAGCCTAGATTACTAAGAAAGTTAACCACCTTAAGTAGAATGGAGAGCTCTTCAAGACTGCTTTCACCACAACAATTTACTTACTTTGGAAAGTAAGAAATAACATGATATACTAAGGAGTTGAAAATGGAAAGCATCATGATATTAAGCAAAAAATGTACAAAACAAACTCACTTATGACAAGAAATGTAGATGAAATTTGTAAGTTTAGGTTTCTTGTAATCTCTATCTTGTTTTGTCTTAGTTCAAAGGATCAAATTGTAAGTTGAAACTCATTATATTGTTCTAATGGCTTTTTGCTAATGCTAATATAATTTTTATTCACTTTTTCCTAAAAAAATTGGTTAAAAGAAACTTGTCACTAATTAAATTATAATATAGATAAATATCAAAATTTGAAATTTAATTAATACAAATGAAGACTAAGAGTGAATAAAATTGAAAATAGGAAAAAGAAATTAAACATAAATTGATGCAAATTAAATAAGATAGAATGACAAATACACACAATTTGTAATTAAATTGAATGTAGTTGCATGTAATTAAGAATATTTAAATTGAAAAAGAACAGAGGAAAAAAAGGTTGAACAAAATTATCAACTTATACCAAAGGAGTCCATATTTGCTCAAAGGAACCTAAAAAAGGTTACTTCTCACTAACATTCATGAAATAAGCTCATAAATTTGTAAAAGAAATGTGATAGGTGCCAAAGACATTCCAACCTATAATAGGCTACCTAACAATATCTAGTGCATTTTCTTTCACAAAATGGTGAATAGATATCCTACTAACTTATCCTCCCACCATTAGATAATTAAAATTTGTATTAGAAGTTGTCAACTTTTTGGCTAAATGTATAGAGGTAGAACCACTAGCAAAAATAATAAATATGAGGATAAAGAGTTTTTTAAGGAAAAATGTCATAAGTAGGTATGGTTGGCCATTTTTTATCATAATAAATAATATAACATAATTTGATTGAAACGATTTGTAAGGATATGAACATCATACATCATTTTATGTTAGTTGTATGCCCCAAGTAAATGGTCTCGAAAAGAAACCAATATGGCACTACTATAGGGTTCAAATACAAAATTTAAAGAGAAAAGGAACATGACCAGAAGAACTTTTCAGCATCTTATAGGTATGTAACAAAATGCCAAAATCAATTATAAAGGAAACACCCTTTAATGTTGCATATGTAATAGAGGCTTTACTTCCTATATAATTATGTTTGCATATCTCAAAAGTGCAAGCCTGTAACTAAATAACTAACTAATGAGAATGAAACTAGACTTAGTTAAATAACATAAAGAGAATGATAGTATAGAAAATAAGATATACCAATAATGTATCAAACTCATGAGAAAGACTACATTCTTAAGCATAAGAGAAGTACAAGCAAAACTAGCCCAAAAATAGATGGTTTACAAACTTATAAAATTATATTGAGAAGTTAAAAACTTATAAAGTTAGATGGTTTAGAATTCTCTTGAGTTTGAAATGGAGCAATTTTAAGGATATACTTCTACTAAAATAAGCTTTCATATTACTTATACTCACATCATTAACTAGTAAAGATAATAAAGTATGATATCTTCCCATTCCAAAAGTGATGTTAAAAGCCATGCAACCTAAAGGTCTCAAGTCCAATTATAGTACATTTTAGCTCCTTTATTTCCAAAACAAAAACTGAAATAAATCACAAGTTAGTAAAGACTTTACGTTTAAGAAACTAGATATACAAGAAGGGGGGTTGAATGGTGTATCATCCTTTTTGAATATAAAATCTCGAAAAGAACTTCTCTTTCTGATTAGAAGAATATCACAACTAACTACGTAGTTAAATCGCAAATTACTTCTCTATGAGTTTTAACAACAAAGTAAACTAAAGTAGAGAGTAGAGAATAGACTATACGATTTTTATACTGGTTCACCCCAAATCGTGGGCTACGTCCAGTCCTCGGAGTTCGTCTGAGTGTTCCACTATTCTTCAAACGATTACAAGTATTCTTTCTTCCCTTCCAGAGCCTCTTCAGGTCT
>JAOTAY010000009.1:719191-736395 GCA_025629805.1 Erythroxylum baracoense | reverse complement strand
ACAGCTAATTTTACCAAACATCAAATGACAAACAGCTAATACAATCAGCTGGTCAAATCAGCTGATAGAATCAGCTAACAGCTAATACAATCAGCTGATTGCCAAACAAGGCCTGTTTCGATTAGACATAAATCATGAAATTAATGTCTACTTTATTTTGAGTCCAATCATATTAGTTTTCCTCTATTAGCTATTGATTCAAATAATGATATTTATAAACTATCTATAAAATGTCATTTCACCTTAAATAAGAATTTCCAAAATCAATATTAATTGAAAACAACAAAACATTCTCCATAATTACTTTAGGGTGATGAATCCTATCTTGATCACTTAACTACCTTCATATAGTTCATGCTATATCCAATAACTACTGAATGAACTACCCATTATTAGAATATGTTATAAGTATTATCAAAATACATCAATCCATATACATAATAACTTTAAAGACCTCAAGTCAAAGTATCATTTATAAAATTATCGCAATGAGAATTTTTATAGACATACAAGTAATGCTCTAAATAGATTTATCATATAGGGTCAATTCAATAAACTTGCTTTCTAACAAGCACCCGCATGTTTGTTTAGTATTTTCATACTTTAGTCTATAAGATCAGCTACTTCCTTCATAAGGAAAAATGAAATATTTGATATTCTTTTTACGTTTAAATATCCAGTCTTAATAGAATAATGACTAGGAACATTTAAGGATGATATATAAATGCAACATAAATCTCATAATTATAATCTAATCATAATTTCATTTGCAATGCTTAATTATCCCATAGACTTTATTATATACATCTAAATATGTACAATATAAAGAATGTCTTTCAATTATTTTGTCACTTAGCTACAACTAACCAATTGGCAGTAGGACATAAACTAACAATTTCCCACATGGACTAAGACAATCATTTAAATATATTATACCACATCACCATATGACGGTCAGACAATAGCTTAATGAGAGAATTCTTTAAGATTCTCTATAGTGAGCACCTGCTTAAATCTTACAACTTTTATCTCAGTTATCATCATAATTAAGAAAATTTACCTAAATACATCCTTGGATCTTTGATGAGACCTTAGCTCCTTTACATGCCCAATGGCTCTAATGTTCCTCAGTATATTATTCTATTCATTATTTTATTCTTCTTTATTCTTGTTTTTATTTTACATTATTTGATTTGTTTGATTTTTATTTTTATTTTCTTTATTTTTAAAATTAGACTTTTTTATGAACTAGAGCACAATAGAGAGCTTAATAGATGCAGATCTAAAAATTGAAAGAATAACGCATAAGAATCTTCATAGAACACAACTATAGGAGTTTGAACTAGATTGTTGCATAAAAGGCTTGGAAGGTCACATATACAATGAAGGATCATAAAATATGGTGGACCAACAGTGTACCATGTTCGACTACGCTAGGTCAGACTTAATTGACGTAGAATCCAGCATTGTGAGGCCAACTATCCAGTTGAACAACTTTGAGACCAAATCGAGCATCATCTAAATGGTGCAACAGTCAATCCAATTCGATAGACAACACATCTTTAAATTTTTGGAGATCTGCAATGCTTTTAGATAAATGGAGCTAATGATGATCTCATCAGACTACGTCCATTTCCATTCTCTCTAAGATGAAAGGCTAAGTAGTGGTTAAATTCCATGATACATTCTTCACCAAGTATATGGGAACAAGTGGCGAAAAAGTTTTTGCTGAAGTACTTTCCACCTACTAAGACTTTGAAGTTAAGTAACAACATCTCCTCATACTCCCAAGCTGAAGGCAAATATCTATATGACATATAGGATATATTTAAGAAGATGCTTAGATAATGCCCACATTGCGGACTACCCTTAGGGATGTAAATCCAAACCTTTAATAATGGGCTGAGTTAAAGCATAAGGCAATTTATAGATGTAGCAGCTGGAGGGAGGCTAAACAACAACACACCAAAAGTGGCCTAAGACTTAATAGAGGATATGACCATGAATAACTACCAATGGTGCTCAACTAGGGCATAAACCAATAGGCCAACGGGAGTATACGAAGTAGATGCAGTGGTGCAGTTAGCAAGCCAAGTGGAGACCTTGAGCAAGAAGATAGCCAGATTGACAATGGCTCCACAAGGAAGATTGATACAGTATGATGTGTGCAGGCTAGATCTCTAAAGATAAGAGGGTCAATCAATTTAGCCTGAGCACGTGGATTATTTGGGGAATGCTTTTAGACCCCAAAATAATCTATATAGCAATACCTACAATCCTAGATGAAGGAAACACCTCAAATTTTCAAGGGAAAATTAGGGACATGCAAGAAATAATCCTCCACTTGGATTCAAATAGCAAGTATCACAATCGAAGAAACCTGGTATAGATGAGCTGATCATGGAATTTATTTAAGAATCAAGGACAAAACATCAGCAAATGGATGCATCCCTACGTAACTTGGAGGTTCGAATCAACAACTTGCAAATTCAGTGGAGGTTTGACATATGGTTGTGTATCAGACCATGTAATCTCTTGATACACCTTTAAAAATCCTAAGTCTCTCATATTTTTCACTCTCTGTCATTCCTTTCTCACTACTGCCGTTGCCTTTACATTCTCCAACCTAATTTTTGCTTTTTTCAACCAATCTCACGACACACAAGTAAGTCTTTCAATTTCACTTGTTTATACCTATTTTTGGATGTTTTGCTTTATTCTAGTGAAGTTTGCTTGAAAATTTTTAAATTGAGAAATTGGGTGTTATTGCATATTTTTGTGATTTATTGTCTAATTATGGTTTGATAGTTGATTATTTTCAATAACGAATTTATTTTTTGACTTAATTTGACTATTTGCACAAATTTGGGTGAAATTCAACTTCAATTATGTAAACTTGGGATTTTTGCTTACTAAGTGTTTAATTTTGATTTTTTGCGCTGAATTAGGTTAATTAGTTGTTTTCAACATTAATTAAAATTGGGCTTATGTTTAATTGCATGAATTTAATGTTAATTTCGTCCATTTTGTGTAATCATAAATTTAAGGTTGATTTCAAATTTAGGGTTAGAATGGTAAATTAACAATTAAGTTGGTTTAATTTGTTAATTACACAATTTCTAATTTTAATTTTGAGATTAATTAGTTTGCTAGTAGTTGTTTTAATTAAATTTGTTTATTATCTTTTAAAGTGTATTAATTTATTAACTATTTCTATATACTAGTTTTTCATTGTTAGTTTGTTTTCGCAGTTAATAATTTAGTGAGCATAATCGATTTTAAGTGTCAGGAACGTATTTATATAAATTATTTTTTAATCTTCTCACACTTATTGAAAGTCGTAGGCACAATGACAAGATCACGACGTAGAAAGGAGACTCCTAGAAAGAGACAACGAGGAGACGAATCTTCCACTATAGCCTAGCCTCTAGAGCGACTGTGGATGTTACTATTCAATGTTGAGGCCTAGGAGGAACAATAATAGCAGTTAAAGGACAAAAAGTTCAATGGGAGCAGATACATTGATTGGGAGGCATTGAAGTAAGTTTGCTTAGCCCAACAAATTCAGGATCTAGTTGACATTGGCATATGGTTCAGGTTCTTCGACATTATGGAACCTTCTTATCGAAAGCTTAAACTAAAGGTCCTCTCCACCTTCTTCGTGGAGAGGTTGCAACAACGGGGATCATCCGAACATGGTCTAGTTTCGAATGATGGGAGAAATGTACCAAATGAGCTACACAGAATTCTCCATCATAATAGGTATTTATGACTAGGAGTATATGGGGACACCGGAGTACCTTTCACTATGGATAAACTTTTTCTATGGATTGTCTACTCAGCACTTATGGAGTAGGATCAACATAGAAGATGACTACAACCAAATCAAGTCAAAGTCTTCAACATTGTGACATCCTGCGCTTAGATATATCCACAATATTCTGTGTCACACGCTATGCTGCCAAGGTTACAATTGGGGAGTTGTCAAGAGCATAGATGTGTACTACCTATGGAGCATGAGTGAGAGGACATCAATTCACCTGGGACGCACACTTTTCAAATTCATCAAGCGTTAGAGCGAAGACAGAATGGTTGACACAATTTGTGTTGGAATTTATATGACCCGATTGGTATAACGAATAGTTCTATTTGATTGACTACCACCGATTTGACAAATGATGACCATGGTAGTGCTTAATGCAATATATGCATATGGTATGTAGATGTTGGGGTCTTACAAGGGATATCTACAGATTTATTGAGGAGCTTGACGAGCCAGCCCCAGAGGGTGGAGACAGAGAGGAGCAATCTGCAGTGGAGCAGCCGCCACAACCACAAGCACCACCATTAGAGACGAAAGATGTCATTCTAGAGTTGGATATCTTGATAGGTCCCAGAGCCAGGTTGCACAACCCGGTGCAGCTAAAGATAGCCTTATTAGAGAAATGGGTGGGGTCAACTTTTGGGAACTCAGAGGACACTCTGACTTCAACAGGCGGAGCTTCTAGAGTAGGTAAGACAGTTGGAGACATTGATTGCATGGTTAGGTAAGCTTTTGTCTATAGTTGGATAAATGGGAGAGCTGCTGCTCTTAATGGCAGGCCTTCTAGGCATTGATTTTCAGCCTCTACCATTTGGCGAGGGCACTTCCTCAGTAACTCGTCCATCTGGGTAGGATCATCACCACGAAAACCCTCCTTCTTTAGACCAATTATGATTATATAATGAGGGAGATGCTTAGTCTTATATATTCTTTCTTTTTCTTTTTCCTTTTTGTATATTTCTTATTTTCTTTCCATTAATTATTTTGTTCTCTCTAACATTATAGTTAATGTTATTTTATTTCTTAATTTTATGTGTGTTATTTTAATTTCTTTTTTTTCTTTTTATCCCTTTTTCTTTATATTTTGCAAGGATTTAATCTTATATTGGATGGATCAGAATTCAGAAAAATTGTTATATTCAAGAAAGTATACTAAATTTTCTCATTTATTATATAAACTTATACTATGTACATTAGGGATAATGTACAACTTTAAGTGGAGGGACGAGATTAATGATTTTTAATGATTTCTTTAAGCTTATTATAATCATGGTTATAAAATTTTATGAACTAATATCTTGAATTAATTTAAATATATCCATCAATACTTTATTTCATTATTGAATGTTGATTTAAGTTAGTATGCAAAAGAATGCGAGTTAGAATAAAATTTAATTTTATAAGTCATATTTTTAAGTATTCACTGAAATACTAAAATTGAATGAAAATTGCATACTACTTACACATATATACCCATCTTTTTCATTAGCTTTTAAGTCTAAGAGATAAAATTTCAAAATTCTTAAACTCTTTTATTTCTTTCAAGTGTGTTATCATGCATAGTTTAATAATTCTAGAACTTGCTTTCATTATACATATTGAGATCATATTTATTAAATTAAAAGCATGGAAGTGATAAAGACACTTAGATTTAACAATTTGTTTTAGCCTATTTCTTTGATAGTTACCTTACTCACAATTTATTCTTTAGGAATAGCCAAGTTAAGCCTAAGAATTTTTCATTGATTATACCCAAATATTAACCTTTGTCCTATTTTCTTTGAAGTCTTTTTATTGTTTTGAACCTTGAAGGTTATTTGCATTACGTGTTTGTTTGAAACTTGAAAATCTAAAAAGGTCTGTGAGTTCTTTAATTTTGGTATTTAATGATCGAAATTGTTTTAATTAAAAAATGAGCATAGAAAAAGAAAACAAATAGTACCATTGGATTTATAAGGAAAGGACTTGTGTTTATTGTAAACAAGTTTCTTGTAATGTCTTTTTAGTGAATTTCCTTCAATCAACCCTTTTATTATCCCAACCATACCGTTCCTAAGCTCCATTACAACCTATGTAAAGACCTTTTGATTTTTGTTTCTAGGTTAAACATAAGTGGTGGAGATGTGATAATATTGCAAGCATATGGTAAGAGTTCTACTATACATTGATTGATGTTAACTTATGAAGTTTATTTTAGGATAATTTGATTCTCATTATATGTTAATATTATTTAATATGACATGATTATTTATAGTATGAATGGAAAGGTTAAAATTAATGGTGGAAGGATGTTGTAAGATTGATAATTTTGATTATGGTTTGCTTGAGGACAAGCAAAAGTTTAAGTGTGGGGATACTTGATAGATGCATAGTTGACTATATTTATATACCCATATTTGATGTATTTTACTTGATATTTTATACTTTTATTATATATTTGGTACTTAATTTGTTCTAAGTGCATTTATAGGTTATAATTGCCTTCATGGACTTAAAGGAGAAGAATTCGGATAAAAACATGTTATAAAACAAGATTTGAAGAAAATAAGGGATACATGACTGTGTCTATGGCCATGTAAGTCTCTTAGCCCGTGCAAAATCATAAATCCTGGAGATTTTAGGTTATACACGATGTAGAACATGACCGTGTATCTCCTAGAAATCCTAAAAATTACTATAAAAATGTGAGTGGAGGCAGATTAGGAGAGTAAACTTAGAGAGCTAATTCCAAACATAGAGATCATTCAAAATGGGAGATATTGTTCCAGATAAGTGGAAAAATGAAGAAATCATCGGTAGATTTAATAGAATTCAACATCAAACCTTTACCTTGTAAGGACATTCAACAAAAAAGAAGGGATATTTAGAATTATGAACTCTTTATTTTCTATTCAATTTTCTTCTCGTTTTTATTGGATTTTGTTTTCTTTCATATGTAACTAAACATATTTAGTGTCTAGGTGTGATGTAACAATATGTTTTAACTCTTTTATTTAATGTAATTGTTTTGATTGATCTATTGTGATTTAATTATGTGTTTGATATATGTTCTAATAGATCCAGAATATTAGTACATAATCTGATTCCATAACACAGAGATTGAGAAATCTTATGTATAATAAATCTACCATAATTGGAAGGAGTTGATTGCAAATCTGGAGATAGGTCGACATAAATCCTCTAGATTAAGGTCAAACCTAATAACGAAATTCACAAATCGTAAAGCAATCTTAGAAACTTTAACCTGAGTAATTTGGTTCATAGAACTAAGATTAGTTGTAAGCAGTTTTAAGTGAGTTATTAGCATACGATAGAATTTTTCATGGTCTAATAGTCAATAAAACAATTGCATAATAAAAGGTTAATTATCTAATCGTTTATAGGGATTCATTAATTAGACCCTAATTCTTGATATTGATTGTTTTCTAAGTGATTTTATTTGTTCTCTGTTTATTATTTTTTCTTGTTTATCTTAATTCTTTAAGTTTTATTTTATTTATTAAAACCAAAATCAAATTCGTAGATTAGACAATAGGATAACGGTGATTATTAGTATTCATTTTCTTTATGGGATTCGACCTGTACTTGCCTGTACTAGCTATAACTATGTCGTGCACTTGCGATTAATCCATATTGATATAAACATAACTAATCAAATATAGCAAATATGATTAATTCATAGATGGAGCTTGAAACAAACTTGGGGAAATCCTTAGTACTTAAGGGAATTCCACTGGATAAGGAAGAAGTCAAGAATTAAGCTACTAATTCTAGAAGAAAATAAGAAAAAGGAAAAATAAGCTTAAAGGGGACCAACCTTTTGATGACAATCCTTGCACGGAATGTTAGATCGTTAAATGACCCTCTGAAAAGGTCAATTATGAAGGAGGTCATTTTTGTCAAGAAGCCTTATATAATGGGGCTCCTTCAAACTAAAATAAAGTTACCTCAAATGCAATATGGCCACAAGTTTTTAGAAGTAGAATGGAAAACCCTCTCAAATCATCTTTTGCATTACAATGGGAGGATTATATGCCTTTATAATTTAGACAAGGTAGACATCCAAGTAACATGTGAAAGTGACCAATTTATGCATTTGAATGTTAAATTGTTGGTTTTCACTCAAAATTTGTATTGATTGTGATCTATGCTTTAAATTTCTCATTTCAAAGAGAGAAATTATAGGAAGACCTCTAAACTATTCAAGTTGGAATATTAGATCTTTGGTTACTAGTAAGAGATTTCAACTGCACCTTATCATCTCAGTAGGCAGAATGAGGTAGGAGGTATAACCTGGGAACTTGTAGAGAACTAACTAATGGTCCAAAAGGTTAACTTGATGGATCTCAGGTTCATAGATAGATTATTCACCTAGACCAACAGGTAGCAAGAAGACTTGTTTATTAGGAAAATGGTTAATCAATTTTGGTTAAACCAATATTGGCAATCTTATGCACATTTTGGTGAAATTTCCTTTTCTCATCACTCTTACATTCATATTCAAAGCCTTCTTCCTTTTAAAAAATCTAAGCTCCATTTAGATTCTCTAATGGATTAACTCCTCAAGAGGTTTTGCAAGAAGCAATGCTTAAGAGATGGAATTAGACGATCATAGGTTAAAAAACTTTGCAGTTGATGAAAATGTTCAAACTTACCAAATTAGCTCTTAAGAGTTTTGTTAGGGATCAGATTAAAAGTTTTACTAAAAGCAAAAACAAATTGAGAGAGGTTCAGGAGCATTACTACAAGTTTCCCAATAACAATACCTTGAGAGCAGTTGAAACTCAAAGGCCAAAGCCTAAAAGAACACCAAGAAACTCTTAATTTACTCAATTATATTTTAAAGTAGAAATCAAGGATTAATTGGTTTAGGGATAGAGATGCAACACCAAATTCTTTGATTCGTCCTTATTAGGTAAAAGAGACAAGAATAAGATTACAGAGCTTTAAGATAAAATGGGGAACACATTTTCTGATCAAAGTAAACTACAAGAACTAGCCAAGAATTTCTTTTTTAATTTAACGAGGGTCAGATGATTATAATCCAACATATCTTAATTTGGAGAGATTATTTGACAGCACTATTAGTTAGGATTTGAAGGAACTTTTGGTGACCCCTTCACACATCAAGAAGTCAAATTTTTATACCCAATTTGCATCCCTCTAAAT
Source organism: Erythroxylum baracoense (assembly GCA_025629805.1). Lineage (NCBI taxonomy): Eukaryota > Viridiplantae > Streptophyta > Magnoliopsida > Malpighiales > Erythroxylaceae > Erythroxylum > Erythroxylum baracoense. The sequence continues at coordinate 727,403 of JAOTAY010000009.1, read as the reverse complement.
CCCCTGGACCTGATGGGTTCTCTGCTTGTTTTTTCAAGAAAAATTTGGATATCACAGACAATCTCTTTACTAAAGAAATTCTGGAATTTGTTCCTTCCTTGAATATGATGAAAGAAATGAATCACACCTACATCTGCATCATTCCTAAGAAGAAAAATCCTTTTTCCATTGTGGACTATGGACGTATTTCATGTTACAACATAGTTTACAAAGTAATTGCCAAGCCTTTAGCTAACAAATTGAATATGGCTCTAAAGGAAGCTACAAAATCCAACTCAAGGAGCTATCATTACTGGGAGATCTTTTGGAGATAATATCCTTCTAATACAAGATTTAATGAAGCTTTACAATTTAGGAAGAGCCGTCAGAATTTGATTATTCAAATTTGACTTCTACAAAGCTTTTGACACCATTAAATGGAACTTCATTCAATCCGATCTAGTTGCTTTTGGATTTTCTAGATCCACTTACCTATTCACCCTAATGATGGAAGGGCTTTCTAGAATGCTTGACAAGCTTACTGCTTGCAATAGTAGATTCCAATTTCACCACAAATACATAGAACTCTGGATCATACACTTGATTTTTGTTGATGAACTTATGCTTTTAAGTGGGGCTAATATTCAATCCATATAAATCCTGCTGAATATTCTGAATCTATTTACATATTGGTTAGGATTGAAAGTCAATACTAATAAGAGCAACATGTTTATCTCTTCTGATGTGAGCAACCAAGCTGTTTTGAGTATGAGCTCAAGATTTGGAATTCAAACCCCTCCCTTTAAATATCTTGGTATCCTTATTGCTTTAGCTAAACCAAAAATTTTTTATTGCATTCCTCTCATTGAAGTGTACAAAGCTAGAATTAATTTATGGCATAACAAGTTCTTATCCTTTGCAGCCAAGCTTACTCTAATCAATTTAGCCCTTCATTGGACTACACACTTTCTATTGCTAAAGATAGTCATCAAAGGGATTATAGAACCATTAAAGCTTTCATATGGTTTGGAAAAGTTGATAATTTAAAAGGTGCGAAAGTTAAATGAGAGAAAATAACTACTCCTAAGAGGAAAGGGGGCTTGGGGATTATTCCCATATCTCTTATGCAAAAGGTCTTATTGAGTAAAAGGATTTGGAGGCCACATATTGACAAGGGAGATCTATGGATCAAATGGATAGATGAATTTTATCTTAAAAACCTTTTTTTTTTGGTAGATGACAAGTAACAGGGATCATTCTGGGAACTTTATCCATATATTAAATATGAGGAACTTGTTATATCCCTGGTTTAAACATAAACTGAAAAATGGAGAAAAAATATAGTTATGGTATGACAACTAGTTTGATTTAATTCCTCTCATATTGAAAAATGAAATCCTTCATTTGAGAAGTAGAATCCTTACTGATGCTAAAGTCTCTTCACTCATCTAGCATGGAGAAAGGTCTGGAAATTTAAGAGGTTTGTCCTCTTTAGCAGCTTACGTCCCTCAACTCCATCATCTACACAGGGAGGACAATATTGCTTGGATTCTAAATTCCAAAGGGTCTTTAGAAATGAATCCTGCTATAAAATCTATGGAACAAGTCTATGAGATGTATAATGGTATGAATTACTTTGGAAACGCTCCTTGAACCTTAAAGATTCCTTAATCGCTTTGCGTATAATAAAAAATAGAATTAAAAAAAGACAAATGGTTTAGTACATATGATCCCATCTATGTTTAATGCAAAGAAGTTGACGAAGAGTGTAGAGTGTTGCAGGCCTTCCACGCTGTTTAGAGTAGAGTGTTGCATATGCTAGTGGAGTATCGTCAGACTTACGAATGAAATATTGTCTTAGCCTGGGTCAAAATGAAAGCTAACCAACTCAAGCATAATACAAAGCTCTTCAAGCTTGCTTTCACCATAACTATTGACTCAATTTGGGAAGAAAGAAACAACATATTATACAAAGGAGCTAAAATTGGAAAGCATCAACTAGCTGATAACTTCTTAAATTGGATTAGAGAGATCATAATTGCAACAAATGTACAAAACAAACTCACTCTTAACATGAAATGTACATGGAATCTTTAAGTTTGGGTTGCTTGTATCCTCTACATTGTTTGTTTTAGTTTAAATAAGTAAGATGTAACTAGGAACTCATTGTAATGTTATAATAGCTTTTCTAGTGTTAATAATTTTTAATTCATTTTAAAAGAAAACAATGTCAAAGGCCTGTGTCCATTTTTGGTACACACAAATTCTAACTTTGATTTATTAAAGACTTATCTTATTGTTATACCTCTTATGTAAGGCCCCAAAATATACCCTAGTTGAAATGATACATGTTCATGAAAGTACATGTGAGATAGGAGTTAAAATTGTGCTATGATTTGAATGTGAAAGGTATATGACTTGAATTTTGGTATTGAGGACTATAGTTAGTAAATTGGAATTAATTGATACCATTAGAGAATTGAGGTATTTAAATTTATATTTGGACTAGGAAAATTGTTAAGTGGCAAGTTAAGATGGTACATGAAAATTAGAATGATTAAGCCTATGAGTCATTGACATTTGGCATAGCTAGTGCATTGACATTTGACATCATCCATTGTGTGACAAATCGCTTGGTAAGAATGTGACAAATGGCATTGTTAATAAGTTGACAAGTGGCCTAATGGAAGTGTTACAATTGGCAGTATAAATGTAAGGCAAATGGGAGTCATACATTGGAGACATATGTCAATTCATAAATGAGGCACCTAGTAGCTTAGGTGTTACGTTCTTGTAAGAAAGTTTCTGCAGCCCTCAGTTTGGTTTCAATCTCTCCACCAAAATCATCCTTTTCCATATTCTAAATTTTTACTTTGTGCAATTGATGATTGTATAAGGTTAATTGAGTAATAGTTAGTTTAATTATGCTTTATTAAATGAGATGATAATGTAAAGGATGTATGGTTTACAATGTTGAATTGCTTGGTGTGATCATGAATGAATGAGTTCCAAAGGCTTATGTCTTATAAATTGGTTATGGATGTTTATGAATTGGGAATTTCTGCGATAATATTGTGATAGTTTCAGACCATCAGTTGTCCGAGGAGTTTGATAGTTGAGATTGTGTTGGAAGTGCTTTTTATTTGCATGGCAATACCTAATTGGTTGTGAATCAATACCTCTATTGATTCATTATTACACATACTTGTAGTTTTATGCAGGTTAGCTTGTTTGAAAATCAGTGAATATGTCAAGTTGAATAAAATGGAATAAAGTGGTATATGTTGCAATATGTTCCTGCTATGAGAATTTTGAAATGAACCTATTTTTTTAAAAATTGTTAACCCCTGCTCATGGGTAAATAAGCATGCCTAAAAGGGTCTATAGCTACTCCTATGATACTTTGGTGTCTCTTGTTACTGACATTTTGGTGTCTCCTATTATTGAGATAAAAGTCTCTCATGTTCTGTGATGCCAATCATAATATCCCCTGTATTAGTCCCGTTACCCACTTTCGTATAAACGATTAACAACTAACTTGTATTGTATTCTGTTATATGCTCAGTTCTGATATAAATAAGCTTTGATCTGATACATCTGAGCTCTGTTCTAAAATCAAAAAAATTTATTTTGTTACAAACAATTTTTATTCAGATATTATAATAATATATTTTGAAAATGGTGACTTTTACATTGAAGCAAATGTGTAACCCATTCTAATATGTTATGTTTTGTTATGAGAATCGTGATATTTTGGTTCGATTTGAAAATGGATAAGTAAACACTGCTTATAATCTGACATGATTTTTGAATATGTGAATGTGTTGGATGACTGTTAGAAATAGTTATCAGCTTATATCCTATTTAGTTTATTCCCCACTAAGCTTTATGCTTAGCATGGTGGTTTTGCCCTGTGTCGGTTCAGATAGGAGGGTTTAAAGATTGCGACAATAACAATCACAATGGCCAACGAAGAATGTGTTTTGTTTTAGGAATGTATGTTTGGGTTGTATGTAATAATATGAGGCATGATTATTTTGTTAAAAGTTTGTAAACATTGTAATACAAAGTGTACTTGAACTTAAGATAGTTAATGTTTTGTTTAAGGGTTTGTAATGTAATAACTTTAATTCAGGTTAGTGTTGTACTTGAAGCATGTATTTGAATAAATTTAGTGTGCTAGTTAAATTCTTTTTAAATTTGAATATGTATAGAAAAGTAATGATTGATTGTTTGAATTCTGGCAATGCTTTGTATTGTTTTGATATGTTTAAGTCCTATCTTAGGTAACATCTGCATATCCTTCCAGGGGGTATTTAGGTGTTACATCGTTTGGTATCAGAGCATGGTTTAGACAAATATGGTGTAATCAGTGTTTAACTATTGCTTATGCTTGGATACAAGAGTTGTGTTTTGGCCGAATGAGGTTTGTCCCATATTTTGGTTATACAAATAAAGATGGAAAGATCTCATGAAGCCGTTGATGAGGTTGCTGAGAGTAATAATCCTGAGCGAGCTCATCCGTTAATCTTTGGATTGTTTAGGGTTAATCGAGGTGAAGCTAAGATGCCACCTCCTCCTCCAGCTTAGGGAGAGGCTTTGGTTAAGTTATCGCAGGACATGATCATGTTACTACACTGTATGATCGCACCAAAGGCTTCGATTGATCAGTTATGGAAGTATGGAGTTGAGGAATTTATTGAGACATCTTTGGAGGAATCTGAAAGAGCTGAGCTATGCATAGAGAAAGTAAAGAGGGTATTATATGAAATCAGCTATTTGATAAATCAGATGGTGCACTATGCTATCTCTCTTCTTTAGGGAGCATCCTATGAGTGATGGAAGTTCGTTTTAAGAAATCCTCAACTACTGGTGCCTCTGACTTGGGAGTTCTTTACCCAAGAGTTTAAAGCTAAGTATGTTACGAAGGCTTATAAAAAGGAAAGGTGGAAGCACTTTTTGAACCTGAAGCAACAGAATCTGTCTATTGCTGAGTACGACAAAGAATTTATTTGGCTCAGTAAGTATACACCTGAATCGGCACTTACTGAGGAGTTTCGATGTCATCAGTTAGAGGATGGTTTAAATGATTTGATTAAAGAGCATCTTGCAGCATTCACTTTACTGCAGCAAGTAAATTACCATCAGCTGGTGCAAGCTGCTATAAAAATAGAGAGGCAAGAGATGGTGAAGAGAGAAAGGGCTCAACAAAGGGGCTTTGCTAGAGGAGGTCAGTCCTCAGGCAGGCAGAGTCATGAAGGTGTTTCCTTTGCACTAAAATTTACTCAGAGATCTGTAGCTAGGGGAAGGCAACAAAACTTTCCCTCATCGACTGCTTCTGGTAGGGGATCATTGAGGTTATGGTGCTCCAGAGTGTCCTTATTGCTCCGGAAATCATTCGAGTACTTATTAGAGAGCTACAAGTGTATGTTTCTAATGTGGCAGTACTGAGCATCTGATATCTAACTGCCTTTTGAGACAGTCTCAGACATTACGAACTAGTATATAGGTCTCTTATGTATATAATAGAATAAGAGGATAAGATAGAGGTCGTGGAGGATCTAGTCAGAATAAACCTAATCTGAGTACCCATTCGGAAACTGTTGATCAACCAACTGTACCTTTTACTTCTACTCGAGCTTTTGCATTGAAAGCTTGTGAGGATCAGGATGCACCTAAAGTCATTGTTGGTATTGTTTCTCTCTTTAATTCAGAAATGCATGCACTAATTGATCCTGGATCTACTCATTCCTAGTGTTGGAGAAATGTCTAATAAGAAGATGCCTATAAATCAGTTAGAGTATGACATTCATGTAACCAGTCCTCTGGGTAGTTGTGTATTGGTTAATCAGGTGTTTAGGAATTGTCCTATTATGATATAAGAAAATGAATATGTAGAAGATTTGATTAGATTGCCTTTTCATGAATTTGATTTGATTTTGGGTGTGGATTGGTTGTCTAAGCATCAAGTAGTGGATGATTGTAATGCTATGAGAGTTATGCTTAGGAAGACTGATCAGCCTGAAATAGTATTGCATAGCATTCGCACTAGTTCTTTAGCTAATTAGGTATCTGTCATGCAAGCCTGAAAGCTCCTTAGGAAGGGATGTGAAGCTTATCTAGCTTTTGTGTTTAATTCTAAGAAGGAGGGTGGTAAATTACTAGATATTTCAGTGGTGAATGAATTTTCGGATGTGATTCCTAAGGAATTACCTAGGCTCCCTCCTAAAAGCGAAGTGAAGTTGTCTACTGAAGTCATGCCTGGCACTACTCCTATATCCAGAGCATCATATAAAATGGCTCCTACTGAATTAAAGGAGTTGAAGGTGCAGTTGCAAGAACTTCTGGATAAAGGGTTCATTTGACCCAGTGTCTCACCATGAGGAGCACCGATCTTGTTTGTTAAGAAAAAGGATGGTCAACTATGGATGTGTATCTATTACAAGCAATTGAATAAAGTCACAGTGAAGAAAAAGTATTTGTTGCCAAGGATTGAAGACTTGTTTGATCAATTAAAAGATGCAGGATTGTTCTCAAAGATATATCTATAATCGGGGTACTATCAACTTTGGGTAAAGGATGTGGATGTACCAATGACTACATTTAGGACCCGTTATGGACATTATGAATTCCTAGTAATGCCATTCGGGTTAACTAATGCTCCAGCGGTATTTGTAGATATGATGAATAGAGTATTTAGGCCTTATTTAGACCAATTTGTTGTAGTGTTTATAGAAGATATCTTGGTCTATTCTAATAATGAACATGACCATACTGAGCATCTACGAATTATGTTATAGACCCTGCAGGAGAAACAGTTGTATGCTAAGTTGAGCAGGTGTGATTTCTAGCTTTTTAGAGGTATCTTTTCTAGGACATGTTGTCTCTTCTCAAGGGATTAGAGTTGATCCTAGTAAGATAGAAGCAATTATTAACTGGAAGTCACCACGGAATGTGAAAGAAGTGAGAAGTTTTCTGGGTTTGGCTGATTATTATTGCTAGTTTGTGAAGGGGTTCTTAGTGATAACATCCCCTTTAACTAAATTGTTATGGAAAGGAGTAAAGTATGAATGGTCTAATAAATGCCAGAATAGTTTTAATCAACTGAAAAGTATGCTTACTAAAGCTCCTGTATGGACTCAACATATTTCTGGTAAGGAGTATGTTATGTTTAGTGATGCATCTAGAAATGGTTTGGGTTGTGTTTTATGCAAGATAGAAAGGTAGATGCTTATCCTTCTAGGCAACTGAAGCCATATGAACAGAATTTCCCTACACATGATCTGGAGCTTGTAGTAGTAATGTTTTCCTTAAAAATTTAGCGGTACTACTTGTATGGTGAATGGTATAGAATTTTCACATATCATAAGAGTCTGAAGTATCTGCTTACCTAAAAATAACTCAATCTGAGACAAACGTGTTGGTTGGAACGATTGGAACTATTGAAAGACTATGATTGTATTGTGGACTACCAACCGAGTAAGGCTAATATCGTGGCTGATGCCTTGAGTCAGAAGACCATTTCGGCATTGTCAGTGCAGCATAGTGAACGGTGACTTGTATCTAAAGGAGCTTTAACAGCTCAGTTGAAAACTAGGCCTACCTTAAGGTAAGAAATTTGTGATGCTCAGAGAGTTGATAATAAGTTGCAACAACTTATCTTGGCTACTCAGGAAGGTCAACAACCTGACTGTTTTGTGAAAGGAGACGATGATTTGTATTATAAAGATCGGTTGTGTGTGGTAGCTAATGATGAACTCAAAAATAAATTATATTTGAGGCTCATAATACTATTTTCATTATGCATCCGGGTTGAAATAAGATGTATCAAGATCTAAAGCAGCATTACCGGTGGTCAGGTATGAAATGTGATGTAGTGGATGTATCTAAATGTTTGACGTATTAGCAGGTTAAAACTGAGCACCAAGTTCCATCTAGTTTGTTACATCCTATTTCTATTCCTTAATGGAAATGGGATAACATTACCATGGATTTTGTCATTGGGCTTCCTCTCACTCAAAAGAAGCATGATGTTTTATGGGTGATTGTTGATAAGTTCACCAAGTCTGCTCACTTTTTGCCTGTTCGTCTAAATTATTCATTGGATAAGCTTGTCGATGTAACATCCCGTTTCCATACAAAGGGTTGAATCATGAAAATTGGTACACGTGAGATCAATCGGAGAAATTAGGAAAACACATCTCATGCTCATGCATTTGTGAACAGTGATTTT
>JAOTAY010000009.1:691461-711578 GCA_025629805.1 Erythroxylum baracoense | reverse complement strand
CCATGATCATGACCTACGTCGGGCTGATGCAGAAACTTGAGTTTTGTATGACTTTTCGGACCATTTTGACCTCGGATTAAACCTACAGCTTCCAAGATATAAAAAGAACATTACAAGATAGAAAGAGAGCCTTGGATAGAGCTTTCCACATCAGCAAATTCAGAACCCTAGAGAGCTATTGAGAGATTCAAGGACGGAGACGAAGGAAGAGAGACACGAAGACAAAGCTTGACATGAAGTACTTCCCAGAATAGGTGGTTTTCCACCGTTGCTGCCTCCTCAAGTTTGTTCCAAGTGTATTTTCCAATTTATTTCAGTTTTGTTGATGTATGAAATTGAGAAAATTGTTGAGAATATGTTATGTCAAATGTCGATTTTTGTCTAAACTCACTTTCAGGATTTGATCATTAAGATTTATGAAATTTGATTAATTGTGTTTTATTTGAGTTATTTTTTGATTCAATATATGTTCTTAATAATTTGGCAACAAACTAAGAGGGTGAGCCGAGTGAATATCATCAATTTGGGCTAACGATAGTTAGGTAAATTTATAGATAGGAATTGAATCAAACCGGTGAAATCGCATAACAAGAGATCGAGCATAGGTTCCCGATACGTTAATAAACAATTTTAGAACTAATTTAGGTTTTGGGTCAATTGTGAATCAAGAGATCACGATTCCATAATTTAAATTAGGGATTATTAATTAAAGATTATAACTCGATAGAGAGTAATCCACCCCAGGACTGTCTAGACCTGATAACTTGATAATTGCATAATTGATTAGATTTTGAGTAATTTCGGATTAAACCCCCTTTCTCTTAATTGGTAGTTCGTAGGTTGATTTTAGATTAGCCTGTGTGATTTGCTATTTGTTTATTATTTTTGACATTTAATTCTCGTAATTGCTTTTTTGATTAATTAATTTTTTGCATTTATTGTTTATTTTATATTGTTGCGATCTAGTTCAACCTTAGATTTTAGGACTAGATTAACTCTTCTTGTGGGATCGATACCTTAAGTACTACACGAACAACCCGTGCACTTGCGATATTATCGAGGTTTAAATAGTAAAAGTGTAACACCCCGATCAAGTTAAACTTGAAACTGTTACTGAGGAGGCGATTAGTTTAGTTCTTTAGTCTAAGGTTTTTTTCATTATCTTTTGTTTAAAAAAATGGGCATAAAGTAGACGACATATCAACTTAGATATCACCGAATAATAATGGGGAATCTTAAGAGTTAAATGTTGAAAAGAGATGAAAACAACGATGGTGGAGGAAATACATCATGGAGAGCGACGAACCCTTTTAGATGTCATGAGGGCACAGCTAAATGCCCATCGTCAAGAGATTATGTGACCACTGGTGCAAATAAATACGTTCGAGCTTAAACCATCTTGTGATGGTAAACATGCTGTAATCCAACATGAAATTCTACGAATTAGCCAATGAAGATCCCAATACTCATTTAGCTAATTTCTTAGAAATTTGCGATACCTTCATATTGGAATATTGGAGAATGTTGTTAGGATTAGGTTCTTTCCCTTTACACTTGGGGATCAAGCCAAGGCCTAGTGGAATTCTCTCCACCCAGACAATATCATAACTTGGGAGCATTTGGTGTGAGTTTTTCTAGATTAGTATTCCCTTCTAAACAAGACAACAAAACTAATAAAGGAAATTATCAATTTCTAGCAAAATGATGGGGAGTATTTATATGAAGCGTGGGAGAGGTATAAGGAGTTGCAAAGGAGCTATCCTCATCATAACCTACCCAACGAATTCCTATTGCAAACCTTCTATAGTATAGTTAATCCACCTACAAAGAGCATTATAGGCGTAGTTGCTAGAGGATCATTTATGAGAAAAATAGTTGAAGCAGTACACGATCTATTAGAAGACATGGCATACACTAGTTATCTCTAGACATCTGAATGAAGTAGAAAGCAGTCAACCTTTTGGGACCTAGGAGGAATGATTGTTTCTGGAAATTCAATGACAACATTGCAGGCTGAGATTGACAATCTAACCAAGCAATTGAACAGCTTGGAAGCCACCTCTTCCTCTCCAGTCATAGAAATGCAACACGAATATAAGTTATGTAGATAAGAGAGCTATATCGCAGCTGACTGCTTCTCAGTGGAAAATAACAACGTGGAGCAATTCAACTTTAATGGAGCATAAGTTGGTCAGGGAGATAGCAATCCTTCTTCTAGCACATACCAGTCGGGGCAACATAACCACCCAAATTTTCATTGGTCTAACAATACTGAGATTCAGTTTAGAAATCAAGGTTCACGTGGATACCAACAGGATTAATACAATAACTATGATTCCAAACTGGACAAGATCATGGACAACCTCATAAGTATAGATGAGGCCCAGAAGAGCCTAAAAGAGCAAATTGACCAAGTAATAAGGACTCATGCCTCTTTTATTCTCTACCTGGAGGTTCAAGTGGAATAGCTTGCCAATGAGTTATCTACAAAAGTGTGGGAAATCTTTCGAGTAACACAAAAGTATATCTAAAAGAGCAAGTTAAGGCTATCATATTTAGGAGTGGGAAAGAGTTAAGAGAACTAACAAATAGACTAGCTAAAACTCACTCTGTAGAAGATCAATAGAAGCAAAAAAAGGATGAAGAAAAGAATGAGGACCCTCCCTATGTTCCTCCTCTGCTTTACCTACCAAAAATACCATTCATAAGAGTTGATGATGTCAAATATTCAAAAGAGCATGTGGATGAAGAAAAGATGACAACGAACATCAAGTTTGAAGAAGCTATGAAAGTCTCTATTCTTGAAGCAAAAGAAGAAGAAGAAAAAGGAGTGACTAAGGAAGAACAAGAGCAGATCATGCTTTTTTCAAAGAAACTACTAGACTTAATAGATGATTCAGGGAGTTTTGTTATTCCCTATTTGATTAATAGTTTGTTAGAAAAAAGGAAATTACTGAGCTTAATTGGTTTTCTTAACTTCATTAATATTATCCTTCAATTATTTTACAAATTGTAGCCTATTCATAGGCTACAAAACTGATAATTGATCCTAGCTGAGTTTTAAAGGATGAAGGTCAAGCTAATGACCATAAATTAGCACGTTTGGTAGTTACATTTAAATTGTTGTGTAGTTAGATTTGTTTCAGATTTCAAAAATAAAATTTTGATTTGAAATAATCTGGGATTACGTACTCTCTTTGAATCAATTATAAGATAAGAAGCCAGCTCAACATTAAGCGTATTTGGTCTCCATCTCTGATACCATCACTACCTCAGTCACATTGATAGTTTTGTGTTCTAACCCTTTTCTTTACATTTTTGTCAGTATTTTCTTCTTATTTTTTTCATATTCTGTTTTATTTTTCCCTAGTGTGTTTGTGTATCCTTCTCACATTAAGGACAATGTGTTGTTCAAGTGTGGAGAGGGTTATGTATTTTTCTTTGAATGTGAATTTTGCATATTGTATGATAATTATTAGGTTACATTTTGTGAACTATTTGAATGTGTCAATGGCTTAGATGGAGTGAAATTTATTTAATTTTGAGCATAGTCTATTAGGTTGTGAATAATCATTATCTCAGAAAATTAGTGAATTAGGAGACTTTGGATAAATATACAACTTAATTAGGATTTAGTGTAAATTTAGCACCTTAAAGGTTATCACATTCATTCATAATTTGAAGTCTTTCAACTTAAGTAGCTTAACTAGCATTTTTCATGGAAATGATTAGCTTAAACAACAAGGTGGACTAATAAAAAATTTTGTTTTTGTTAAATAAATCATTATTCTGCTGGCCTTCGGGTTATGAATAGAGCTAGTAGCCAGTTGAAAACGTGATATAGCTGAGTAACCAGAGCGACACATATCACAAACGTGTGCCTTTGCGTCAAAAGGCTATAATGACGCTTCAACCAAGCTGTTTAATAAAAACATGACTTAGTTGAGTAACTAGATCAACATTTATTACCAATGCTTGCCTCCGCATAAAAAGACTAAGTTTATGTTCATTTAAAAAAAGTTTTTGCTTAATAAAAACCTATCGAACTTGTAATAAGCTCGACTTTTCATGAAAATATACTTACAGAGCCGAAAAGACCAAAGAATTATTAATGTGTGTGTACAATTGGAAAGGGTAAACAAATTAACACTTAGATCTCGATTAAATTGTATATTTAGTTCAAAGCCCCCAGACATAGATTTTGCTTGTTAATGCTTAGATATAACTTGTAGGATTGTGTTTAAAATTAAGTTTATTTCATGAAGTCAAAGTCATTGCCTTATTATTGCATTGTGTGTTGTGTGTTTTTTGTTTTGTTTGCTCGAGGAAAACTAAACGTTTAAGTGTGGGATAGTTGATAGTTGTGATTTGCATTGTGTTTTAAGGTTTGATTTGTTAAGTATTTAGTGTTATTTCGAGTGTTTACTGTGTATTTAGGTTTCAATTGTATTAGTTTATGTGTTTAACTGTTTTTATGGTTTAGTATGAGTCTTTAAGATTAAATGTTATATTTTTGAGGTACCTTCATAGGTTTATTAGTGTTTGAGGATAAATGGCAAAGAACGGAGAAGTTTCAGAGAGTTTTGGGCCAAAAACACGACCCACGATCGTGGCACAATAGGCCACGATCGTGACAGAAAGAGGCGAACTAAAAGGACCCTGGCCATGATCGTGCACTTTGGGCCACGATCGTGATAGAGAGCTACGTGCCAGACAATGATCGTGCACTTTGGGCCACGATCATGATAGAAAGGTTTAGGCGCTGGCCACGATCATGGCCTATATCGGGCTGATATAAAAACTCGACTTTCGTGTGATTTCTCATACCATTTTCACCCTGGATTAAACCTAGAGTTTCCAAGATATAAAAAGAACATTCCAAGACAGAAAGAGAGCCTTGGACAAAGATTTTCACATCAGCAAATTCAGAACCCCAGAGAGCTATTGAGAGATTCAAGGAAGGAGACGAAGGAAGAGAGACAAAGAGATTAAGCTTGACGTGAAATACTTCCTGGAATAGGTGATTTCCTACCATCACTGCCTTCACAAGTCCGTTCCGAGCGTATTTTCCAATTTATTTCAGTTTTATTGATATATGAAATTGAGATCATTATTGAGAACATATTATGTCGAATGTCAATTTTTGTGTAAACTCACCTTTAGGATTTGATTCTTGAGATTTATGAAATTTGATTCATTGTGTTTTATTTAAGTTATTTTGTGATTCAATATATGTTCTTAATAATTTGGCAAAAAACTGCGAGGGTGAGCTGAATGAATATCATTAATTTAGGCTAACGAGAGTTAGGTAAATTGATAGATAAGAATTGGATCAAACTGATGAAATCGTGTAACGAGAGATCGAGCATAGGTTCCCGATAGGTTAATAGACAATTTTAGAACTCAATTAGGTTTTAGGTCAATTGTGAATCGAGAAATCACAATTCCATAATTTAAATTAGGGGCTATTAATTAAAGATTATAGCTCGAGATAGAGTAATCTACCCTAGGATCGTCTAGACCTGGTAACTCGATAATTGCATAATTTATTAGATTTTCAGTAATTTCGAATTAAAACCCCCTTTCTCTCAATTAGTAATTCCTAAGTTGATTTTGGATTGGGCTGTGTGATTTGCTACTTGTTTATTATTTCCGACATTTAATTCTCATAATCTCTTGTTTGATTGATTAATTTTCTTCATTTATTGTTTATTTTAGATTGTTGCAATTCAGTTCGACCTTAGATTTTAGGACTACGTTAACCCTCCTCATGGGATCGATACCTTAAATACTACATGAACGACCCATGCATTTGTGGTATTATCTAGGTTAAAATAGTAAAACTTTTTCATAGCGTAACACCCTGATCACACTTTATCTTAACTTAAGCTTTTCAAGAAATAACTAAAGTCGTGAATTGAACAAAAGCACTAAGTCCCCACTACTGAATTCCTTCTTCTTGATGTTGGCATCATGCCACTTCTTAGCCTTTTCCTTGTATAACTTAACATTTTCATATGCATCATACCTTAACCCCTCCATTTCATCAAGTTATAACAATCTCTTCTCACCCGCTAGCTTCCACTCCATATTTATTTTTCTAATTGCCCAATAGGCTCTATGCTCTAACTCCAATGGTAAATGGCAAGCCTTACTATACACAAGCCAATATGGTGTTGTGCCTATGAGAGTTTTGAAAGTTGTCCTATAAGCCCACAATGTATTATCCAACTTCAAAGACCAATCTTTTCTTGAACACCAATCTTTTCATGAAGTGTTCACTACCTTCTCCAAAATCTTCTTCAGCTCTCTATTCACCACCCCCACTTGGCGACTCGTTTGCGGGTGGTAAGAGGTTGCCACTCTATGATGAACATTATATCTCCTCAGAAGAGCCTCAAAGGATTTGTTACAAAAGTGACTCCCTCTATCACTTATGATAGCTTTAGGCATCCCAAATCTAGTAAAGATCTTCTTGATGAACCGTTGCACCACCTTGCCATCATTTGTTGGAGTAGCTATTGATTTGACCTACTTACACACACAATCAACTCCAACCAATATATAAGAGTTACCTAGGGAAGATGGGAATGGTCCCATGAAATCCAAGCTCCACACATCAACTATCTCCACCTCCATGATGTTTGAAAGTGGTGCAACGGATCTCATCTCTCTTAGAAATATTGCCTACTCTTTGGCACCTATCATAATGCAATACAAAATCTCTGGTATCCTTGATTAAGTTTGACCAGTAAAATCCACACTCCAAATGTGAGTAGCCATCTTACTCACTCCATAGTGTCTTGCATAAACTAAACTAGGACATTGAATCAAAACTTCAGGTATTTAATCTTTGGGACACACTTGCGAATTAAACTATTAGCACATTTTTAATACAACATAGGTTCATCCTAAATATAGCGGGAACATTGAAATCAGAAATGTTTCCTTTATTGGTGCGAGAGATTAGGAAGAAGAATACCACTAGATAGATAATTGGCAATATTTGCAAATCAAGGAAGAAAAGGATTTTCTATCATCATTAAGGCCTCGTCAGGAAAATGCTCTTTAATTTCCTCTTCCTCTTCATTTTGTACCCCTGTAAGTCTCGATAGTGGTCTGCTATAACATTTTCTGCTTCTTTTTTATCTTTAATCTCAATGTTGAATTCTTGGAGCAAAAGCACCCATCGTATGAGCCTAGCCTTAGCATCCTTCTTTACAAAAAGATAACGCAATGCCGCATGATCTGTATAAACAATAACTTATAAGTCTAAAAGATAAAAATGAAAATTTTCACATACAAATACCACTGCAAGCAAGTCCTTCTCAGTAGTGGTTCAGTTTAATTGTGCTCCCATTAAGGTTTTACTGGCATAGTAAATTATATATAGTCTCTTCTCCTTTCGCTGTCCAAGTACACAACTAATGGTATGGTCGCCTGCATCACACATGATCTCAAAGGGAAGTGACCAATCTGGCGACGTCAAAATAGGTGTTGTTGTAAGTGCTTTCTTTAACCTATTAAAATCATCTAAACAATCATCATCAAACACAAAAGACACATCTTTAACTAGCAAGTGAGTCAAGGGTCTAGTAATAAGAGAAAAGTCTTAATGAAGCATTTATAGAACCCTACTTAACCAAGGAATATCAGATGCCCTTAATATTGGTAGGAGGTAGGAACTTTTCAATCACTTTAGTCTTAGCTCGATCTACCTCAATCCCCCTGCATAAGATCTTATGGCCTAAAACAACTCCCTCTTGGACCATGAAATAACACTTCTCCCAATTCAAGACTAAATAAGACTCCTTGTATCTTTGTTACACTCTATCCAAATTAAACAAACAATGATCAAAAGAGTCTCCAAAAATAGAGAAGTCATCTATAAATACCTTCATGAAGTCTTCATTCATATCCGCAAAGATGGCCATCATGCACCTTTGGAATGTGGCTGGTGTATTGTATAGACCAAAAGGCATCCTCTTGTAAGCAGAAGTCCTGTAAAGACAAATGAAAGTAGTCTTCTCCTAGTCATGTAGGTATATGAACACCTAATTGTACCATGAATATCCATCAAGAAAATAATAAAAAGCATGGCCAGCCACCTACTCAATCATTTAGTCCACAAAAGGTAATAGGAGATGGTCTTTTTTGGTGGCCAAATTGAGTTTCCTATCGTCAACACACTCTCCAACTTGTGATGGTCGAAGTGGACATCTTTCATCCTTTTCATTTTCCATCACTGTCATGCCTCCCTTCTTAGGTACACTTTACACCGAACTCACTCACTCGCTATCTAGAATTGGGTACATAATACCCGCATCTAAAAGCTTCACCACTTCTTTCTTCATAACCTCTTACATGTTTGGATTTAACCTTCTTTGCCTTTCTCCAACAACCTCTTGCATCCTTCTTCAAAGTTAATCCTATGCATCACCACATTAGGGCTAATTCCCTAATATCATAAATTTGGTACTATATGACTCTGATCCTCTTCTTAATGGTCTCTACCACTTTCTCTTCTTGCTCAAAATCCAATTGGTTGGAAATGATGATGGGTAGGGTATGGTCCTTACCTAGAAATGTGTATCTCAAGTGAGAAGGTAAGGGTTTTAGTTCTACAATGGGTGGCTTTATAATGGAGGGTGGTGCGGGTGCATTTGTTATCTCTAACTTCTCTTGCTCAACCTCCTCACACAATTCCTCTTCGCTCATACTCTCATCCCTATGCACTTTAACAACTTCCTCAACTTCCTCTTCAACTTCCTTCACATAATCATCCACAACATCAATCTTCATACATGCACTTCCATTCACTAATTTCTTCAAAGATTTAGTCATATAGATTTCAACCTGCTCATTACCAATTCTCAAAACTAGTTTTCCTTCATGCACATCAACTAATGTCCTACCAGTATTTATAAAGGGCCTACCCAAAATCAATGGACAATTCCTATCTTCTTCAAAATCCATCATAACAAAATCAACAGGGATTATAAATCTTTCAATTCGGACTCTTAATAGTGCCTATATGGATATTTTCATAATAGGCTTTAATATGGTGACCATTTTCCTTAAATACCTTGTTTTTCTTAAGTTTTTAACTTCCAGTACACATAAAGAGAAACATTGTTAAATATAAAAACAAACTACTTATTTTACGCTAAAAACTACAAATATACGAGTCGTTACTTGTAGTAAAAAACATAAATGGTCCCACAGAGATTGTGCTTAGGCACAACTTAATTCAAGTTGTGCTTTGTTTAAGACTCAAATTCAAATAATTAAAACTAATAAATAAACTAAATTAAACAAATTAGCGATGAACAAATAATGTAACAAAAGTGTAGCAACTTTGATTTTAAGATTAAAGATTGGAGATCAATTGTTCCTTGTCTTGTCTCCCTCCTACCTTGTTGATTGAATTATGTCTCACCTAAGATGTCCTAATGTTTCAATGACCCTCTCTTAAGGTATAATCAAATGTCCCTAGCCAAATTAAATGGGTTGACTATGCAATCAATCCACCAATTTAAGTAGTTATGAAGCTATCTTATGGGTAATTAACTAATTAGTCAAGATCTCTCTTAAACTAACCAATTAACTTGATAAATGCAGGTCTATAGGGTGCAAACTATCATTGGACCAATTTAACCAACTCAACTTCTCAATATATTGTAAGGTCTAAGCACAACATTTTTCAAAAGCATTCATTCATTTAAAACAACAAAGTAAGAGTTCAACTAGTAGTTTAAAAGTAATCTTTATAATAAATTCAGCCACTCATAATAGGAAAAGTTCAACCATATCCATATTCTCTATAATACAAAACATACTAAGAAAAAATAAAAATAAAACAAATACAACGGTAGCTTTCTTCCTTTTTTGTATCTGAAAATCTGGAAAATGGAAGCTCTTGATTATAAGTCCTGATTCCCTCCTTTTGCACCTGGAAGCTTGTGACTTTGTCTGAATAGTCAAAAAACATCTAAATGGTGGTTGCCGAATATGTGAATGTGTCAGGAAATATTTTTTTAATTTTTTGTCTTTTAGTTACCTAGGGTTTTTTCGAGGGTCCAAAAAGACCGAAAAGGCCCTTGAAAACTTGAGTTTGGAAGTGTTCTCGTGTTCGTCCTAATGCTAGCCACAATTATGGCCTATATGACACGATCGTGGCCCTTGAGTAAGCTCTCTATCACGATCATGGCATGCAGGCCACGATCATAGGCCAATCTTAGTGCTTCTATTATGATCGTGGCCTGCCTGCCATGATCGTGGGCTTGTATTATGGCCCTGATTCCCTCCAAAACTCCTCAATTCTTTGTTATAGATCCTGAAACACTGGCAAACACAAATAATTAACAAACTAACACAATTATAACATAAACACATATTAAATGATTAAATTAACTACTAAACACATATCAAACTATACCCTAAAACGCGATGCAATTTGCACTTATCAAACATCAATTATAAAAAAGGGTCTAACCCATTAAGAATACAATTTACTAGGAAATTACTTCATCCTAAATGAAAAAGAAAAACTTCCCACAAAAAAATCTCGCTTAATATCATTTTTCCATAAAAGGCTTTGATTTTTTCCTCATATGAAATTGAACTTTCATAGGCATCATTCTTCAACTCCTTAATATTTTAATTACAACTTTCATTGGGCACCATCTTTACTTAAATTCATATTACACTATTATATTTCCTAATATGTCAAGCTAAATCTCAACAAGAATGTGCTATGGCTTTTCAAACATAAACTATGTGGGGGACATGCCAATAAATGTTTTGATATAGTTATGTGTACCTGCAATACATCATCCAATCACAAGCTCCAATCCTTCTTGTTAGATGTACAACCTTTTCTAGTATTAGCTTGACTTCTCTATCAAATACCTCTGTTTGGCCATTACTTTATGGATGTATCTACTAAGGATACGTTGTGCATGACATGGTATTTCATAAGCAATGCCTACACTAGCCTATTGTAAAAATGGATGGTTCTCTTGTTACTAACTATGGCCTTTGGCATCCCAAACTTGTAGAAAATGTTAGATTTGATAAAATACAACTTATGAATCTTCAATTTTGGTGGCTTTTGTATATATAATCAACAACTAAGAGGATATAAATGTTAAAATAAAAGATGGGAATGGCCCTACAAACCCTATGCCTCAGATATGATAAAAATATAAAACAAAACATAAAAAAATATTAAATAATCATTAAGTTAAGTGCACCTATTGTTTTCTATAGTATAGTCTACCTGATTTGGCTATTGATCCTATGAGGACTATAACTATTAGTATTGACCCTCTTTCTATTATCTAATCTAACCTAATGAGTTATTAGATTAAAAAAGAAAAATAAACAAAACTCAAATAACAAATAAGAGTTAGTCATCGAAGGCAATAGATAAAAATAAAAATCAATAGACATGATAGGTTTAGAAGTAGAATCCCCATAGAACTTTGCTATGCTTTAATTTATCCTAATTCAATGATTAATCCTAGTTACGTAGACCAACAGAAATTTATAAGTTACAACTATGTTCTCTCTTAAGCAATAAAGTCCTTATCCCCAAGTTGGTTGACCAAAATCTCTTTCTAATCAAAACAACCTAAGAACACATTAACTCACTTTATGAATTTCAATAATAGTTTTCACCCTAACTCAAAAAAAATATGTAGTTTTATCTCTAAAAACCCATATAACCCTCATTGCTCATATTTTGATCTATTTATACATGTTATCTCTCAATATTAATAAACGAATATGATTATTAAATCTTTAACTCTCATTTATGCAATTCAATATAATATATAACTATGAACAATTCTCATTTAAACAAAGATCTTTCAACAACTAAAAGAATTCAATTCAAAACATAAAATATATGGTTTGTCTCATCTAAATCTATATCCCAATTTAGTTCACAGTAAAACAAAGAAAAACTACAAAGAATAATATAGAAACAAATGATAAGAATGAGCTCATTGTTCTTAAATTTTGATGCTTCCTTACTGATTTTGATGGAAATTTTCTTTTCTCCAAGATTCTTTCTCCTTGATATGCTTTGAGTCTTCTTTTCATTTAGGCAGATTTCTAGTTTGCCTAGACGTCTCTCTTCTCTTTTCTTATCCTTTTTATCATCAAAAGTAGGTCAAACATGGGATCAAGTAGGTTCCTGAATTACTTTACACCCCTCTTCACTTATTTTTTGTAATAATTACTACTACTATAAGTCTAACATAACCCTGTGTTGGTCTCATATACTTCTAGGAAAAATAGGAAAAAGCATAATGAAACAGTATAGAATATAGGTTAAACATAGATCTTTAATAATCCCGTGTTTTTTAATACATGCCTTATTGGCTCCTCATTCAAGTTTAGCAATATCATTCTTTATTGGTGCCATGTTTTGATTCCTTCCTATAAAATCATCCTAAAATCACTCCAACTCAACTTAATCTTACTTTAATTCATTCCTTCTTAATGAGAGAGCTAAAAGAAGGCCTATAAATAGAATAGTGCTAAATTGATTACTAAATCTCATATAAATCGTTAAAATACAAAGATAAATGCTCTTTAAATCATGTTAAAGACATAGTATAACTAGAAAATATAAACATCAAACATCAAAAATCTCAATAGTGAAAATAGGAATTTGTGACATTTGATCTCTCTAAGAAAGAGTTCTTACTCTTTAGAACTTATGATATGACTTACAAAACAAATAAGCATCCTTAAATACATCTACTAATAGAAACCACATTTTAACACCTTTCAGACTATCCTCTTTGGTCCAAAATGTCCTCCACATTCGTATTTATGATAGAAGGTTATAATAGGAGTAAATTCATTCTAAAAGTTCACCTTCTTATACTTGATAGCATAGTGTTCACATAAATTAGGCTTGTCCTAAACATAATATCTTACCTCACACTTGTTATTATCTTTTCAAGACTTAGTCAAATCATATGGTAACATATTACTAACTAAACAATTTGTGCAATAAATATGATCTAAATTTCTCTAGAGAAAAAACAACATATGAAAGTTCCTTTTCTATTGATGAATAATTAAGACGGGCTATATTTAAAGCCCTAGAAGCATAATAAATGGCATAAGTAATTTTCCAATTATTTTCCCTAAAATCGCTCCTGTTATATAGTTGTTCTCATTAAACATGATTTTAAAGGGTAACTCTAGGTTTGGTAATTGTATCATTAGTGTTGAAGATAAGAGTCTTTTTAGCTTGTCAAATGCCTCCTTACACTTATCATCAAACCCAAATACTACATCTTTTTGCATCAATTTACAACCCGAATTCATTCTTTCTTAATTGGAGAGCTAAAAGAAGGTCCATAAATAAAATAAAAGCTAAATTAAGTACTAGATCTCATATAATTCATTAAAATACAAATCTAAATTCTCTTTAAATCATGTTAAAGACATAGTATAATTAGAAAATATCACCCCATACATTAAAAATATCAATAGTGAAAATAGATTGTGACATTTGATCTCTCTAAGAAATATTTACCACTCTTTAGAACTTATCATATGACTTTCAGAAGAAATAACCATCTTTAAATACTTATACTAATAGAAACCACATTTTAACACCTTTTAAACTATCCTTATTGGTTCTAAATGTCCTCCACATTCATATTTATGATAGAAGGTTAGAAAATATTCACCTTCTTATATTGATAGCACAGTGTTTCCCATAAATTATGATTATCCTAAACATAATATCTTGCCTCACTCTTGTTTTTGTCTTTTCAAGCTTTAGTCAAATCATATTGTAACATATTACTAACTAACTAATTTGTGTAATTTGCATACCATAGAGGTTTTGTGTGAAGCGAAAATAATTGCTTTGTTTCTTGTAGGGGAAAATCATCCTCATCATGATTCAATTGGCTAAGATGGTCAATAACTAAATTTTCTACCTCTTTATTATCTTTTCTATCTAAGTAAAACACTTGAAGGAGGAAAATGTACCTAATCAACTTTAGTTTGTCCCCCTTCTTTATGAGTAAGTATCTAAGAGCTGTATAATCAAAGTAGATAAATCAAAGTATATAATGACTTTGGAATGCAACAAATATGGTCTAAATTTCTCTAGAGTAAAAACTAGATATAAGAGTTCTTTTTCTATTGAAGAATAAATAAATTGGGCATTATTCAAAGTCCTAAAAGCATAATAAATGGCATAATTAATTTTTCGTTTCTTTGCCCTAAAGTTGCTCTTACTATATGGTTGTTATCATTCAACATTATTTTAAAAGGTAGCTGTAGGTTTGGTAATTATGTCATTAGTGCTTAAGTTAAGAGTCCCTTCAACGTTTCAAATGCCTCCTGCACTTATCATCAAAGCTAAATACAATATCTTTTTGCAACAATTTACATATTGGTATGTTATCTTTGAAATTTCCTTAATGAATCTCTAATAGAAGCTCGCATGGACAAGCAAAGCTTAATTTTTTACACACTTATGGAGTAAGGTAAAGCCAATCTATTTTTGACTTATCAATCTTTATGTTTCTAAAAAAATATCTCCTAAAATTATACTTATTATACCATTAAATGATTTTTTTTCAATTTAAGACAAGGTTAGTTTTCATATATCTATTTAAAACTCATGTAAGGGAATTAATCTATTTGCACATTAAGCACTCTATCGATAATGGGGAAAAGGCTTAGGTGTGTTATGATAACTGGTTAGAAATTAGTCCCCTCGTGTAAAATAATGATCTTCAAAGGCTTCACAATCGATTGCCTCTAAACTCCAAAGTTTCTTCACTATTTCTTAATGGTGAATGGCTGGGCAATTTTTCAGGGTTTCCTGCCCTCATAATTCACCTACCAAATTTACATAATGCAGCATCAATAGACAACATTTTCTGGAAGCTACAATCGAATGGAATTTTTTCCAATCACTCTTGTTATCACCTATTATACGATTGTTCCATGCTGGTCCCATGGTTTCATTTTTTTGTGGCATAATACTATTAGTCCAAAGGCCACAATCATCGCGTGGCTAACAATAAAAAACAAGTTGAAAACATGGGACCAATGGCATAGGAATGTCGAGGGTAAATGCTTGTTATGCAATCAGACAACTGAGAGTCAAGAGCATTTATTCTTCTCATGTGATTATTCTAAAGCTATATGGAGTCATATTTTGCACATATTTTCATCACACAATGATAGCTATGAGTTGACTCAAGTACTACAATAAGCAAAACAAAGAAGGGGCTCCTAATATATCTCTGTATACTAAAGCATTCACCATACAATATACAGCATTTAGAAGGAGAGAAATTAGCGATTATTTACAAAAACAAAGGAAGACAAATATAAACTAACGGACAAGATCATAAATAAAATTAGAGTTGGGTTAATAGCCAAGAACATTAATTCTTCCCTCACCTTAGACATGAAAAATAGTTGGTGGTTATGAACAGCTAAAATTTAGCACTATAATATTTTGTAATCTTGGTTCCTTGTCTTCTTTAATTACTATGTAATCGAAAAATAGGCATCTATTGTCTAGTTCTCATGATTTTTGTCACGTTGTAATAGATCTATTTTATTGTAATATACCATTCATTTTTCCAAAAAAAATCTAATATAAGACTGAATCATTATAAAAACTAAAATCATCCATAAAGACCTTTATAATTTATTCAATATATTTAGAAAAACTAATAACTATACACTGGTAGAATGTAGATAGAGTATTATAAAGTGCAAGATGCATTCTTAGGTAATTCATAAGGGGTATATAAAGGAAGTCTTCTCTTAATCTTCTAGTACTATCATAATCCAATTATAACCTTAAAAACTATCAACAAAAATAAAAAGAATGACCAGTTAGTCTTCATACATTTGACATATAAAAATAAAGTGTAAAATGACCTTTTCTAGTTGTTGAATTTAACTTCCTATAATTGATATAAATATGCAATCTATTTAGACATGTGCAAGAACCAATTCGTTCTCTTAATTCTTTCCTACTATAACACTAGATTTTTTAAGAACTATATGGTCTAGGCCTACCCACTTACTTTTTAATATAGGTCAAATTATCCCATCATCTAAAAGTTTTAAGATTTCCCTCTTTATAGGTTAAAATTATCCTAACATCTAAAAGTTTTAAGATTTCCTTCTTTTTCATCTCCATCATTTGGGCATTTAACCTCCCTTAAGCTGTCCTTATTGGTTCAACACCTTCTTCCATAAGAATTATATGCATGCATATAGAAGGATTCGTCCTTTTAATATCAGCTACAATCCAATTAATAGCCTTCTTTCTATCTCCTAGCCTCTAAACTAACTTCTCTTTTTAACTCAATGTTAAATTGTTAAAAATGGTTATTATTAGTATAATTCTCTTCCAAGTAAGCATACTCCAAATGATCTAGTAATGGCTTTAAGATATAAACTTACAAAACTAAAGGTGATATGTTTTATAAAAGACAGGTAGCTTTACAAAAGAAAATTCATGTTTCCCTAAAAATTTATTTGTAAGGTTATAAAGTTGCCATAATCTCCTTTAGTTATTTACTTACTTAGATTCCTTCCTTTATCTCTAAATCAATATGTTTAGTTATAGCAACCTCTAGCTCATCCTTAGCATCCATATCAAAAAATTATTGTACTATTGAATCAACATAATTAACATCATTATTGAAAAAAAAACAAAAAACATCTTTAGAATGTTATATGGATTCAAAGATATTAAAATGAATTACTTCATCATCATCATCCATATCAAGAACATAAAAACTAGTAAGAAATACTAGGTTATTTACCTTCACAAGTGCCTCTACCACCCAGTGAATTGATATGACAAGTCAATTATATAATATCATTAGTTGCTTTCAAATTTCCTAGGTTCAATGAAGCATACATAAAAAATGTCATAACAATAATGGAAGCTCCTAAATCTAGCATATCTCTCTCAATAATGGTGTTGCCTATCTTACAAGGAATTGTGAGTATACTTGGATCCTTGCAATTTCTTTGAAGTTTCCTTTAGAAGACTTCTGAAACATTTTTCACCCATCCTTATCTTATTGTTTGCCTACAATTTTCTCTTATCATGACATAATTCTATAGGGAATATAGCATACCCAGACACTTATTTAATCTCATCTAGTAAAGGTATATTGGTCGTAACATTTTAAAACATATCCAGAATGTTCTTATCCTTCTCTTCTTTCTTTAACATTGCCAACATTTTAGGAAAAGTGAGGATTAGTTTATATTTAGAAAAAAGGTGTTAACGACACCAAAATTTAATATGTAAACAAGTAAAGCTTAATCCTATAGAGAGTATCTAGCCTTATTTTTATTTGAGCACAAGAATAGAAAAAAAGATTTTTGATCATGTTGAAAAAAAATTATAGAAATATAGTAAATGAACAATTTAAATCTAATAATAAAGAAAATAATATGAAACAAACCTTGTTCTTGATATCTGTAAAACTTATATGTTTTCTAGGTGTTAGAGTGTGTTTTTTAGTGTTTCTTAAATGATAACCATGTGTTTATGACCTAGATTTATGTTCTTCTTAGTTTTCTGTGTTTTCTTTATTTAACTATTAATTAAGACAAGATTTTTATCTTATTTATATATTTCAAGGATTATTTGAAGTGTTTGGCAGTGGGTGGAGATAGGAAAAAGTGAAGAAAATAAATAAAAAATTTGAAGAAATAAGTTTGGCATGATCGTGCACAAGGAAGCAGTAGGTTGGTGAGCCTCTTGCATGATGTTGCATTGAATTCACGATTATACCAAAAAGCTGGAGAAAATCCACACACGATCGTGCATATGGAGCAAATTTTAATTTTTCTAGCTCACGAGTTTTTTGGTATTCTTGACATTTTAGTGTTACTTTTGGAACCAAAACAAGTGGAGAAACATTAGAAAGAACACTAGAAGGCTTAACAGTATAAAAAGAAAAAGAAAAACAAAGAAAGAGAGACAACACATCAAAATCAAGTAGATCAAATGTGGAAGCATCAAGATCAACTCCAATATTCCAATATTTCCATATCAAGACTTCAAGTTGATTTCTTTCTTTTCTCTTCTTATATTTCATTGTCTTAGATGTTAATTCTAATTAGCGGTGTGTTGAACATGATTATGGATTTCTAAATCTAGGTTTGTTGTTGAATTGTTGTGTTTAACTTTATTCTTTTTTAATTTAATATAATATTGCTTTATGGCATTTGTCGTGCTTATACTTGATAAGGAATCGAGAGATTGAATCAAAGTTATATGTGTTAAGTTACGTAATGAGAGTTGGTACCCTAATAGACCTATAAATATCAAATTGACAAACAATTGAGGAGAGAAATTAATCATGAGTTAATTATCCTGCTTCAAATCCAATTGAGTAGTTAGAAGTAGTTTTGTGAATCGAGAGGTTGCAATTCAATTGTTACCTATTTCAATTGGAATTACGTGATTAGATCTCAAGAGAGTATAATCAAAATCTTAGGATATTTAGGATTATGATTGAATTAATAAGATAAAGGGAAGACAAAATAAGATAGAATAACTCATAAGTTTTCATTATTGATTAAGTTCATTCTTATTACTTGCTTCACTTATTCAATTATTTAGTTTTATTATTTTATTTTAATTCTAGTTAATTTATTTTAATTCAATTAATTCAATCTTTTATTATCTTAGAAAAATTGCAATTTGTTAGGTGACTAATTCAATCCTCGTGGGAATGATATTTTGCGTACTACAATATACAATCCGTATACTTGCAAAATTGCATACATTAAAACAAGAAAACAATTCTAAGTTGCATCCACCTTAGGAATTGTATGCCAATTATTAATATAATAATAAAATAATTTATATTTTAACTATTCACCGTTAAAACTAATTCTTATCTCTCCTTAATTATAGTTAATTAGAGAAACAACAATCTAATTAACCCTAACTAGTGAATAGCCTTTGTTCAAGGCTAAAGATTCAATTAAATAGTTGCTTAAAGAAATAGAAAGATTAATAAAGAAAAATAACATAAACATAAGTGGCTGCATTCAATTTAGTCATTTATTCTCCCTAATATCTAAGAACTATAATACAAAAATTATTATATTCTAGTTGCTTGATATAGTAGAGGTTTAAATATTATAGATTTACTATCTAATATAGCAATAAGTTGAATTAAATAATAAAATAATAAGCCTTTTAGAAATTGAGTGAAACAATTATTTATAAGAACATTCAATATTCAATATATAAATTGAACAATAAAAACAAATATGACAAGTTAATACACCATAAGGTAGTTGTTTCCTTAAACTAAGAGTAAAGTGATGAAAAATAGAAAAAGAAAGACGACTAGCTGTAATCTAAACCTTAAAAAATACTAATGAAAACTAACTCAAAAATTAAGTGTGTATTTGGTTCACTTGGGAGAATAGTAATAAGAATTATAATGAATATAGCGAGGAATAAAAATTGATATGACTTTCATTCCTCATTATATTGAGGATATGACGTATTGCCTCAAAAGGAGATATAAAAACATTATTCATCTAATCATAATATATTGCCAACCATCTTTTTTCATTCCTTACTTATTCCTTTCTTGTCATATCAAGCACCCCCTAAAGGTTTTTAGACTGCTTATGTAGAAGGTGCATCTTTATTTTTGAAATGGACTAGATTTGGGGCATAGTCCCAAGCCATATTTGTTGCTGCTTTCTTACTGCTTTTGTCTAAAGAGGGATACAAGCTCCAATATGTCTTTGTCCCAATTCATGTATCTTTCTATAACTTTATTGATGAACAAAAGATGAAATGCACCTGTGTCTTAAAGCAAGTATCTTTTTGTAACTTTCCTCTGGCACTCGAGCTCCTTCTCCCGAGCGTGTCAATTGGTATCTTTATATCTAAGCTGCTAGAACCCCTCCCCGGGCGGGTCACGGGCCCGACGTCCTACGTGACATCTGGGCGCGTGTCCCACGAGGAAGGAATTTCCCACCAGGTCAAACTTAAAACAAATAACTCATTTAACTTACCTCCGAACAAAATTTAGAGGTAAATCATAAGAAAA
>JAOTAY010000009.1:662090-691361 GCA_025629805.1 Erythroxylum baracoense | reverse complement strand
TAGTCGACTGGAAATGTTTGTAGTCGACTGGAACTTACGAAAAATAATCTCCGCTCTTCGAATAGTCGACTGGAATGATTTGTAGTCGACTGGAATGAGTTGTAGTCGACTGGAATGAGTTGTACTCTTCAGATATGTTAATTTTCAGTCGACTGGAAATGTTTGTAGTCGACTGGAAATTCTCCAACAGATCAATTTGAAGATAATCTTCGATCTTTCAATATCTCTATCCATAATCTTCACCAAGATCTTCTTTTGCACGTTGTCAATCTTCTCTTGATCATTTAGGAATATTACTGACTTGATTTCTTGATATTTTGAACTTTGAACATTGTCTAACACTTGCATCCTTGGAAATTATCCTTTAATTTAAAATCCTGAAATAATTTCTTAACCATTCTATATATTTTATAATTATCAAAACATAAAGGGATTTTTATTTGTCAACCACCATTGGTCCAACAAGAAGGAGTCTTGATAGAACCATCAATATAGCTCAAAAGGTGTTGGCTTTGAAAATAAGGGATGATCTGGGCTTTCAATAGCAAATAATTGTCTCTGGTGAGCTTAACATTAATAAAGTGGCTAAACTATGGTGTAGGAAGAAGCCAGTAGAGGAGGAGATGGAAGAAGAGAGGGTAGAGCTAGTGGTAGCAGAGGTGAAAGATGAGTTGGTGGAAGACATTGTTATTGATCTCCAAAGGCTCTGGTACTATGAAAGAAGAAGAGTTTTGGAGATGGTTTTAGGCTGCATAAGGACACTGTTGGTCCAGCAATGAATTTATAAAACAGAAATAAAATAGAAAAGACTACATCTAACATAAAAGGGTAGAAATTACAACAACTCAAGAGATAAAGTTAACAAACTAAATAACGATAAGACTAACTCTAACACTAAGTCATGTGTTTAGGATTGTAATTCTATAAATTCCATGGATCACGAATAATAAAGGATCACAGAAAATTCCAAAAACTTTACTCTTTTGATTTATAATGTCTATTTTTCCATTTCTGCTAGTATTTGATCAACAACATAACTCGGGGAAGAGGGAGAGGTCAAGGAAGGGACTGAGGTCGTAACATCTTGGTATCAGAGCTAGCAATGGCTAAAGATTAATGTCTAAAATGACTCGAAGGATTGGTGGAGAGCTTAAGTGCAATTCAAGAAAGGCTACTTAAGCGAATGGAAGATATGATGATGGAAATGAAATCCCAATTAAATGTGTGAGAGGAAGGGTCCATCAATAGGAATTAGGGACCATATAGACATGGTGGTGCCAAAAGTTTCTAGTGGAATGGTGGTTCCTAAGCTTACAAAACTTGATTTCCCTCGCTATAATGGAGAGGAAGATCCAATTTTATGGATTTGTTGAGCAAATCAATTCTTTGAATTTCAAGGAACAACCCTTGATGATAAAGTGAGGCTGGCAGTATATCATTTGGAGAAAGAGGCACAATTATGGTACTAGCGACGCAAAAACTGACACTTAGTCACCTAGGAAGGCATGAAGGTAGGGCTGTTAGAACAGTTTGTAGAAACTGAAATGAAACAGACTGGTACACTTTGTAACCTGGGAAGGCATGAAGGCAGGGCTTTTAAAACGGTTTGCAGAAACTAAAACGAAACAGACTGGTTCTGTCTCTGATTACTAGGCCTAGTTTGAGAGAGCTTTAGCTCGAGCTGGCACTCTCACTGATAAGCAATAAGCTGAATTGTTTTATTAGTAGGCTAAAAGATATCATACGAGCTGATGTGAGAGTCCAAAATCTACAAACTCTAACTACAACTATTGGTTTAGCTCGGACCTATAAGGCTAAAATGCAAGAAGTAAAATGCCCAAACAATTTGAGGTTTCCTTTTTAGGGTCGCAACTCTAACAACCGGTGGGATTTGTTAACCAGTGGGAGTTCTAAACGTGTCATTCACGAGAGATATTTGCCAGTGTAAAGTTTCTCTCAAGCAAAACTCCAGCAATGGCGTGAACAAAGGCTGTGCTATAATTGTGATGAAAAATACACGTTCGACATAGGTGTAAAAAAATTATTCTATATTGATGCTTTAGAGGAGGTTGAGCCTAAATAAATCATAAAAGAAGTATCTCGTGGTGATGGAGAAGAAGTGACAACGACAATATCCTTGCATGCTTTAGCTAGGGTTCAATCTCCATAAACCATGCACATTTAGTCACGAATTGGTAAAACTCCATTGATTATTCTAATTGATTCTGATTCAACTCACAATTTCCGAATTTCCTTCACCGTGACATTGTCAAGTTTGCCAGCCTTAAGCAAGAAACAGGTTGCTTGCTAAACATGATAGTTGTCAATGGTGAAAGGTTGTCTAGCCTAGGTCATTGTATTATAGTACAATTGATTTTGTAAGGCATACAAGTGGAAGTGGATTTTTTCTTATTGGCTTTAGAAGGTTTTGATGTGTTGTTAGGTGCACAATGGTTACAAACACTTGGACCTATCTTATAGGATTTTGGCAAAATGCAGTTGGAATTCAATAGTGAAGTGGGAAAGGTTCAATTACAATGGTCAACTACATTAAAACTCAAAGCTCTTCAAGGAGAAGTGATTCCTAGAACCCCCAAGCAAAGCCAAGGTCGAGGAATTCTCGTACAGCTTTATGCAATTCATTCAAACCCAACGACGAACACAAGCCTTGAGTTAACATGCAATTATGCATTGGGCTCCTTACTTACTCAATTTAGTGACTTGTTTAAAGCACCCACAAGCTTACCA
This sequence comes from Erythroxylum baracoense, assembly GCA_025629805.1. NCBI lineage: Eukaryota > Viridiplantae > Streptophyta > Magnoliopsida > Malpighiales > Erythroxylaceae > Erythroxylum > Erythroxylum baracoense. The sequence continues at coordinate 688,613 of JAOTAY010000009.1, read as the reverse complement.
CGCCTCGCTCCCATGGCTATTGAACGTAAAAACAAACTACTTATTTTACTCTAAAAATTGCAAGTATATAGGTCATTACTTGTAGTAAAAAAGTAGATATCGTCCACAGAGATTGTGTTAAGGCACCACTTAATTCAGATTGTGCTTTGTTTAAGACTCAAATTCAAATAATAAACTAAATCAAACAAACTAGCCAAAAAATTATAAAATGCAAAAACAAACTACTTGTTTTATGCTAAAAACTGCAAGCATGCGGGTTATTACTTGTAGTAAAAATACAGATATTGTCCCATAGAGATTATGCTTAGGCATCACTTAATTCAAGTTGTGCTTTGTTTAAGACTCAAATTTAAATAGTGAAAATTGAAAAATAAACTAAATCAAGCAAACTAGTAAAGAACAAACAATGTAACAAAAGTGCATAAGCTTTGATTTCAAAATTAAAGATTAGAGATCATTTTTTCCCTATCTTGTCTCCCTCCTACCTTGTTGATTGAATTATACCTCACGTAAGATATCCTAATGTTTTAATCACCCTCTCCCAAGGTGTAATAAAATGTCCCTAGCTAAATTAAATGGGATTAACTATGCAATCTCTCAATCTATAAAATCGGTCCACCAATTTAACTAGTTATGAAGCTATCCTATGGGTAATAAACTAATTAGTCAAGATCTCTCTCTAAATAATCAATTAACTTGATAAATGCAGGTCTTTAGGGTGCCAACTCTCATTGTACATCCCTACACAATTTACCCAACTTAATTTCTCAATATATTGTAAGGTTTAAGCACATCATTTATCAAAAGAATTCATTCATTAAAAACAACAAATTAGGAGTTTAATGAGTAGTTTAAAAGTAATCTCTACAATAAATTCAGCCATTCATAATAGAAACAAGTTCAACCACATCCATATTCTCCATAATACAAAACATACTAAAAAATAAAAAATAAAAAAAAATACAATGGTAGCTTTCTTCCCTTTTTGTAGCTGAAAATCTAGAAAATGAAAACTTGATGGAAGCTCTTGATTATCAGTCCTGATTCCCACCTTTTGCCCTAAAAGCTTCTATCTTTCCGTGAATATTCGAGAGGAAAATCTGTATGGTGGCTGCTACCTTTCTAAAAATGTGTAAAGAAGGCCTAGGGTTTTTTCTATTTAAGGTAACCTAAGGTCTTTTCAGGGTCCGAAAAGACCAAAAAGTCCCTTAAAAACTTGAGTATGGAAGTGTCCCCACATATGTCCCGACGTTGGCCACGATCATGGCCTATATGACACGATCTTGTCCTTTAAGTAAGCTCTCTGTCACGATCGTGGCATGCAAGCTACGATCATTAGCCAATCCTGATGCTTTTATCACGATTGTGGCATGCATGCCACGATCGTGGGCCAATCCTGGTGCTTATGTCACGATCGAGGCCAGCCTAACACGATTGTGGGCCTGTGTTATGGCTTTGGTTCCCTCTGAAACTCCTCCATTCTTCAATATTGACCCTGAAATAGTGGCAAACTCATCAAGGCACCTCAAATACACAACATTGAAGCTCAAAAGCATGCTCTAACCTATAAAACACGTAAAACACAAATATTTAACTAACTAACACAATTCTAACCTAAACATATACTACATAATCAAATTAACAACCAAACACACACCAAACTACCCACTAAAACATGATGCAATCTACAACTATCAACGTCCTCACACTTAAACTTTTTCTTGTCCTCAAGCAAAAATCAAATATAACCAATAAAATTCTATCACTTCATTTTCACAAAGATTAAAGCATATAATCCCTCAAAATTTGGCCAACTTAAGTGTCAAGCTACTACACACATCATGACTAATTTTCACTGATGCACATAAGCAATCTCAACTTATGAAATCATCCCTCAAAGATAAGTATAAACTCAAAATGGACTTTTCTTATAGATTTCACTCATTTCTCTCAAGTGTTTGATGGTTAGTGTTTTGCTCAAACTTCCTATAGGAAACCACACTATCATAGGCTTATTAATACACCAATTCTCCTATACAATGATTACATGCTAAAATAGATCAAAAGGACTTTGTTTCGGGTTGTAATCTAGCTAAGGTTAAGGTGGATCAAAATAAAGTACTAAGTGAACAAAGGGATGACAAAGATAAATTTCTGAGATATGCAAATGGATATGACTACTACCCCGCACTTATTAATGCTACTACCTGTTATTCCTTTTTCTTTTCTTTCTTTTTCTTTTTAATTATTTGATTTTTTTTCTTTTCTTTTTTTATCATAATAAAGAAACAATGAATAGAAAACAGCAACTATATGCAATGTTCTCTAAGAGTAGAAGTACTAAAATATGCTCAAAGCATCTCATAAAGAAAAAAAATTATAGCCAAAAATATTTCAAACTAAAGTATCATTTAGCACTCTATTAACTTGTGATTGGGTAAGGTAATGGGGTTTGCAGGTTTTAAAATGATGTGATTTCAAGAAACAAAAGTTTAAAGGCTCAATGGGGCTAGCAAGGGATAATAAAAGGGTAGGTCATTTAAGCCAATGGTAAAACTAATAACAGCCTTAATCATTTCTATCTAGCATGCATCCAATAGATTTAAACCAATTCAAAGCAAGTTCTAAAGGTAATTACCTAAGGAAGGATCACACAAACAAGGAAATGAAATGAATATAGAATGGAGTCATAAAAGCTCAATTCCTCACATAGGCTCGAGTGAAAATCTAATATGCTTTTATACAATACCTCATTGCTCAAGTGTCAAGCTCTGAGTTCGCTTATGCAGCCATTGCTCAAGTGTCAATTCTTGAGTAAGCTTATGTAACCAACTACTTTCTTCACTCCACATAGTTCACTCTCTACTCAAGTAGCCTAATTTGAGTTCATTCATGCATTTAATCTCATTCCAACTAGCATGATAGAATCTCATGGCAACACATTCATCATAAAGGTTAAAATGTAAAGGAAATGACACACCTAATACTAATAACCTAGCATGTATCTTAAATGACATGCAAAAATGCAAACACAAATACAAAGACTACCTCCTCATACTTGAACAACATATTGTCCTCAATGTGAAAAGGAGAATACCCAAAAACAACAAACAACATAATGAAAAACAAAACACAAAACACCAGAAGAATAATAGAAGAGATTAAAGGCAAGATAGGCTAATGGTGGTGGTGCGATGAAGGTGGTGCATTTTTCCTCTCATCCTTTGGTCCTCCAACAAGCTATAATGCACAACAAACCTTCAAGTAACCTTAAAACACATCATTAAGCACCTAAACAATAAGAGATAGAGGGTAGAAATAAGTTAAAACCCAATCAAAACCAAACTAAACACTATCAAATCAAAGTAAAACCACACTAACACAAAGACAAGTAAATGAAAGACAAATATGCTAAGTTAAGGTCATTAGCTTGACCATTCCATATGCAATCATAAAAGAGTGAGTGAAATGAAAGAAAGTACTTCCCTTTATTGTGAGAATAGCCATCCAAAGTATAGTTTGCACCTATTCCCATCAATCTTAAAAGTTTCACCCTTATCATTTTCCAACTCCAAAGCTCTATGGGGAAATACTTGAATAACCTTGAAGGGGTCACTCCATCTTGACTTGAGCTTTCTAGGAAATAAGCAAAGTCATGAATTGAAAAAAACACTAAGTCCCCATTCTCAAATTCCTTCTTCTTGATGTGGGCATCATGCCACTTCTTATCCCTTTCCTTGTATAACTTGGCATTTTCATATGCATCATACCTTAACTCCTCCAATTCAAAAAGTTGTAATAATCTCTTCTCATTTGCTAGATTCCAATCCATGTTCAATTTTCTAATTTCCTAATAGGATCTATGCTCCAACTCCAATGGTAAATGACAAGCCTTGCCATACACAAATCGATATGGTGTTGTACCTATGGGAGTTTTGAAAGTTATCCTATAAGCCCACAATGTATCATCCAACTTCAAAGCTCTATCTTTTCTTGAAGTGTTCGCTACCTTCTCCAAAATCTTCTTCAACTCTCTATTCATCACCTCCATTTGACCACTAGATTATGGGTGGTAAGGGGTTGCCACTCTATGATGAACATTATATCTCCTCAAAAGAGCCTCAAAGGTATTGCAAAAGTGACACCCTCTATCACTTATGATAGCTCTAGGCATAGTAAATCTTGTAAAGATTGTCTTGACGAACTGTTCAACCACCTTGCCATCATTTGTTGGAGTAGTTATTACTTCAACCCACCTAGATACATAATCAACTCCAATTAATATATAAGAGTTACCTAGGGAAGATGGGAATGCTCCCATGAAATCTAAGCCCCACAAATTAAATCTCTCCACCTTCATGAAGTTTGAAAGTGGCATCTTATCTCTCTTCGAATTATTGCCCACTCTTTGGCACCTATCACAATGCAATAAAAAATCTTGAGCATCCTTGAACAAGTTTAGCCAATAGAATCCACACTCTAAAATACGAGTAACCATCTTGTTCGCTTTATAGTGTCCTACATAAACTGAACTATGACATAAGTCAAAACTTTAGGTATTTCATCTTCAGGGATACACATACGAATCAAACTGTTAATACATATTTTATATAACATAGATTCATCCCAAATATAGCGAGAACACTGAAATAAGAAACGCTTCCTTTGTTGACGCGAGAGATCAGAAGGAAGAATACCACTTGAGAGATAGTTGAGAATATCTACAAACCAAGGAAGAAAAGGATTTTCTGTTATCAATAAGGCCTCATCAAGAAAACGCTCTTCAATTTCCTCTTCCTCTTCATTTTATACCCCTTTAATTCTTAATAGGCGGTCCGCTACAACGTTTTCTGCTCCTTTCTTATCCTTAATCTCAATGTTGAATTCTTAAAGCAGAAACACCCATTAAATGAGCCTAGCCTTGGCATCCTTCTTTGCAAAGAGATAACGCAACACCACATGATCTGTAAAAACAATAACTTGTGGGCCCAAAAGATAAGAATAAAATTTTTCACAACAAATACCATGGCAAGCAACTCCTTCTCAGTAGTGGTGTAGTTCAATTGTGCTCCTGTCAAGGTCTTGCTGGCACAGTAAATTGAATGTAGTCTCTTCACTTTTGCTGTCCGAGTACACAACCAATGACATGGTCACTTTCATCACACATGATCTCGAAAGGAAGTGACCAATCCAACAACGTCAAAATAGGTGCTATTGTAAAAGCCTTCTTTAACCTGTTAAAAGCATCTAAACAATCATCATCAAACACAAAAGACACATCTTTAACTAAAAAGTGAGTCAATGGTCTAGAAATAAGAGAAAAGTCCTTAATGAACCGTTTGTAGAACCCTACATGACCAAGGAATGCTCGAATGCCCTTGATGTTAGTAAGAGGTGGGAGCTTTTCAATCACTTCAGTCTTAGCTTGATCTAACTCAATCCCCCTGCATGAGATCTTATGGCCCAAAACATCTCCCTCTTAGACCATGAAATGACATTTCTCACAATTCAAGACTAAACGAGATGCCTTTCATCATTGCAACACTCTATCCAAATTAAACAAGCAATGATTAAAAGAGTCTCCAAAAATAAATAAGTCATCCATAAATAGCTCCATGAAGTCTTCATTCATAAATGTAAAGATGGCCATCATGTACCTTTGGAATGTGGCTGGTGCATTGTATGAACAAAAGGCATCCTCCTGTAAGCAAAAGTTCCATAAGGACAAGTGAAAGTAGTCTTCTCTTGGTCCTATGGGTATATGATCACCTGATTGTACCCTGAATATCCATCAAGAAAATAATAAAAAGCATGGTCAGCCACCCTCTCAATCATTTGGTCCATAAAAGGTAACGGGAAATGATCTTTGTTGGTGACCAAATTGAGTTTCGTATAGTCAATACACACTCTCCAGCCTGTGATGGTCCTAATGGAAATCTTTTTACCTTTTTCATTCTCCATCACTGTCATGTCTCCCTTCTTAGGCGCACATGGCACTAGACTCACCTACTCGCTATCTAAAATTGGGTATATAATACTTGCATCTAAAAGCTCCACTACTTCCTTCTTCACAACCTCTTGAATTTTTTTATTTAACCTTCTTTGCCTCTCTCTCACTAACTTGCATCCTTTTTTAAAGTTAATCCTATACATCACCATATTGGGGCTTATCCCCCTAATATCAAAAATTTGCCACCCTATAGCTCTCATCCTCTTTTTAATGGTCTTTACCACTTTCTCTTCCTGCTCAAAATCCAATTGGTTGGAAATGATGATGGGTAGAGTGTGGTCCTTACCTAGAAATGTATATCTCAGATGAAAAGGTAAGGGTTTTAGTTCTACAGTAGGTGGCTTTACAATAGAGGGTGGTGTGGATGCATCCATTCTCTCTAATTTCTCTTACTCACCCTCCTCACACAATTACTCTTCACTCACACTCTCATCCTTATAAACTTCAACAACTTCCTCTTTAACTTCCTTCACACAATCATCCACAACATCAATCTTCATACATACACTTCCATCCACCAGCTTCTTTAAAGATTTAGTCATATTGAATTCAACTTACTCATCACCAATTCTTAAAACTAGTTTTCCTTCATACACATCAACTAATGCCTTACCATTATTTATAAAGGGCCTACCCAAAATCAATGGACAATTCCTGTCTTCTTCAAAATCCAACACAAAAAAATCAACAGGAATTATAAATTTATCCACTTTTAGGAGAACATCTTTTACTACCCCAAATGGCTTATTGATGGATTGATCCGTAAGTTAGATAAGTATGGATGTTGACTTGACATCTCCTAGTCCCAATTTCCTAAAAATACACAAAGGCATCAAGTTAATAATAACGCCTAAATCATATAAGCATTTAGAAAATTCAAAATCACCAATAACACATATAATAGTAAAACTCCTTAGATCTTGCAGTTTTGAAGACATTGTGCTTGTGATAATTGAACTATAGTTCTCCATCAAGGTCACCATTAGATTGTCCTCCCAAGTGCATTTATGCATCAATATATCCTTGAGAAACATCGCATACTTAGGCATACACTCCAATGCCTCCATGAAGGACAAACTAATCTTAAGCTTCTTCAACTTCTCTAAGAATTTGGAGAATTTAGTGTCTACTTGTTATTGTCTCACCCTCTACGGATATGGAATCTTAGGCTTATAAGGTGGTGGTGGCATATATAGCTTCTCTTCTTCTTTCTCTTCTACCTTCTCTTCTTCTATCTCTTTGCCTTTACCTTTCTCCTTTTGTTGGCTATCCTTTTGCACACTTAGCTCCTCTAATTGTTTGCCACTCCTAAGTGTGATCGCCTTGAGTTATTCCTTTGGATTCGCCTTAGTATTGCTTGGTAAGCTTCCTACATTCCTAGAAGACAAAGCATTAGAAAGTTGACCTATTTGTACCCTCATGTTGTGGATAGATGAAGCGTAGTTCTTTGCAATCTGGTCAAACTTTGCCTCTATTCTCTTCTGACTCTCTTCTTGTCTTCTTTGACCTTCCTCTTGGCTTGAGAATTTTGAACTCAATATGTCCATTAACTTATCCATTTTGCTCTCTAAAGACTCAAGTTGGTCTTGCTGAAATCCAGGAGGTCCTTATGCTCTCACTTGGCCACCTAGATTGTTAGCATTCCAAGAAAAATTTGGGTGGTTTTTCCACCCAGGATTGTAAGTGTTAGAGTATAGATTGCTATCTCTTTACAGCTGGCCCAAGTAATTTTCTTATTTTGTACCACTGGCTCCCAACAAGAAGCATTCAATTGTGCCATGGTTATCCTGCCCACATAACTCACATTGTAATTGCATGGCCTTAACTATGGATGAAGAAGCTCCTTGCATGTTACTCAATTGCTTGGTGAGGGTGGTAATTTGTGTTTGAAAAGCTATCACCAAGTTAATTGGATTCATCCATTTTTGCTCCTTGGACCATTGTCAACTCCTTTCAGTTGACCACATGCAGCTGTTACTCGCCAACTCTTCTAAATGGTCATGAGTTGCATCAATAGTTTCTCATCAAAGGCCCTCCTGTAGCTACATCTATGGTTCCCCTTGTGCTCTAATTCACACCATTGTAGAATGCTTACAAAAGGAACTCCCTCGAAAGGTTGTGGTAGGGGCAGCTCCTTTGTATTTCCTTAAATCTCTCTTAGGCTTAATACAATGACTCCCCATCATTTTGTTGAAAGTTTGTGCTCTCCTTAATGATTCTTGCTGTTTTAGTCAAGGGGAAGTACTTAGCCATGAAAACTTGGGCTAGCTTCTCCCAAGCGATGATTTGCCCTGAACTGAGTGAGTTATACCATGTCTTTGCCCGATCCCTTAAGGTAAAAGGAAACAATCTTAACCTCACAGCATCGTTAGGCATCCTATTAAACCTGAAGGTGTCATAGATCTCTAAGAAGTTAGCAAGATGGGCATTGGGATCTTCGTTTGACAACCCATAAAACTTCACACCGGTCTGAAGTATGTTGAAGAGTGCCAACTTGATCTCAAAGTTATTGGCTTAAATCGCAAGCCTTGCAACTCCTTGAGGACTGAAACTTGGCCTCATAAAGTCCATCAATGTCCTCTCAGCTTCTCCTTGCTCTCTTTTTTCCATATTCCTTTGTATTCAGTCTTGACGTCTATCCCTTCTTATCTTTCTTTCGTGCCTTGTAATGTCTGAAAACTCTTCTTCATTAAGCTCGTTAGACTTTCTCGTGCTCCTTATGTTCATGCACCTACAAATACGCGAGGAATAGTATCAAACATTCTTAAATCAAAGTCACCTAAACTAAACAAGATGCTAAACAAAACAATCCCCGATAACGGTGCCAAAAAATTGTAAAATGCATAAACAAACTACTTGTTTTACACTAAAAACCGTAAGTATACGGGTTGTTACTTGTAGTAAAAAAAAATATTGTCCCACAGAGATTGTGCTTAGACATCACTTAATTTATGTTGTGTTCTTATCAAGCAAACTAGCAACAAACAAATAATGTAACAAAAATGCAGAAACTTTGATTTCAAAATTAAAGATTAGAGATCATTTTTTCCCTGTCTTGTCTCCCTCCTGCTTGTTGATTGAATTATGCCGCACGTAAAATGTCCTAATGTTTTAATCACCCTCTCTTAAGGTGTAATCAAATGTTCCTAGCCAAACTAAATGGGATTGACTATGTAATCTCTGAATCTATAAAATCAGTCCACCAATTTAACTAGTTATGAAGTCATCTCTCTAATTAATCAATTAACTTGATAAATGCAGGTCTTTAGTGTGCCAACTCTCATTGTACATCCCAACACAATTTACCTAACTTAATTTCTCAATATATTGTGAGGTTTAAGCACAACATTTATCAAAAGAATTCATTCATTAAAAACAACAAATTAGGAGTTCAACAAGTAGTTTAAAAGTAATCTCTACAATAAATTCAGCTACTCATAATAGAAACAAGTTCAACCATATCTATATTCTCTATAATACAAAACATACTGAAACAAAACAAAAAAAACAAATACAATGGTAGATTTCTTCCTTTTTTCTATCTAAAAATATGGAAAATGGAAGCTTAATGAAAGCTCTTAATCATCAATCTCAATTCCCACCTTTTGGCCCTAGAAGCTTGTGACTTTCTGTGAATAGTCGAGAGAAAATTTTGAATGATGGCTACTGTCTTTCTAAAATTTTGTAGGTAAGACCTAGGGTTTTTTCTAGTTAAGGTAATTTTGAGGTCCGAAAAGATTGAAAAGTCCCTTGAAAACTTGATTTTGGAAGTATCCTCGCTCCATCCTCAAGTTTTTAAGGAACTTTTTAAATAGAAAATTTTTCAACGCAGGCCACGATCGTGGGCCCAATATTGGTGCTTCTGTCATGATTGTAGCCATTTTCTTCTTCAATTCTATTAGTGAGAAATTTTAATGAAACTTGGAAATTTTGCATGAACTATAGGGCACTTAATTGTTTGACAATAAAAGATAAATTCTTAATACCAGTCATTGATGAATTATTAGATGAGTTGTAGGGTGCCAAATTCTTTTCAAAGTTAAACCTCAAGTTAGGATATTTTTAGATCATGTTAAGCATAAAGGACGTGCACAAAACAGCTTTTCGAACTCATCATAAGCACTTTGAATTTTTGGTAATGCCCTTCGGACTCTCTAATGTTCCCTCTACTCTTCAGTCCCTTATTATTGAGATTTTTAAGGCTCATTTACAATAATTAATTTTGGTATTTTTTCGAAGACATCCTGATCTACAGTCGAACTTAGGTTGAGCATAAGAAGCATGTTAGGATTGCATTTTATATTCTGAGAGCTCGTCATCTTACAGTTAAAAAAAAGAAATGTCAATTCGGCCAAACCCAAGCCCAATACTTGGGACATATCATATTTTAAGAAGGTGTAAAGGTGGACCTAGAGAAAATTAAAGCAATAGTGGATTGGCCGAAACCTACTACTATGAAGGCCTTGTGATTTTTTTTAGACTAATTGTATATTTATCGTAAGTTTATTGCAAGTTATGGGAAAATCGCAACACCACTGACAACTATGTTGCAAAAAAGCTTTTTTCTTAGACTCCAGATGCGAACAAAGCATTTGAGGCATTGAAGCAAACCATGACCTAGGCCCAGGTTTCAACATTGCCTAGCTTTGACCGTTCATTCATAGTAGAATGTGATGCATCTAGAAATGAGTTTGGTGTTTTGCTCATGCAAGAGCAGTGACCAATTGCATTTTTTAGCATCACCTTGAAGGGAAAGAACCTTTTGATATCTATCTATGAGAAGGGGATGAAACCATTAGTTTTGGCAGTTAAAAAATAGTGATCATATTTAATGGGTTATCACTTTGTGGTGCGAATAGATCAGCAAAGCCTCAAATTTCTTTGGGAGCAGTGAATAACAACTAAACCATAAAAAATGATTGATAAAGTTAACGGGGTATGATTTTTCCATTGAGTACAAGAAGGGGAAGAACAATGTCGCAGCAGATGCATTATCACGAAGGGAGGAAATTAATGCCATCTCAAGCCTTTTGCCGCAATGGTTAGATGCTGTCAAAGTTGAAAACCAATCACACCTAAAGTTGTAGCAAGTTTGACTGTTGCATGAGCAAGGAGAGGTTATCGGACTATGGGATAATCGAGATGGTATTATGTTCTTTAAGGGACAAATTTACCTTCTCTCAAATTCAGAGTTAATTCCTATCATTCTCCAAGAAATACATGGTAGTGGTATGAAGGATTTTACAAGACTTTCCATAGAGTAAAGGAATTTTTTTGTTGGAAGCAAATAAAGAAGACACTAACAAATTACATCAAACAGTGTAATGTTTGCCAACTTCACAAAGTCAACCACCAAATGTCGGTGAGCCTTCTTAACCTATGACCTATTCCTACACAGGTATGGACTGACATCTATAAGGATTTTGATGATGGACTACCCCCATCTTAGGGAAAACAGTTATCTTTGTAGCGATGGACTGGCTATCCAAGTATGCACACTTTATTCCATTAGCACATCCATACAATTGCACCAAAAGTGGCACAAGCATATTTTGCAAATGTATTCAAACTCCATGGTGTGTCGGGATCTATTGTGTGCAATCGTGATTCCACTTTTTAAAGTGTTTTTTGGAAGGAGATTTTTAATATATAGGGGAATAGTTTCAAATACAGTTTATCCTATCACCCACAAATAGATGGACAAACTAAAGTCGTGAACTGAACTTTGGAGATGTACCTACATTGTTCACTAGTTCTAGGCCTCATGAATGGGTGCAATGGCTGAATTTTGCTATAACACAAGCCTACATGCTTTTACTTGTAAAATCTCTTTCAAGGTGGTATATGGCAGGTCACCCCCATCATACTTACTTATATACTAGGTATGGCGAAAATTGATGCTATAAATCAAACATTGCAAGCAAGAGATCAAATAATTTGAGACTTATGGTCTCAACTCCAACAAACTTAAGCTAGAATGAAATCTACAAATTATAGAGGCAGAGTGGAAAGGGTATTCGATGTTGGAGATAAAATATACCTCTGTCTACAACCATATCGCCAAACATCCTTAACATTTCCCTGGTCACAAAAATTTTCTCCACAATTTTATGGGCCTTATCGGGTGCTGGAGCGAATTGGAGCTGTTGCTTATCACTTGGACCTACCTCCAGGAACAAGAATTCATCCTGTGTTTCATGTCTCCCTTCTCAAGAAACAACTGAGTGCTTGTAATAAGGTTGACTCAAGCCTACCTATTGTGTCAGACGATTTGGGATTACTGCAACCCTAATCGGTAGCAATTCTGGACAGTCGCAAGAAAGGACTTAATTGTGAATTGCTTATCCATTAGCAATGTCTCCCGATAACATAAGCTACATGGAAAGACGAAGACTCATTCAAGGAAAATTTTCCAGATATTTTACTAGTCCTTAAGGACAAGGATTTTTTCATCAGGGATGGAATGTCAAGTGCCTATATTATGGTTCTTTAGATTTTCATACGTGTCCATATTGTCTTTTTGGGTTTCATTATTGTTTTATTCACTTGACTCAGTGAAAGTAGTGCAGTAGTGGACTGTTGAGCTATTCTTTAGTTACGTACTTTTAGCTATTTATTTGCTACTTTTTAGCGTAAGTGGTTATCTAATCTAATTCATGTGTTTAGGATTATAAGTTTATAAATTCCATAGATCATGAGTAATAAAGGATCACAAAAAATTCCAAAAACTTGACTCTTGTGTCATACTGTATTTTTTCCTTTCTGTTAGTATTTGATTAGCAACATAGCTCGGGAAAGAGGGAGAGGTCAAGGAAGGAATCGGGGTCATAACACATGCTCATCGATGCAACCACAGGTAGACGCAAATATAATAATAAGAACAATGAAGAATAGTTATATTTCATAGAGTATAATGGTGTCAAAAGAAGAATCTGGTAAAGAAAATTGTATACCTTATGTTAACATAGTGTTTTACAAACAACTAAATGAAAACAACACTTGTTAACAAGTGGCCCTTGGGTATCAATTTCTCTTGTGTAAATGGAAAAAAGGGTTTTAACATATAGGACTTTTTGCTAAATACCGAGGCTTTAAGGCAAGGAATTATATTGAACATTTTGCTAATTCTGCGGATTTAGAAGGTCCAAGAAATGCTTTACCATAGGCAATAGGCAGTGACAATAATTTCTTAGCCTTGTTAACATAAGCTCGTTTTGTAAAATTATCATAATCATTAGCTTCAATGGCATCTAGGATCTGTCGATATAGCAACAAAGATGCCCATACTGGCCATCGGCTAGCAGCATTCAGCTCTGTAACGCCGTGCTCAGCTGCATCAAAGAACATTCGTGCACGCTTTATTTGTCCCTTCATGAAACTTCGCCACTTGTTGGTCACTTTCCCGTTGAATATGTCATCATCAGAAAGACCAGCTTGTGCTAGCTCATCCAGCGGAAGATATATTCTGCCCCTTCTAGCACTGAGAAACAACAAACCATGAGTATTTATCCAGTTGAGGAATCAGGAAACAATTGATGAACTCATGAGTACTCAAAAAGCTTTTGTCTTAGGAAATGCTTTCAATCCCATTGCTGCATCGCATTATAAGAATACTCTCTCTCTCTTTAATTAAGGATCCAGCGTGATTTGCCCGTGAAGTTTGGATAAGAAACTTACTCCTCTCCGACATCTCTGAGTATGTTGGTGAGCTGATTGGCTATTCCAAGTGCTAATGCAGCATTGTAAACACTTTCTGTTGTAGCCTTAGATTCAGGTGCTATCCCCATTACAGGAACAGTCATCAGCCCCACTGTCCCGGCAACATAATAACAATAAAGGTAAAGCTCATCAAAGTTCTGATATCTTGATTTTATCAAGTCCATTCTCATTCCTTCTACCATGTCCTTGAAGGGCTGCCAATATTCAGACAACCAGTTCGCTCAGGAAGTTCTCAACACTAAACACAAGTAGGAAAGCATGTCTTTTTAGCCCCATGTTTTATGTTTACCTGTATATCAACAGGGTATTTTGAGACTGTATCTGATAGAGCAGCGTCATACATATCATATGGACGACCTTCGAAAACGTCATTCAATCTTTGCTCCCATCTGTCAAGGGCTTTGGGTGTAATATGACACGCATTGGGGCCATCTACAAGCTCATCAGTCCTCCTGCACCAAACTGTGGAACAACATAAAAAACCAGCGACTTCAAAGCTTTAGACAACTTTTTCAAGGAGGAGACAGACACTTCAAAAGATGAAAAGTTCTCTTGCAAAATATGGCTTTAGTCAAGTCAGATGCAATAATTTATCAAATGAATGAGATGGAATCCAGAGAAAGCAAGCTATCAAATAGGATAGCTTTTAAGTTTCAGGGTGCACCTGTTATAGTAGAAAATAAACATCTAGCAAAGTAGATTTAGAAATAAAATTCTACTCACGTTTCATGGATTTATTGTCTCCCAACACTTCTGCAGACTAGCCATGAATTATGCATCTTTAACATATCCAATGGTGAAGACGATCTATTTTAGGAGTAACGAAGTAGTCGTACAATAGATTCAATTCGATGTCTCACCACAGAAGCTTAAATGATTTTCATAGATATCACAAGCTTCTTCACTTTAAAATCACGCAATCAAGCAAAATCCACATTCATATGATATCCAGACGATGGAAATGCCATTTGAAATGTTACGTGATCATCACAAATTCTATTGAAAACCAGAATATGCTTTAATCAACGTCCATATACAGAAAAAAAGAAAGAAAAAAACATATCTTGATGAAAGTTGAATGAATCCTGAAATATACATACCATAAATAGACCAGACAGCTCTCCTCCGTTCTGGAGTCATAAGCAATGTCCCTAGAATTGAAAATAACTGGTAAGAAAATTAATATTGGAATATCCATTTTGCAAGACTAGTTCTTCCAGAATTACCAAAAGCATGCAATGTGTCCCAGCAGAAATGGGACAATTTGCGAATCGGTACATTGCTTCAGAACAAGTCAAATATTTTTCACCGTGCACCAATGGAGTCCAACCCACATCAGATTTCAGGAATATTTTGCGACTTTTAATATCAAGATTATACCCTTGTGAAACATAGAAAATGTTAACAGATTTGAGCACATAAATTGAAGATACTAGAAAATCCCAATCTTCACTTCACTTCACTAGTAAGTGTTGAAAGTAATAGTAGTATAGCTGCGATGCTCTGATAATTGATCCCTATGTTCCGGGTTTTGAACTAGCAGCCGAAGGATCATTAGCTCCAAGAAAGAGTTTGTAATAAGTAAATGAAAAGTTTAGGGGCACAACAATTAATTAAAAGAAATTCAGTAAGCTTTTGACTCGACGCCCATGTGCAAGTGGTGCCCTTTTGAAAAAGTTTTTAACGTTATCAGATTCTTGTTTACTGCAAAAATGATTTCTTTTATGCTTGAAAAGGTTAAATACAAGAATAAGAACAAGCATGTTGGTCGCACATCGTAAACCAAGAACAAGGGAGGGACAGAGGATAAAAGAGCAAGTAAGTACCCAAGTAAAAAGTCTTGGCATACTCGGCACAGACCTCACCACATCTATCATAAGCCTCTTTTAACAGATCCCAGTTGGACATTCCTTCCAGTTCCACATCTAATAAACTTCTCTCTCCTTTCTGTTCTTTCACTAAAGCAGCTTGCTTCAACACAGCCTCATAAACCTTATCCTCTGAAGATCTGACTGGGTTTGCCATTGCACCGGAAAAGGCAGAGACCCCACAACAAAATCTCAGTGTTGATGAGCAAAGTTTAGACCTTCCCAATTGTTTCCCACTTTTCGGTATCAAACTGAAAAGACTAGTTCCAACGGCATTCTCTTTGGGACTAATCACCCAAAGAAGTACACCGGCCATATATCTCACAAAAAAAAGAACTGTAATTTACGATCTCTTTTCAGAACGACCGTGGTTTTTGCTCAAAAGGTATTGTTTTTCTCTGTGAAAAACAGTCCTAGCTTTGAGGAGAGCAATGGAAGGCCAAAGTAAAGCTGTGGAAGTTGTGGAGTGTGAGAAATCTGGCTTCTTTGCTGTCTCCTACCTTTGCTTTTATTGCTCCTTGCCTTGGGGTTGGCTAGGACGAATTCACCACTAGCCAATAGCCTTCATTTGTTGCATTACATGTAATCCAAGTTACACGTTTTATCGCTAAGGTTGATGATAAGAGTGATTTATACGAAAGGATATACTTCTTAGTTCTTCCCAAAGGAGAAAGACAAATAGAAATTACCTTAAAAATAATACTCTCAACTTCAAATATGTAACACTCAACAAAAATATATTATTTTCTTTCTCTAACTATGATTATTGCTAACATTTTCTAGAAAGATTTAAAATAAGGAAAATTTTCAAAAGAATTTATTTCTAATACAAAATTAAAGCACCACTTATAACCTTAACCATTCATTCAAATCACAAAAGTCAATCTTTAGTGCTATACCATATTTATTCAGATCATATCACATGTTCATATTACTCTGTTTTAATTTTATTCTATAAAATTTTATTTATTTAATAAATAAAGCTTACAAAAATTAAACGATTAGGGTCGTCCACACACCAAAATTAGTAATACAAGATGTTGCATCCCCGCAGCCATTCCTTTCTCATCTCATCCTAAAGGACTCTCTGCCTCTTGCTTTTGCCCTGTCCAACTCCACACCACATCATAAATTACTTGATTTTCAGAAATAAAGGTACCGTTCTTCTTGGCAGGGAGGACTAGTATTTATGCTGGAATGAAGAATTCAACCATATAAAATGCAATTCATATTTGCAAAATAGTTATATTACATTATATAGTTTATTTCGATTAATATAAATAATTTTAATTTGAAGAGAATTGAATATGAAATATAACCATTTACATGTAAAGAGAATCTTTCATGATTCAGACTAACCACATCATAACGATAGGCTTTTTCAAAGAAAAAGAAAAGGTTTAAGGTTTTTTCGAATCGTTTTGAAGTTCAAACTTTTCCCTTTCCATTGACAAGTACTAATAAACAAAAGAAAAGAACACGAAAATCACTAAAGGACCAAGTAGTCAATGGCATCTCATTCGGTATCATCTTGAAGAAGTATATACGACAGGACAGGTGGGGACTGAAAAAGAGTAGGTTCTTGATCTTTCTTGTGCATTTGGCTGATGTGGCCAATTTCCACAACCAGTTCAGATTGTGAACTATGGCCACTGCGACACTTTCATTTTGTTATTCTTTCTCTTTTTTCTTGGATTACTATATATATTACACTTTGTGATAAAAGAAAGAAGAATACGTTATGTCATTGTTTTGTCCAATGCAGTGAGGACTTAACTTCAAAACACTACTGGTGTGGATGTGATTCAGATTAGTGGTCGTAGAATATCGAAGAACTGGAACTGCAGAAATTGAAAGGCAGCAAAGAGGGCAGCGTATTTCACGTGCGTGATCACAACACCACAGAAGGAGGCAATTGCATGGCAAGTTGAATACAAAGTGTTGTTGCTTTAATTTTCTCCACTTGTTATTTTTTTTCTTTTTTTGGTTTGTATTTTTACGTTTATGCATTTACTCTCACCAGCCATTTTCCCTACTTTTCTTTTTCAACAACAGTGCAGTGCCGTGTTCTAATTTCTAATGAAGTAGCTACGAATCAGAAACACGTTGTTCAACACCTATATTGAACAGTAAATCATCACTTAAACAAACGCAAAAGTATTTCTTCTTTTAACATGAGACTTGGAAGGTTTAACTAAGAATATGCGATGTGTTATCCTTTTCCAATTTCCACCAGTCAATCTAAGTAGCAAAAGGAACATAGAACCCAACTACTAGATTAATAAGGTATACTACTTGCGATTGATAGCAACTCTATAGTGCTTATGAGTGTACCCTAAGGATGGCCGTGAGCTATATAATCTTCTGGACACAAAATAAGAAAAGCGCATGTGCAACAAGTTATCACTTTCCGCAACACCTATACAATATAATTAAGGAAAAATTTTTATAGCTAATCTTTGGTGATCGTTCATATCAACGAGGAAAAAAATTTTGAGATTTATATGGATAAATATGTTAATTATGATTAAAAAAAGAAGATATTTTCTTCGTATTTTTATTGACATTCTTTTCTTTTTATTCTTTTCTCCATTTCTATAAAAGACATTCATGTAATTGTTGAATCTTGAAGTTGGGATTTGCTACCTTTTCTTCTATAACTTAAATTTATTACTATCTGTTTTGTGTAGTTATTCCTTCCATCTTATCCATTTTGATTTTTAGTTTAATGCCTCTATAGTTGTGACAATGTTAGATGTCTCCTTTGGTCTTATATAATGGAATCAACCTACTCAATCTCTATTCATCCGACATTTTGGCTAACTCGAGGGTTACATTAAAAAGTTGAACTAGCCACTTGATACTGAAAACTCCTATTCTCTTCTATACCTCTATAGGGATCTCATCCAGCACTACTGCCTTTTCGCTCCCCATCTCCCTCAAAGACTTTGTAATTTTTTCCCTTGTGACCCTTTCACTTCGAGACCAGTTAAGAAAATGCTCTGATACGAAGGGGTCACCTAACTCTATGTTGTCCAAGATACCTTCATTACACAGGCCAAAAAAGTATCTCTGCCATTTACTCTTGATGGCATGTGCCTACATGAGTACTTGTCCTGTTTCATCTCATATACAACAGACTTAGTTGAAATCTCTCGTTTTATGTGTCCTATCTCATGTCAACTTGAAAATTTTTTGTGCTCCCCTGTACGTATCAAAATTCTTGTACAAAGTCTCGTAATCTTCTCCTTTAGCCACTAAAATTGTCTTCTTTGCCCTCTTCTTTTCCAGTTTATACCTTATTCTATTAGTTTTCGCTCCGCCTTTGTTGTACTTACTAATAGATCTTTGTACGTTCTCTTTTTCGCTTTCACTGTCCCTGAACCTCTTCCAACCACCACCAAGATTCCATCCACCCACCCCACGACCCTTTAGAGACTCCCAGGAGTTTTGTGGTGGTTGCTCTCTTCAAAGGAGCTACTCCCTCCTATATTTGATTAGCATCCCCTCTCAAGGACCACGCAGCTCCATACCAGATTCGAGTCATAAATTATTCCACCATGTCCTCTTTTAGATCCCACCATCTAATTTTACAACACCGCTTAGTAAATTGTTTGAATCCCCCTATCTCTTTTGCTTTAGCTTCCGACCACTTGGTCTCCTAAATGTAGGCTATTTATATCTTATATTTGTCTAAAATCTCTACTAATTCTAAAGACTTCCCCTTGAGGGTCCTAATGTTCCAAGAGCTTATTCTTAGTTTGTCATCACCTTTTTTATTCTTACATGCGGAACACACCGAAAAGCTTACTCGTGTCCCATCAGTGAGATTTAGCCCCCACACTTTCTCGCAGGTACTTCCCAAAAAGCCCTTAGGATTCCCAAAGTAGACACGAACTAGAGAACAGAAAAAGAGAAAATCCAATTGGCTCAAAAGAAGACCATGAAGGAGAGAAAGTAGCACAACTATAAACCTATAAAAGGTAAACATTAAAAGCAAAGGCACTCTAAATCGAACTTACTAAAGAGAAGCAAAAGGACTACAAAAAGACAAAAACTAAGGAAAAGAAAAGAAAATAATAATAATAATGATAAAAATTGGAAGCCCTTGCCAGATACAATAAACACAAAAACCAGCCAAGAGAAACTTATTTACCAACCGAAGAAAGCATCAATAGTGCACATTTATTACAAGCATGAAAAGGAAAACAAAAGGATGACAGATTTGTGTTTGTACAGGAACTTACTAAAATATTATTTTGATGAATCTCGCACATGAATATGTCGTGGTCCATTTAGGAGCAGTAGTGTATTTTAACCACGCTTGTCAAAGCTTAAGTGCCCAATGAGAATCTACTATTGAGACATGCAAGTGACAGTGGTCGATGTGTCAAGTAAGGTGTGATTCTAATGAAAACGGCTTTTGTAAATGGTTGATGTATCAAGTTAGAAATAATTCTAGTAGACTTGTCTTATATTGGTAGATACACCAGGTTAGTAAGTGGAGTACCAACGGGTCGCAAAAGGAAAAATAATGACGACTTCTCGTGGACATCAGTAAACTTGTCAGGATGCTCAAGAAAGCTAATGGATAAGACATATGATGTGCCAAAAACTCTACGAAAGTGTAGCTACGTTTATCAATTGCAGTGCATGTAGCCATACATCACCATCCCTGAATAATGGTCCTGTTCAGTCTGAACAGGAGCTGCACACATAGCATAGAAGATGACCTCGAGCTAGCTTGTTCATTAGTCATATCACCCATTACGCATGCTACTCAGTTGAGTAAAAGAGATCCCAGCCTAGGTTTCCAGAGGATTATGAATAATGGTCGTGGCAAACGAGAAAAAGGAAAAACCCATTTGATTATGGCATTAAACCTCAACTAAGATGGATAACCATAAGATTCATACCACACGGAAGATTTGATATATGAGTAAATAACAATACTACATACTAAAAACAAAGATCGCACTGGCAGAAATGAAATAACAAAAGCAACTACAAGGATGGCTAGAACTGCCACCTATTACCTCCATAAACGGACAGGAGCCACTTATGAAGATGGCAAAAAAAAAATTTACCAACATGAATATGTCACTATCAACAGACACCAAACTCACACCGAAAATTAGATAAGTGAAAGGTAAAAGTGTACACTTAGATACCTGATGATGTGGATTCCCAATTGAAGGCTAAAGAGATGCAGCTTGTCCTACCCAACATCAACGCAAAAATTGTAAAAGAAAGTAGCTGTCATGCTTGATTTTTCTCAAATATCTCATACAATCTTGATTGAACCCGTCATGTTCGCTATATTGACCTTGAGGTTGGACTTGGAATAACTCAAGTTATGGAGAGAGATTCAAAATAGAAACTATACCTTCAGGAAGCCAGCCATCTATGGTGTAAAAACCACAAAATCCTGGTACCTATTGTATATATGTCTTAAATTAACCATTATCTTTAAGCTTCTTATTCCTTACTCTTGTATTAGACATATGCAATGGGTCCTTTTCTTGGCTAGTTTCACTAACGTCAATAGTTAAGAAAATAAAAAATATATATATTATGGTAAAAATACCCTTTAAAAAATTTTATAGAAAATTCTAAAGAAAATATAAAGAAATGAAGTTTGATGAAGTACATAAGCATATATTTTTTATTTTTAATATGAAAAAGGAAAATAATAAAATTAATTATCCACAAACACTATACCTTTTGTTTCTTTTCCTAGCATAAATTGCTCTTTATGTAACTTGGGAACCAAACACAAAATATTTTCTATCCTTTTGTTTCTTTTCCTAGCATAAATTGCTCTTTATGTAACTTGGGAACCAAACACAAAATATTTTCTATCTCTAGAGGTCACTAATAATTACCAACAACCTTATTTGGATTGCTATATAATAAAGCTCCATTATGTCCATCACTCATCACTACAGGGAAGATATAATTGCTTTTAAACTTTTTCTTAGCTGCTTTACTTATACAATTTGATAGAAGAAAAATAACAAAATTTTCAAGAACAAATAAAAACCAATCCTAAATCTATCTTCATATAGTCAATTTAGATTAGAGAGATTATTATAATTGCAAAAGGAATTTTCAAGCACGTGAGTCAAGCAACATTTTGAGATGGAATCTTTAAAGTTGACGTTAGATGGATTATGTCTATAACATTTTTTTCTTTTGACTATTAATATTCACAAGATATTTGTTTCTTTAAAATCTTGCTATTATAACTGAATATTATAATCCCATTCTCTTTTCTTATAATTAGTTATATTAGTTCCTTTTAATTTTTATTTAATAATAAATTAAATTGAAACCCGTAAGAACATGTTTTTCAATATTGACCTAAAATTGTTTAATGCTTAGGGTGTGGCAAGCCAACTATGCTGAGATATTTTCTTCATAATTGTTAAGATTATATAGTTCTAATATATTCTTAGGTTCCTAATTTAGAGCCAACTGGATCCTTAATTTCTACTTGAAAATTAAAAGTTAATTGGTTTACATTCTCATTATACTATATAAATGTGTGTGCGTCTGTGTCTGTGTGTGTGTTCCTTTTTAAATATATGACACAATAGAGTATTTCAATTAGTATCACAACATAATGTATACATAGTGAACTAATGCTTCGTACTTATATATTAGCCCTTATTTAAAACAATGTTCATTAAACCAAAGGCTTGTGAGCTTGAACAAAGGTTACAAGAAGTTTTTTCTCCCTAGTACTATAAGTATGGAGTGATGTCAGGTTTAATCTTAAAAACCTTTGCTAATCACCCCTCCATAATCCCACTATTGTTCCCATTGCTCCTTAGAAATTGTAAATAGTTCTAGAAAAGAGTGAAAAATATTGAATAGTCTAGATAAAGATCGATTCCTATTATTGTTCAATCTAAAGGTATTTCTAATACCTGAGTTATTTTTACTAAATCAAATTATGATGCTTGGTCGTAACTAATGGAGATGCATATTACTAAAAGAAACAAGCTTTCTTACATTCATAGTAAAATAAAACCACCTACAGAATCAAAAGATGGGTATAAAAAGTGATATGTCAAAAATAAAATAAAATAAAAATTGAAAATTTGGTTGTTGATGCCTATGAAACAAAAGTGATAAGTTACACTATGCATGAAATTTAGAGTTCACTGTTCAAAGCGTTTTACAATAGCAGTGATAAGTTACAACTCATCATATTAAACTGGAAAGCTTTCACTACTAAACAAAATGGAAAACCTCTTTATAAATATTATGGAAAATTGACCAAAGTTTTTCAAGAATTGGACAATTAAGATAAAGTGGTCATAAATAATCTCAATGATGTTATAATATATAGAAAGTTTATTGAAAAACTAAAGGTGCATATATATCTTACTAAACTAGATTTTTTTTAATAAGTTTGTGGAGATATTCTATTTAGGGAATTAATTCCACATGTAAAATAATGATATACCTTAATCTGACGAGAGGTTTTTGAATTTGCATTTATGATAAATCAAAACAAATCAAAGACAACTAATAGTGTTGAGAAAAATTCCTACAAATGTACCCATTGCCACCAGCTAGGTCCGACTATAGATTGTTGCTATGAAACTATATGGTATCTAGACTGGTGGGATTATAATTGAGTATCCTAAAGAAGAGATTCCAAGAAAACCCCATTCGTTAATGTTATTGAAACAAACACAAAGGATGATGATACTGAGATAACATCGAAATTAGTAACAACTATAGAAAATAATGGCAAGAGTTCTAACGTTTCCATACCTAGCTATAATAATACATGGATAATTCATTCTAATGCTACATATCATATGATATTTGATTCTATACAAATTACAAAAATTGAACAATATTTGTAGAAAATTGTTTCTAATAACAATTGTAATGAGGCCAAAAGGATCTTTAACTCTTAGTAATACCTTGAATTTGGATTATGTTTTAGTTGTCCCATCTTTAGATTATAATCTCTTGTATTTTTATCAAATAACAAAATCATCATTTTGCATTACAATTTTTGTCCTAACTTTTGTATTTTTAAGGATATCTAAACAAACAAACAATTGGTTGTGGTATTAGAAGAGGAACTTATATCTTTTGGACTTGTAGTTAAAGAGTTCGAACAAGTTACATCAAGTTTTGTCAATGGATGATTCTAAGGTGGAGAAGAATAAAGTATAGTTGCAACACCGATTATAGGCATGCATTGTTTAGGTATCTAAAAAATAATTTCCTAGTTTGTTTGTAAAGATTGGTATCTTTACTCTCCATTATGTTGTTTGTGAACTGGGAAAATGTCATCATATTCATTTCCATTAAGTTCAAGAAAAATTCATTTACCATTTATGGTTATTCATTCTAATTTGTAGGATCCATCTAAAATTTTAACTTTAAGGTGATCTTATTGGTATGTTACCTTTATTGATGATTACCAAGATGACGTGGTTATGGTTAATGAAGTCCAAAACAAAATTAATTTGTTATTCCAAAAACTCCACAAATTCACTAAGACTTAATACATTGCATATATTCAAGTCTTCATAGAGATAATAGTGGTGAATAACATAATTATGAGCTGAAGCATTATTTAGAAGCATATAAGATTATTAATCAAACTATACGTATTGATAAACCCTAATAAACTAGGTTGGTCAAGATAAACTGTAAACATTTATTGAAAGTTGTTCGTGCCTCATTAATTTAATCTTATATGCAATTTTCATATTAGGGAGAAGCCTCTACAATATATTTTTTAAATCAAAATCCCTCATGCTCTATTGACTTCAAACATCACTTTAACCTTTTAATAAGGCTTTAGCTATTCCACTTATACCTAATTTTCCTCCTCATATATTTAGATGTGTACATATCCATAAACATAACTAGCACAATTTAACTTTATAAGCTTTACGATATGTGTTTCATGCATATGCTACAAATTAAAAGGGGTACAAGTGTTATCATCCTCTAACCTAACGTATTTTCATAATAATAGATGTATTTTCCCATAAAGACTTAATGTATTTCTCTTTTAAGTATAAACTTAAAGGGGAGAACTAAAAGACAGTTTAGACTCTATCAATTATAGAGGGAGAATCAATTCTTTAATCATAGTGTTGGCGATTTGAATATAAGCAACAAAACCTTAAATTATAATGCTAATGGTCAATTGGAGAGTGAAAACTCAGTTGAACTAGAAGATTAGTTTGGGCATGAAAAAATGGTTAAACCAAAAGTAAGTTCATCAGCTAAAAATCCTTAACTAATATACCATACTAATTATTTGTTAAGGATGTTTATATTATAGAAACTAAACCACCTAGACAATGCTTACCAAAATGTCTTATTAAAGGTATTCCTACGCTTATTTATAAACTTAAAATTTTGAGTGGAACTAAATACCCCACGATTCATTTTATATCAAATCACAACCTATAAAAGAAAGTCATTAGTGAATCAATTATCTGTTGTAGCTATTCCTAATAGTGTGTAGGAAGTGTTAGCTGATCTAAACTGCAGAAGTATAATGAATAAGGAAATGAACTCCTCGTAAAAGAGTAAAATTTGGGAGTTTATTAATTGTCTACCAAGATAAAAGATAAAGGCTAGTGGGATGTTGATGGATTTACATTATAAAGTATAAAGCAGATGGCACAATTAAAAAATTCAAAGCAAGATTAGTGGAAAAAGGGTACACCTAAACCTATAGGATTAATTATACATAAACATCTACCTTTGTAGTTAAAATCAATATTGTTACAGTATTGTTTTCCCTATCTGTAAATTTAGATTGGCCATTATAATAATTTGATGCAAAAAAATGTCCTTTTCGTATGTTGAATTGTCTCCATAAATCTATATGAAGCTTTCATCAAGACATGTGGCAACAATAAGGTAAAATGGAAAGGTTTATAGATTGAAGAAATCATTATATAGGCTAAAACAATTCCTAAAAGTATGGCTTAGAAGATTTACAAAGTATATAATAGCATTAGATACCATCAAAGCTATTCATACCGCCCTTTATTTTTAAAAATGGAGTAAATTAAAATCATTACTTTTATTATATATGTGGATGACATGATAGTTACAAGGAATGATCTTAAAGAAAGGAGAGCGTTGCAAGAGCATTTGCTTAAAGAGTTTAAAAGAAAAATCTTGTTTGCGTGAAATATTTCCTTGGGATTGAAGTTCCTAAATCACCCAAAGAAATTATGCATTAGACTTATTACAAGAAACTGGTATGTCAAAATGTCAACGATTTGATATATCAGTTAAGGAAGACTTAAAGTTATGTCATTAAGCAAACCAAGTACCTATTGATAAAGGAATATATCAAAGACTTGTAGGGAAGTTGATGTACTTAGCTTACACAAGACCTGATCTTATGTATTAAACATTATTAGCCAATTTATATATAAACCTAGAGAACAACAAACGAATACAATTATTTCAATTTTCAGATACTTGAAATATGCTCCTAAATAGAATTTTGTTTACTAGAAATACAAATTGGAAAATTCTAGATGTTTTTACAAATGACGATTAGACTAGAGTAATAGATGATAGATTATGAACTTCTGGTTACTTCTCATTTATAGATGGCAATCTTATCCAAAGTTGTGAATATCGTACCGGACTTGGTACCGGATTGGGTTCTCGTACGATACTATATTAGCATCAGTCAATACCGAATACGGTTTCGGGTAATTTTTTTAATTTGTGAAATAGTTCCTGAAATTCTTTAAACTTTGCAAAATAGTCCAGTGGTATATTGTACAGTTGTACTGTATACTTTACAAGTTTACATCAACCATGTTTTCAAAAATCATAATAATAAATAATAATCACAATTAATATGAAATAACAATAATTTTTAAATATTTCACATATAAATAATAACCA
>JAOTAY010000009.1:644811-661071 GCA_025629805.1 Erythroxylum baracoense | reverse complement strand
GTCTGCAAGAGATATTTGATCTGAATTGATTAGGCAGAGTTAGAGGCATACTTGATTGTGTTACCGCTAAAGGAAATAGATGTATCCTAGGCATGGATTGGCTCACTGCTTATAGGCCCATCATGAATTGTTATACTAAGGAGGTAATATTTAAATCTCCTAATCAGTCGAGAGCAGTGTTCAGAGGTATTAGCCAAGTAGTGTCAGTCAGGCTGATTTAATTTGTGAGTGCCTTGAGATTAATGTAAGGAGGATGTGAGGCTTATTTGTCCCATGTCGTTGATAACCGAACTGAGTAAGTTGTGCAAGACATTCCTATGGTTAGGGGATTCCTAGATGTGTTTCCCACAGAGTTACCTAACTTACCTCCAGACCGGGAAACAGAGTTTACAACTGATCTAGTTCCAGGTGCTACTCCTATATTTATCCCCCCTTATAGGATGGCACCTGTGGAACTGAAGGAGTTGAAGACTTAGTTATAGGAGTTGCTGGATAAGGGATTTCTTAGACCCAGTATTTCACCTTAGGGAGCTCCAGTCTTATTTGTAAAAAAGAAGGATGGAACGTTAAGACTATGTATTGATTATAGGCAACTGAATATTATCATAGTGAAGAACAAGTACCTGTTACCTAGAATCAATAATTTGTTTGATCAGTTGCAGGGAGCTCAGGTGTTCACTAAGTTAGATATAAGATCTAGATACTACCAGCTGAAAATAGCAGAGGCTGATGTACCAAAGAGTGCTTTCAGGAGCAGATATGGACATTTTAAGTTTTTAATAATGTCATTTGGGTTACTAATGCACCAGCTGCATTTATGGCATTGATGAATAAGGTATTTTAGCCCTATCTGGATAGCTTTGTGATAGTGTTTATTAATGACATTTTAGTGTATTCAGAGAGCAAAAAAGAGCATGCTGAGTACTTGAGAGTGATATTACAGATTATAAGGGAGAAATAACTATGTGCTAAATTCAGTAAATGTGAGTTTTGGCTAGATCAAGTAGTGTTTTTGGGTCATATAGTAAGTGGGAAAAGTATTCATGTGGATTCAAAGAAGATAGAGGCAGTAATGAAATGGGAGGCTCCAAAGAATGTGTCTGAAATTTGGAGTTTCTTAGGATTGGCTGGATATTACCGGAGGTTTGTTGAGGGGTTTTCTTTGATATCAGCTGCTCTGACTAAACTTCTAAAGAAGAATCTGGTCTTCATATGGAATGATGAGTGTCAAAGAAGTTTTAAGGAACTGAAACATCGGTTGACTACAGCATCGGTGTTGACCATTCCATCGGCAACTGGTGGTTATATAGTATACAGTGATGCTTTGCATCAAGGATTGGGATGTGTGTTGATGCAGTATGGCAAGGTGATAGCCTATACATTGAGACAATTAAGGTCTCACGAGATAAACTATCTGGTACATGATTTAGAGCTTGCAGCAGTATGGAGACATTACTTATATGGAGAGACATTCCAGATGTACACTGATCATAAGAGCTTGAGGTATATGCTGAGTCAGAAGGAGTTGAATATGAGACAGAGAAGGTGGATCGAGCTGATAAAGGATTATGACTATACGATTGAGTATCATCCAGGGAAAGCTAATATAGTGGCAAATGCATTGAGTAGGAAGTCGAATAATAGCGTAACTTAGATGCAGTTATTGAGGTTACCAAGCTTGATTCAATTGAGAGTTTTGAATGTGGAGTTAAATTTAGAGCAAAATGAAGCATTGATAGCTACACTAAAGTTGAGACTGACATTGCATGAGAGAATTAGAAGAGCTTAGAGTAAAGATCTTGAAATTGTGAAATTGATTGAGAAAATTAAGATGAATCCAGATTCTGAATTTGAATTGATAGATGAAACATTATGGTTAAAATAGAAGTTGTGTGTACCTAATGTGGATGAATTAAGAAAGGAAATCCTATAGGAAGCGCATATAGCAACTTATGCTATGTGTTACAGTCTAAACAAAACAATATAAATTAAGTTATACCAAGACGAAACTAGAGGCAAACGTACCTCATCGGTAAGTAATATAAAACGGTAAAAACCAGATATTGTACCTCAGGGATTCCAACACGCAAGATAATTAAATTAAACGATGCAAAATTACTCAGACAATCAAGAATTGATTGATTTGAAAATGAAATAAAATAAGCGAAATAAGGAAACGTGCTTGATGCAAATTATGAACTAAATGTGACTAAACTTAATTAAATGACAAAATTTGGCTAAGGTATCAGATTTCAATTGGATTGGAAACTAAAAATAACGGTGGATTGATCTAGGAATTACTTCACTTAAGCAAGTCGAGCCCAATGTTCATAGGAATTTCCTTCTCTTCTAAATCTGAGTTACCCACTTGGTTCATAGATAATTCGGAATAAAAGGCCTTCAATACGAGAAGCCTAAAATTAAGTCCGCTAATCCTAGGTATCCTTACACAAGATCCTAAGGTTGGTCTACACTTTAGTCTCAAGTATGTTGTTTGATTAATTTTTCGACAAATTAAATCCCATTAGTTATGGCATTCAATCATCTAAGGCCTTAATCTAGGTGATCAAGCTAAATTAGGACTAAAAAAATGCATTCAATCAAGCAAAAACCAATACCATAAAAATTGTCCTAATCTAATATCGATCCTATCCTTAACCAAAAACAAACGTAATCATACATATCCATCGATGCAACACAAATCATAGTCATAGTATATAATTGCATTAAGCAAACCCACAAGAATTAAAATAATAAGGAATAAAAATTAAATTAAATCCCAGCAGAACCGTAGCTGCTGGGATAGAAAAACTTGGCCAAGTCATTGTCTTCTTTTGAGGCTTGCGTGAATAGAGACTGCTTATGTTGTTATAGGGTTACGTTGATGCGTTGTGATGAAGGCTGACTTGATAAATAATTAGTTGTGGTCCACTCCTATTCACGCACATTCCTTCTCCACTGCCAACTCTTGCTTTTGTTTCACTGTAATGCTACTCTCCTTTCTTTCTATTTTTCATGCTCTCCAGCTACTCTTCTCTGCAGTTGCTACTCCACTCTCGCTGTCTAGCCTCCTGCAGTCGCTACTCACGCTGTCTTTCTATTTTTTATGTTGCTCTCACTACTCATGCAAATCCACTTTATTTCAATGTTCACGTTTCTTTTTTTCATACAGCTCTCCTCTCTTCTTTCTACGTCAGCCTCCCTTTATTTTTCCTATTCATTGATATTACGAATAAGGTTTTTTTCCACCATAATTCATGCACAAAACTCTTTCACGCTGCTCTCTTTTCACTGTTGCGCCTATGCAGTCTTCACGTTCCTTCAATGTCAAACCTGATTCTTGTTTTCCAAAACATTAACATTTTTAGTTAGGTAAAACGTTAACGTTTTTACCCATGCTTTCTTTAAAAGCTTTTCTTGATTTATGGTATTAGACGTTCCAAATCCATTATGTACCTAAAATTAAAACAAACAGTTCTGAATTAGTGTAATTTAAACGTTAATTGGATAAGAGTTTAATAAATTATGTATCCAAAATCAACATAAAATGCCCATTAACAATATGTAAAGAACCTCTCACATTCAATATAATTCACAGCTTTCATTATTTTTTCAACAAATTCTTTCTATGGTGATTGCATGTTTGGACAACAACTAACCCAATGGGTTGAAAGATCCAGCATTTTGTAGATGGAAGACAACGATAAATTATATTATTATTATACTCAACTAATTATTTACCCAATATCCAAATACCATTTCAATAATTTAAAGATTATGTCAATTAATTATTTATTTGAGTTCTTTCCAATTTACATTCTTAGTTTATTCGTTTTAAGTTAAGTTGAAACTTTGAATCCTTTCTAACTTTTAAATCATGCATCATAAAGTTAAGTTGAAACTTGAATTTTGAATTGAAATTTGGAATCCTTTCCAAGGTTTTAATGCATGCTATGAAAGACCAAAAAAATTTAACATAAATCGTCATCAATTATCAAACCACAAATGAAGCAAAACTAACCAAACCATTACCATATACGGCAAAACCATACTCCTTTCATTCAATTCAACTCTAAATCCAATCCATAATATCCATTATCCAACTCCAACCAACGACACACAAAGTCACAAATGCTTCACAATTTCATTCCAACTTCCCATTCACAATCACAACATAAACAATTAATTAGAAAAATTATAATAGAAACTGAAAAAAAACACACACACACCCAAATAAAAATTCACAATCGGTGATAGGTATTTCCAAATTGGGTCGCGTCGGGTTGAGATCTGGGTATTATTCCTAGATCCAACAGCTGCATGAGTGGTGGTCGTTGAATATTATAGAGTAGACAATGGTGGTTGGTGGTCGTCATGGAGGACGGCTGAAGGCTTGGAGGTGATGTCGCGTGGTGGAGGAGCACCGCCGGAGAGTCATGTAGGTGGAGCACTGCCAGAGAGTCATATAGTCAAGCTGGAGCACCAAGCATCGCCGGGGAGTGGAGAGGACGACGAGATCGTGGGTGAGATAGAGAGAGGCTGAGGTGAGTTTGAGTCTTTGAGAGAGAGATGGAAAATTGAAAAAGGTAGTAGTTTTGTTAAGGTTTTGTTTTTTTCTTTGCAAAATAGTCCTCAAAGTTTTGTAAATTTACAGTACCGGCCAATATATCCCAGTATTGAGTACCAACTGGTACCAAGCGAAAAAAATCCAGTACTAATTAGTACCTACGGTCGGTACTGAAAATGTTGATACCGCTCTATTTTCCAGTCGGTACAGTACCGCTCGACAGATATCGTCCAGTACGGAACAGTATCCTAAAGCCTGATCTTATCACATTGAAAAGCTGAATTTAGAAGTATGACACTTAGAACTCTATGAAGCTTTATAGCTAAGGGTGCTTTATAAGAGTTGGGTTACCCACCTATGCAATCATTAATGTCCAAGATGATCGAGAAAGCATGTTAAAGTCGATAAATTCTTCGTTAAGGAGAAGCTAGATAACAAAATTACAAAGTTGCTTAGGATTTGTTATAATGATCAATTATTGATATTTTTACCAAGCTAGTCTCAAATCAAATGTTTTCAAGATGTCTTGATAATTTGGAACATGTATGACTACACACCTATGAGTATTGAGAGATTTTCTCTAAAATTATTGGAATTGTACACCTACAATATATTATTAATTCTTAATTTAGAGCTAATTAAATCTCTATAATCAGATATTAATTTACTTTTATTCTTATTATAATATAAATACATAATAGAGTCTTTCAAGTAACCGCGGATAAAATGTTGGCATCGTGCCAAACTCCAGGCCCATGTTGAATACGCCTTGCAACAGGTCTCAATATCCCCATACATTGTAAGGTACCGAAAGCCTCAAATGAAAACAAAATATTTCCTACCAACAGTTGAGAATGTTAAATAATGATCCTATCAAATGAAATTTCCAGTACTTAAATGGTATTATTTGCAGCTTTCATGTAAGTATTTGATATATTGCATTTAAAATCTATTTGTTGGTTAATAATGTCAATACTCTTCCTCTTGACCAATAGGCATGGATCTAGATTCTTTCACAATCAGTCATGTTAACCTGCACAGAGCCTCTCCGCTGCTGCTTTCTGATTATTGCCGATCACAGTTACATAATGTGCTTTTATCATGGCATTTAACAAAGGAAGGTATCAATCAAACATTTAAGACTAACATGATACAGATCTCTTTCTAATAGCAAGCAACAGAACCACCAAATCAATATTGTCTATGTTCAAACAAAAGCAACAGTGTCTTCAGCAAGCATTTGATCCTAGTTTACAGTAGAAACGTAGGCAGACATCACTGCTATCTTCAAGGATATGGATGATCAACCAAGTCATGTGCTTTTGTATGTCAAAATTGGTAGTCTTTCGTTTTTGGAACAATTAGGATTCTCCATCCAGTCTATTCTGTCTTGACCAACAATATGAACAGATTACCTAGTTCACAAGAGAATCCTTTTTTAGTCATAAAACAAATCACGCACTTTTCGAATTCATAAATTGAAGAAGCCATATGGTATTTATAGACACAAATTCAAGACTAGAATGGCCTCAGAAAACACAGAGGAAAAACATATACACCCTTCCTTTGGTTATTATATAGTACATACAATTAGAGGCGAACTGTATTCCTCTGAACCCACCAGGACAGTTCTTAGGATGAGTTCCCCATTTAAGTGAAAGAAATGCAGTCTTCTAGACCCTAGTATGTCCATTGCAGCACCATAAATGCAAAAGAAGTAAAATAGCAATTTACAATCTAATGCAAGATCTTGCCCATCCCATTCTTAAACTAACATCGGAGTTTGCACTTTCACTTTCCTCATTCATAACTCAAATGCCATTTGTTTTTGGGCTTCTCTGGCTATTACATAAATCTAGTATAATTATGATCAGAGTCTGACTAATAGGAGATTGAAATTAATAAAAAGAAAGATGTACCCCAATAGATGTTCTCAAGGATAATGTCAATAATGCCTCTTTATCTTGCTACAACTTTGCATTTACTCAAATTTTTAATCATTTTTATGCCAAAAATTGCTTCTCTCTAATGTTTTTAGCAAACGGAATCTAATGTTGTTCACAAGAACCCAACAGTTATTACTAGAATCCTCAGATTAAAGTAACATAAAACTCAAACTACCAAATAAGCCCATTCAATGAGAATGATCAACTTACATAATGTGAATGGAACATGGACCAGCTATAGCAGCAACTCTCTGAGCACGCTGTGTCTCACCTCGGTAGAGTCCCTTCATCTCCTTCTTGATTTGCCGAGCCTCACGCTTTTCCTCCTTTATAGCAGCCTAAATGCACAATATTAATGTTACTAACAAAGTTCAAATGATATATGAAGATAAAAGAAGGAACAAAAGAAGAACTAAGGCCGGCTTTTGGAATTCAAGGTTACCATCAGTAAATTGCTACCAAACACTGAGTATATCAGTCTCAGAAAGCCATAATTAAAGCTGACACCAATTGAAAATGTATATACCTTCCTTTCTTTCTTCTCCTCCTTTGACTCTTGCCGATGCTGCTTCCCTTTCTGTGGCTCAGTTTTCAAGCCTGGCAAGGGCACACCCTTCACCTTTTCTGTTGCAGGTTTTCTAGAACGAGGCAAAAAGTCTACAGGCAGCTTCTCTTTTCCTCGAAGGGCTATCACATGACTGGAAGAATTTGAGGCTCCATAAGCAGTTTCACCCCACTTCTTTCTGCCATTTTGTGGAGCTTCAATTTTAGCAGGGTGGTTATCAAGAGTTGAATATGTTGAAACTATAGTCTCACAATCCCACTTTTCGGACTCGTCACTACTTTCTTGTATCACAACAAATTCTTCTTCCCCATTTCCATATTTCTCTGCATATTCTGCACAGCGACGAATGATATCTGCCGCTGAGTCTATTAACTCTTTACTTTTTGGCTTCTGATTTCCATGCAACACATCCGCAGGACCTTCGTATTTGTCACCAACTTCGACGTTGTCTATGGAACTACCATGAAGGGAATTTTTAAGTCTTTCTGCAAGATATTCGTCTTCCTCAGCTACATAACTATAATCTTCTTCATCAGTGCCATATTCTTGATGTTCAAGCTGTAGTAGACAACCTTTTCTTGTCATGAAAATAGATGCTTGTAAAGGATATTAATGTGAGCAATAAAAGAAGAGACCTTTCCAAAATGGCAATCTAAACAAGATCAACCCAATATGCTCGAGAAAGAGTGGATGACGTGGTTGGCAAATGCTGAAAAAGATTCTATATATTTGCAATTACAAACTACATGTGTGTAGATGTTAGAGTGCATAAAACGAAGATTCACAGCACAGAGGCATGGGATTTCAAAGAAAATAGCATGATCTTATTCTAGATTCCTTGCCTCTGTTTTCATAAGTATGATTAATTAGATTTTCAAAAAGTATGATTAATTAGCTCTTTGCTCTAGTCTGTAAGTTGTTCGTCCAAATGATGACATGGAACAAAAGGAAACAAGTATTTTGATGCATCTAACAGTTTCCACACACATATCTAGCATAGTGGTAAGGTCACCCATAACCTAACTGTCACACCAGGGAAAAAAAAAAAACTAAACAGAGAGGACTTTGTAAAGGATAATACACTCACCAAATCAAACTGTTCATCAAGAAGTCGACTAGGCCGTGGCTTTGCACTAAGTTCATCTCTTTCTTCCGCTGCAGCATTGCCCATTTTTCCAATGGCATTATACCCCACACATGTATCAGAAAATTCATGAATAAAATTGTATTTGTCAGTCAAATGATATGGTTCTTTAATTTCGACATCCTCCCCTTCCTCAGGAAGATTGGCACGAACAACAAAATCCTCTTCCAAGTCCTCAACATCAGAACCAAAACGCGACAAATCACTATCATCAAGCAACTGAAGTACATCAGGATCAAAAGATTTCTTGGCTTTAAAATCAACAGTCTTCGACGCTACACTAAGAATTGAATCATGATTTGAACCGGCAGCTTGTAGTTCGGGCACTCGGACCCTTGAAGCATCATATGCCTAAGAAAAAACAAACTTCAGTGCAGAGTTGTATTGAATAAAAAGAAAAAGGCAGAAAGATCTGTTTGTTATTCGTTACCTTGACGTCACTTGGAAGCTCATCAAGCCTGGGCTTAGGATTATGGTAAAAAGCAGAACCAGCTCCGGTGTTCTTAATCTCTCTCAAGTGGATGAGATAATTATAGCCATCATCTGGAAACCCCAACTCCAAAATCTCCCTCCTAACATGCTCGGGCAAGGAAGATGATGATGATGAAAACTTATTAAGAGCGCTATGATCATGGGGTGCATCAGCGAAAATGGAGTTTGGGTCGTCGTGGTGAATATGATTGTCGACAAAGGTATCTACAAGTAGAGGATTGTCGTCAACCCGGACGAATACTCGGTCACCACCAGGAGTGTTACTGTAATTAGGGTCTGAGGAGTCGCGGGCCAGAAGATGGAAAGTAGCAGCTTTCTTCTTATCAAAGAATTTCTTCTTACCCATTGCGGAAGCAGACGTAACGGCGGTGAAGAAGAAAAAGTGTTTCTTGATATACCTAAATAACCAACAGGGTCCGGGATACTACTTCCTGATTTTTTTTATGAATTGAAACGACGTCGCTTAACTCAACTCAAGTAGTATCTAAGGAAAAAAAAAAAAAGAAGGCGCTATAAATAGGAGATAGGGACAAAGAGTTAATTTGCTTAGGGGTTAGGGTTAGGAAGCAAAAGGGAAGACTCGGAGCGGCAGAATTGAAAACAGGAAGCGGAGTAATGGAGTAGATAGATGGAGAGGATGCTGTATTAACATGTGGATAATGAAAGCGAGAGCCTGATGATTCAGTTCTTATGATGTTGTTTTTCTTTTAGTTTTCAATCTGAATCAAATACAACCTCTCTCCTACTACTGCTCACTTCTTCTTGCTTTTTCCTGCTTCTGTTGCTCGTCTTCTTCTTTCCCTTCTCCCCCTGGGACCTTGTGAGGATCATCTACTTATCTGAAGGTTCCATTATTACCCTTCCTTCTTTAGTTTTCCCACGAACATGCACAGGGGGGTGCCCTGCGGAATCACAATCCAAATAAATATAGAGGATAAAGATCACGATCGACAATTCAAGTCCCATCCAACTTTCAGGGTCTCATAAATGATCCTGAAGCAATTTTTATGGATTTTCATCCCAGATATCTTAATCTACAACCCATCCCTCCAATAACGACACATAGCAAAAGAACCAAGGGTGGAAAATGCATTCTTGCATCAAGAAAATTGATTATTTGGAATTTTTACTTTAGATAAAAGAAAAAGGGGGTGAAAATCGTGTAGAAATTAGTATGTGTTTTTAATAAACTTTACCTTTTTAGAAACTTACAATCAGATGGATAAACCATTAATTGGAATGTTTAAGAAACATAATATAACTTAGTAGAATGGATGAAAGGAAATATAGCTTTCAATCATTAAAGTAGCGATCATGACTGCACTTATATTAGCTATATCAAACTTCTCACAATTATTTGTTATAGAAGTAGACGCAAGTGTGATAGGAATAAGAGTTGTCCTCTGAAAAAACAAACATGATTTCATCATTTTCAGTAAGGTGTTGGCAGCCAAGCATTTGGGATTAGCAATACACATACATAATTTTCTGGTATTGATCAAAACAATTAAACAGTAGCATCATTATTTGAATAGAAGATCATTCAAGGTGTAAACAGTTTATAAGAGCCTTAACTACCTACTAAAACAATGAATTTTACTTATTAATAATATCTCAAATAAGCACTAATTTACTTGGTGAGATCAAGTAGAGTTTAGACTACCATGTTGAGAGACTTACATAAGGAGAAATAGTGAAATACACTGAGGGGCTTATGAATGGATGGATGAGTTACTCTTACAAAATGTAAGGCTAATAATTGGTTTTACTGCATTGCTAAGGAATAACTAGGCTTAAGACAAACACTTAGGAATGGGAGCAGCGACGAGAAGGGTTCAAAATATTTTCTATTGGAAGGGTTTTGCTAAGGACTTTAAAAATTATATTAAACAATATGTAACATTTCAATGAAATAAACATGATATAGTTGCCTACCCAAAACTACTATAATCATTGCATATATTAAAAGATTGTTAGACACAAATAAGCTTAAACTTTTTCAAATGCCTAGCATTATCTCATGGAAATTCAGATAACTTTTTTGTACTAGACTAGTTTAGCAAACAATTTTATGTTTTGGTAATTAAACATTAATACTTAGGACTAGAAGTAGCATATATATATGTTCATCGATCATAGTAAGTGACTAAGACATGTTATTCTTAATTAAATTTTGGAAAGAGAATTTTATATTGCAAAGCTTAGTTTAAAATTCTCGACTACTTACTATCCTTATGTGAACGGATAGATAAAAGTCATAAATAAAATATTGGAAAACTATTTGGCGATATTTTTTATAATGACTCATCAAATTTATGTGACAGATTGGATACTTTTGACAGAGTGGTAGTACAATACTACTACCAACCACATGGCTATCATCTCAATAACATTTGAGATCCTATATGGATATCTCCTACCAATATACATCCCTTACTTCATTATTAAGACTTTAGAATTTTAATAATATATTAAGCTATAAAAGACTAAGAAGTAGGATTGCTAAAGTCAAAATTTCATCTCAAAAGAGCCCAATACAGGATGAAGCAATAAGCAAGTAAGAAAAGGTCAGACAAAGAATTTAATAAGGAGAGCATATGTTTGTTAAGTTGTATTCTTATATCATTATAAAAAAGGAATAATAAGACCTCTTTATTTTAGACCAGCCAAAACTTTAAGGAAAGTAGGAAGAGTTGCTTATAAACTCTGATATAATCTTTAATTGATCATATGTTTCATGTATCTTAGCTTAAGAATTATATGTCAAATTAGACAATAATATCAATTAATTTTCCAATAATACTCAAAATGATAGACTAAGATTGAATAACAATATTAGGTAAGCGGATGGTTAAACGCAACGGTAAACTTACAACTCAACTATCAGTTCAATGGATAGATAGCTTAGGGGGAAAAAAGGCAACCTAGGAATTTCTTTTTAAATTACAACAAAGATTTCTTGAATCTAACCTTGTTTATAAGGTTCTTTAAAATGAGGGTAATTTAATGAGAAATGTAATAAAAGGAAAAATATAGGAATAACAATGATTAATATAAAAATTCATCATAAGAGAAATAGTTAAGAAAATTGAGATATGCATCATTTATTCTAAAAAATATTGTAACAAACTTATATGAGCCTCATCAATAGGACTAATACAATCCGACACCAATACGAATAAGGACCAAGGATCATTTTATCAAGACAAGTTTCATTTAAGAATATCAAGCTCAAAACACAAAAGAATTATATGTATAACCAAATTCACAAAAAGAAAAAATGAGTAATAGGTTTCTAGGGTTTGATCGCCACTAACAAACTAGACAACATCGCAAGTTATTAAAGAACCTAAAATAAGGATGTCTTTAGTCAATAATGAAGAACTACCTCTTTAAAATAACTTTTAACTAATTGATAATATGATGTTATGTTTCATTACATCTATAAGATAACCTTTTATAGACATAAAACCATAGGAACGCAAAAACCCTAAGAACTAAAGTCCAAAAAGGAAATAAAAATAAGCAATTTCAAAACCTTAAACAATGAACAAGAGTTTGATGTCTATCTAGAAAGCACAATAACATTTATTTTATTCTAGAACTTTACACGTATTTTTAATGGACGAGTCAAGTATCGATTATAAGACAACTCCAATGTTGATTTTATTATGTTTCTTAAATTCACATTATAGGCTTTATAAAATTATGTCTTTTGAAGTAGTAATGATTCGCTTCTTGTATAAAGGTCCATCATTAGATCAGTAAGAGCTTTTTTGGCTTTCTTTGCTCTAAATTTTGTTAATAGTTCTCCAATATTCTTCAATAGATCTCTAACAACTTTTGGTGCTTCACTTAAAACCTTCGCAGTCTATTCGAACCCCTTTTCATGGCTCCATACATTGAAACTTATGCAGTTTAAGTAAACTCTTGATTCCCATCACAAACTTATATATGGCAAACATCTATTCGAGAGTTTATTATCTATGTTTCCCTTATTGTTGGAACCCAAACTGGACCCCGAACTTTTCTTGAAAGTTAGAATTATTAAATGGGAATTTGTTGGCATTTAGTCATGAATAAAAAAATCAGAATTTTTGAATGAGAAATTTATGGAGTTTATTTATGAATATTTTTTATTTCATATGGGTGCATGGATTAAATGGAAGTGTTAGAATTAAGTTAAGGAGTTATAAGGTATTAGATTAAATATGGAAGGGTAAGTTTGAAAGATTAGAGTTTGTCTTAGAATAATAAGAGAAGAACAAATGAAGGGTGTGTGAGTGAAGTGCTGGAAAAATTAAATAAGAATAAGAAAGAAAGAGACGTGTTCGTGAGGTTAAGGAAGAAAGAAAAGAAGAACCTAAAAGAAACTAAAGAAGAGAGTCGTGTAAGGGAGAGACATGTTTGAGAGGTTAGGAAAAAAGAAAGAGAGTCGTATAAAACAAGAAGGAAAAAGAGAGAAGGAAAAAAGGTAGAAAGGAGTAGAAGAAGAGAAGCAGAAAAACGAATCAGAAAAGAAAAGAAGGAAAGAAAGAAAAAGGAGACAAGAAGTAGAAGAAGAAGATTCAGCTGAGTTTTTGGGAACTAAGAAAAGTCGAAATCATGAACAAAAGGCAAGAATAAGAGGAAAGACAAACTTGATCTTGAAATTTCAAGTAAATAGGTGGGTAATATGTTTATAGTTTTTGTGATAATGAATTGAAACTATTTGTTTGTATGCGTACTTAAATGCTTGCTTTTACTCATTGTGAATGTGAAAAAAATGTTCTGTGAATTTTATATCATGTTTGCTTTGTAAGAATTTTACTACTTTTGTGTTAAAGAGAAACAGAAAAATTCAAGAAGCATGAAAAATATGAATATGTTATGAAATATATATGCATCAGAAAATCTGTTCATATGGGTAAAAGAGATACCATTATGTTTGTCACGTGCACGTTGACCAAAAGCCTTCTTCCGGTTGCCCGCTTGTGGCATATGAGCTCCGAAAAATGGACTCATTCTATTCATGGTGTAAACTTCGGTTTCACCATTATGTTCCATGGAATTCTCTCGAGCCATATTATTTGTGCATTGCATTTTGATTTATTGAGCATAGAGCATAATTGAGTGTTATGTTTTGATGATTAAATGAATATCGATCTGATTAGTGTGATTTGCTAAGTTTTGTGTGTGGTTTATCATCGCTGGCTATAAACATATTAGCCACTGAGCTTTCCAGCTCACCCCATCATTTTCCATTTCTCAGGTGCAAAAATCAGCAGATCAATAGTGAACAAAACTTCGGCAATCTCCAAGAAATATTTCATTTGTAATTAAGTTAGTTTGGATCTTTTTTTTTTTAGCTTTATAAGTATGGCAAGAACGAGCATTCATGATCGTATTTTTGTATTATGCGACTTTTGTTTATAACTAAAGTTATGTATGAACCTTGCAACATCTGTGAAATGAAACTCTATTCTAATTGAAAAATGAATGACAGTAAGAGTTCGAAGAATTTCTTCTGTTCATGTCCAATTTCTTATTCTATCGAATTTGCTATATTTTTCAGTTGGAACAAAATTGATAGTTGATGAGGACCTTTTAATAGATTTTTCTGAAGTAAATTGCTTAAGTTGGGAGTTTTATATGTATGGTTTGTATTATTGGTTTTCGGGTCTTTTGAAAATTTTATAGAAGTATTGACAGTAGAGAGAAATAAGAGAATAAAGGAATGAAAAGTCTATTCTGAAACTTCAATGAATCAACTGTATTGATCTAGGCAGAATTAGACAAATTTGTCTTCATGAAAGTTGTAAATCTTTCTCTTAGCTTTCCAATGACATAATGTTTATAATTTTTAGACTTCGGGATTGAAAGTTATGGTGAATTGAAAGAGGAGGGTGCAAACAAGAAACTTCCGATCGTGGTTAAGCACGATCACGACGACCACAAAATTCTGCTACTGTTCATTAAAAGTAAGCACGATCGCGACGAACCTCATTTTCTACACTTCCAGCAAGAAATTAAATTCTTTTTATTTTGATAATAATTTTATATATAATTATTTTTTATTTTATAATACTCCGATTTTGGCACCTTAACACCACAAAATAAAAAGCGAGACCTGAGGCCAACACTTATAATGGTTGAGTAATAAGCTATCAACAAACCATAACATAGTTGTTTGCTTCTCTTTCATTTTCTCTCTATTACCTACTCCTTCTCTCTTGATTCCTTTCAGACTCTTCTTCTTCACTATTAGCATGATTTACAGTTAATTGGTCTAATAATTTAGTATAACATGATAAAGGCACTGTTTGTAACACTTCATATATGCCTTATAATCCTGGTTTTATTATTTTTCCTTTACTCGGTATCGCTCACCTCAGTGAAAAAGATAATGACTTCCTTTACTTATTCGAAGAAGATAATGCCTTTTATTTCTACTGGGGTGGTGATTGATTTGTTTAATTTTTTGTTTAATTTAAAAAATACCTTTATTTATTATAAGATATTTAATTTAAAATAAACCATTAATTGATTTAAAGGAATAAAAAATACTTCTTAATGATATTTAAAACATTAAAATTAAAAATGACTTCATTAATAAAAATTAAACATTTTAGTTAAAATGCATTTTACTTAATTTATTTTAATTTAGAATTTAGTAAATTTTATGTTGGTCTAAAATAATTTTAAAAATTCAAGTGAAATTTTTATTTATTCTTATTTTTAAATAAGATAATTATTATTTATTAGCAAGATAAATTAAAACTTTTAATCATTCAAATCTTAATGAAATTCTTGTACTTTATATTTTACTGACTATACTCCATATTTAATGTTATAAATAATATTATGATTTTATAACATTAAATTATATAGGAAAATAATTAGTGTCACTATGTAACAAAATTAAAAGATTTAAAATTAAATTACACATATTTAACAAATTTACAATCA
Organism: Erythroxylum baracoense; assembly: GCA_025629805.1. NCBI lineage: Eukaryota > Viridiplantae > Streptophyta > Magnoliopsida > Malpighiales > Erythroxylaceae > Erythroxylum > Erythroxylum baracoense. The sequence continues at coordinate 645,409 of JAOTAY010000009.1, read as the reverse complement.
ATTATCCACAAAAGTGAAGTCTATGACATAATCCCTTTCCCGCCTCCTCTTACCCAATTGTCACTGATACTAACCAGAATCCTCATCATCTCCCATCCACCTCTTTAACTCTATTGTGGCTTTCTTTAAGTCTCTCAAAAGACATACTTGGCACCAAGTAATTAGCGACTCCTCTTTGCAAGATAGACTTGGCTATATCTCGCATTTAATTAGATGGGAGTATCATAATCTTACCTCTATTGGAATTCTTAAAAGAGGGAGCTTCCAAATAGGAAACATCTTTATTTGGTTTTTTTTCTTATACAAATGATTTATAAACCTCTTTATGAATGTTAGACTCGACATCAATTGGTAAAGATGGGACTTCTAAAAGTACTTACTAACTAAAAGAACTACTAAATGTTTAAGTGCCCGTTTGAATGAGCTTATATCAGTAGAGCTTTTGTCAGTAGAGCTTTTATCAATAGAGCTTTTTTTAGAAGAGCTTTTTTAAAAAGTCAGTTGATTGTTTGGTTGTCAACTAAAAAAATAGCTTTTTAAAAAGAGCTTCATACAGTAGACTGTTTGGCAACATAAAAATAAAAAGCACTTTTATTAA
>JAOTAY010000009.1:608812-644711 GCA_025629805.1 Erythroxylum baracoense | reverse complement strand
ATAATAATTCTATCATGACCTTATAATTCATGCTAAGGCAAAAATTCAAATTCCATGCTTATTCCATAACTATCATGTTTAATTCGATAAAAATATTTCGGGGGCCAACACTATATAGGTAAACCAATATGACTAGATGAAGTTATTACTACCTTAAAGAGAATTAGTTATGCAAGACTATATGTAGAGATATATATGCCCAAGATTTACTTGATAAAATACCTATAATGAGATTGAATTAGAAGGAAAGGATGTCTAAAGTAGGGATGACAATTCCGACCCGGCCCAGTCCTTTTTTGACCAGGGTTTAGCGGGCCATGCGTGGGCCACGGGCGGACCATGGTAGGCCAGCGCGGGTTATATGGTTTGTTAATAAAAAACACTAATAATATTACATCTCTATTAAATAGGGATGGTTATATGGTCTGTTAGTAATAAGAGTCAAATAAGTAGCTCATGATTATTTCAAAATCCCTTTATAACTAACAGTTATAATTGTTCCTCTATATATATTTTAACCTTTTTCTTTTCCAAACAAATTACGAATGTAAACAATAAGCTCATCCTCAAACCTTTTAGCTCTTTATCTATTATAAAATTTCTCTTTAACCTTCATCCTAATAAGATCCCAGAGCTTAATAGATTAAATTACCATTTCTTCCAAGAGTCATAAAACCTAATCAAAAGTTCACGTTACCAAGGCAATCTTGGAATTCTTTACAGTGACAAAATGTTAAAGAAGCTAATAAGACTTATATTAGCCTCATCCCAGAGATTCTTAATCCATCAGGTTTGAGAGCTTATAGGCCTATCTCCTTTGCAACATAACATACAAGGTAATCTCTAAGCTTCTTGTTTCTAGAAAGAGGTTGGTATTATGCTCAATCATCAATCTTGCTTAAGGAGCTTTTATTCAAGGGAGACATATCAAAACAAACATTTATTGGCTCAAAAATTAATTCAAAAACTACAAACATTTCTTTAAGAGTTACGTCATGGATATTTGTCAGACACTTATTAGAGATATTTAGATTTCTCTCTACGTTCATCAAATGGATTGGAAAGTGCATTTTGGCTACCTTCCATAATATATAGATCAATGGTGAACCTACTCTTTTGATTAAGGAAGCTCAGGCTTGAGACATAGAGACTTGATATCTCCTTACTTGTTTACATTGTGTATTGAGGTGTTAATAAGGCTAATCAACTACAATGTAAACCTTGGTGGAAAGTTTAAGTTTCACAACAAATGCAAAGTAGTTGATGATCTTTAACCTTTCATTTATTGATGACCTACTTCTCCTTTGTAGTGGAAGACCTAATTCAATGAACACATCAAATTTTCTAAATATCTTTAATAATCTCTCAAGTCTTTATATCAACAAAGACAACAAATAGTCTATTTTTAACAAGTCAGTTAGTAGGTTAGCTGTCTAATATGTTAGCTCTACAAATAAAAAAGCCTCCTCTCACCTACTTAAGAGTGCTAATTATCAATAAACAACCATCTTTCCAAGGATTGGCAGCATTGCTTGATAACAAGAAAGAAAAAAGGATTGGTCATTGGAGCAATCAATGTCTTTCTTTTACAGGAAGGATGATGAGGAATTTCCTCTAGTTTAGTGAAACTATAAAAAAAATTATCAGAAACAATCAAGTGTTATGAGGTTTGCACTCCTAAAAGTGAAGGAGACATGAGAATCACTATAATAAAGACAATAAATAAGATGTTAATTACCACTCCTAATTAACAAAGAATCCTTTTGAATATAATAGGTTCACACCTAATCCCTGAAAAGGAATAACTTTTGGATAACAAAATCTATAGCCGACTCTTAAGGAACTTGAGGCAATAAATGGTCATACAATAATATGGGGTTCTCTATAACACTTAATGATGCTACGAACTTCAATCCTAATGGAACTATAGAGGACACGGTGTTATGGTGGAAACAAAACTCGGGGGAGTTAACAAATAAGAAATGTCAATCGATAGTTAGACCCTCGGCTCCTAAAGTCCCCTAGTTCAGGCTAGTCTAGTGAAAACATGACCTCCACCATGTTTGGTCAAATTGAACACAATCAACAAAGTCAAAAGCACAAATATCCTTAGCCTTACCTATCAATTATGCAACCAAGAATCCGAATCTATAAAGCATTTGTTCTTTCAATGTCAATTTTCAGTAAACATATGAAAGAAAATTTAACAGTTATGTAATCTTCATTATCATGTATTAAGCATGTCTATTCTCAATGTTGACCATGAAGTACACCATGTTACATAGAAGCTGATTCCCCTCGTCTTGTATTTCTCAATGTTGACAATGAAGTACACTATGTTGCATATTAGCTGACTCCTCTACTCTTATTTCATTTGTAGTTGTGCTAATACTGATATATGAATGCATTATTTTCGTGTTTCAAGGAAATAAAAAAAATAGACTTGTAATCAACTGTTCGTCTGTTCCTAAAAGTCCTATAAGAAAATGGTAGTACAGAAAGAAGTAATACATTATTACAGAAAGTAGTAATAAGAGTCGATAAAGTTCACTGTAGCCCTTGTCAAAGGTAAAATGGTATACGACATCAATGACATTTCAATTATACAGTCAATAAAAGAGAAGACGTACATCAACTAGACAAGTCGTCTATCCTTTCTAAATTGACTTCAAACAACTTTTCCATTTCCTACATTAAATAATGTTGCTGACTACAAATTGTGTAAGAAGGAAATATCACGGTTGATGAAATGTTGTCCCTTGCTCATGATGATTATTTACAGGTGGGCTAACAACTGTTATATCCAAGCTGCTTCCTTCACTCTCAGGGGCTACTTCCCTTACATCAGATATCCTTGACTCATTTGCCTGAATGTCACTCCATTCAGCATCACCGACAGGCCGAACATTAGTTTGATCCAGTGCCATGTGCACAACACTCTCCCCAGAAACTGAAACTGCTTTAGATACACTAAGACACGCTTTATCCACATTCTCTTCAGACGAATCTACATGCTTAGTCAAGGGAAGCGTATTGCCACCAGTATCCGAGGCCTCGGCCTTCTTGAAAACTTCCTTTGTATTAATCTGCTGCCTACAAAAAGGAAATAGTGGCACACAAAAGTTCAACCCACCATGAGAGATGAATTATCAATTCCAACTATTTTCCTCTTTCAATGACCAAAAAAAATAGTGTGTATATACAAGACTTGGAAATAATAAATTTCTAGTCTGCTACAAGGAAAAAGATCTTTTTTTTACTAACTGCAATATCACATTCTTGATCTCAAAATGGAAAACATTATTATGGACCCTCAGTATTCTTCCATTAAAATATACATGGGCACCAATATGGCAATCCTCTTTGGTTGTCCCAATTATGTGTTACCTAGAGTTTACAGAAAATAACTTACACTCTCACAGATTATGAATACAGGGCTATACGCAAGCCTTGCACAAAATTAAAGTGGAGAAGGGATTGGGGCAGAATGGATTTCAAATGCACTTGAGAGGATTTTATGCCAAACCTTTGAAGTTGTGCCTGTAGCATATTCACAAATGCTATAAGCTCTTGTTTTTCCTTCACAGCAGCTGTTTCTTTCTCGTTAGCCTCCTTGATTCTAGCTGCAGCATCAGCTTCTGCTACCCTGACCCTTTCCTCTGCTCTAACGACAGCTCCTTCTAATATCACAACACGCTCTCTAGCCTTCGCAATCTCAGTCCGCCACAAATGTGCCTCCTGAAGAGCAGCATCTCTCTGTTTAATTAGTTGATCTCTTTCTTTACTAAGGACCACGACCTTTTCTTCAGATTCTTTCATCTATATGCATGCAACAAATGAAAACCCCAATTAGTCTGTTATTACAGTCAAGAGTGCCATCCCTAATTCTGGATGATTTGACAACAACAGTGCTACAACACTTTTTTTTCTTTTCTTTTTTTTTTGGGTTAAGCATGAGAGTTAAAAAAGAGTTCAAATAAAATAGCTGCAAAAGAGGTAAAAACCACCAAAAGGAAAAGAAAACAGACTAAATTAGTGATATCAACCACCAGCATAAATATGGGTATTGTAACACTTCAATCACAATTTTCGTTTCAATCTGTCAGCAGAAGCGAAAGGAGGAGATCATCCAAAAAAACAAACTGTATGATATGCATGTTGAACTAGGATCTAATCAACCACAAAGCTGGGAAGACAATAATTGATACCTTCAACATAGATGACTCCAGCTGCTTCTCTGAAGCTTTTGATATACGCTCAATTTCAGCACAAGCAATTCTTCTCTGTTCATCCATGGTATGTGCAGCAGAAGCTGCTGCCTCAGCAGCTTCAGCAGTCTCTGACAGTTTCTCTGCTATGTCTTTTATAGTTGAATCACGAGCACGAATGTCACGAGCCAAATTCCGTAGCTCCTCATCCTTGACCTTTAGTGTCTCCTGCATTTTATACTTACTTGTAAAACAAAAGCAGTGTGAACAGATGATCAAAAAATAAAGCTTTTCTATGGGAACAAGAAGAGAATGGTAGCAAGCCATGTCAGGTAGAAAACAATAAAGCATTCACTTATGATATGGTGGACTTGTGAATGGAAAGCTAACTTGTACTGATGTACCAAAAGGTAATGATAATGAACAACACTGTGCAAGAACAATACCCTCCTTCCACGGGCAAAACCATGACCTGAAGGTTCACACCCCATAAAGCATGAAAAAAGAAAAAAGGGCCAACTCCTACAGATAAAAGATTGAGAACACTTAAACAGATTGTGAACAAATGTGTCCACCTTTTTTCCTTATTATCGAACTCAGGAGAACCTAGACCAGTTTACATCACCAAATTGATATTCCATTCAAGTTTAAAGACTTGAATTCCAAATCTAGCATGCTAATTTTATAATGCCTGTTGATATGGAGTTGACTGGTTCTAGGATATATAATCCCAAAACCTCTCCCGAGTGCTTTCTGTATAATTTTCTGAAATATAGACACTATAACAGTATCATGTAGTTCTGAGTATATTTTGCATAAATGCTGTCCCCTTTATGTTATCATCTTGTAGTATTCAGTATATGTTGGAAGTTTGTTGTTTCATACTTTTAAGTCAAAACTTCATATGTCCCTTCAAGGCATTGCATATGTCAGCAGCAATTGGCCCAAAGATGTACTGACCGTTAAGATTGGCTAGCAACCAGAATTAAGCATATCAGCACACTAGCAAATGAGTAAATACCTTCATGATTGTAAGATCATCCATTGGACCATCAGTTGGCCTATTATTTACCATTCCTAAGGCATTTCTCAGAGATATTTGCATGGCTGCTTCAATTTCTTTAGAGCATTCCAGGGCTGTTGAATTTGCAGCAGCAACTACAGCAGCAACAGTTCCTAATTTCGCTGAACCACTCCCACTTAAGGAATTCACAGCCTCTTTGTGGGCCTTTAGAACCAGTTGTGTTGCACTGATTAATGGGAGGTCAAACAGTATAACATCAAAAGATATTTAAACAATATTACAAATATAGTGCAACATAAACCCAAGGAAACAAAAAAATTTCTCAGAAATGATACTGTAACGACGTGCTTAGGTTTAAAAGTATTTCCACCATCAATGTATTACATCAAGCATGTAAATGGGGTCTCAATGTCTTTCTCTTAAAAGCTTATGTTGGCTCCCAAACTAGAATGAAATCAACCTACAAAAGTATATTAACTATTTCTTCCTTGCATGTTGGGAAAATATACCAAAAAGAAAATCAAATGATACAGTTGAGGATGATGCATCTAATTCCTACTTATAATCTGATTGTCCTAATGATGATCAATTGATTAAAACATTAAATTCCAAATCTTTGATTTCCTTCTCCTCTCTATTTTCTCCATTGATCCTCACAAATTCTCCGTCCCCTTCTCTAGTTGCCCTTATTACTCTTCTGTATTCTACATCAGTAAGCTTTATCAAACTTGCATAAAAACTAAGGGTGAAAAAGGACATTTCATTTAGACACTTTAACTCTATATAGCACCAATGAACCATTGCACAGTCAAACGAAAGGGAAAAACCATCAACCCAACCATTATCCATGCTCAGTGTATAAAGAAAACTTACTGTAAAGTTGCTACCCAAGCTCTAGCTGCGCCAGGAGTTTCTGCAGAAAGGAAGTAATCCTTCTTCTGTGGGGTACCAATATCTAAAATGCTGTTAAGTATGCATGTGTCCCATTCTGATTGCAATAGATAAAGACAGCATACCACTTAAAAGAGATGCAAACTCAATTTATATATGATCTTACAAGACATACATTCGATCAAAATGGATACAGAAGCAGCAGCCATCATACTTTGGAAGTCCACTTTTGCATGTGAAAACAAAGAACATGGTCAACAATTGTTCAAACAAAACATTTACAGGAGAAGTTAATCTTCAGAGTCCAACAACAGCCATACAGAAAGATAAACAATCTTACTGGAAGTTTACAGGTGAAACTGTAATTGTGCTATTTGCATCAAAGAGAATAGTTCCCTTAACCACTGGCTCATTTCTTCTAGTCCTAAAGCAAGAAAATAAATGGTAAAGTTAGTGATTAGTCTCATCCAATGAAATCGAGTAAAGTAGAAAAATAAGAATATGAACAAAATGCACTCACTTGTACTCCATCTTCCCAGTCGTTGGGTCTAGAATCACCCATCTCTCATTCCATTTCCTCAGCTATCAAAGAAAAGGATAAACTAAGCTAATTTTTCCCTTTCTCCAACAGTTAAAGTTGCAATTGCAATAGATGCAATTGAAAAGGAAACGAGAAATATTACCCTAATATGTAGCAGCACATGATAGTAGGGTGATTTACTCACCAAAAGCACTCATATGTGAGAACTACATGATTGCGAGCATGTTATCACATGAGCCAAGTCCTATACACTCTCCATATATGTTCATGCATTATTCATATACCTCACACTAACACTAACATTCTGTGGGGATCAGTGGATCAGTTAATTAAGCAATCCCCAAGTCCTTGTCAAGTAAAAGCACGATTATCTGGAGCAATTTTTGTATAATCCAAGCATCAACTAACGCATCACATTGCTTAATTCCTAATCTAAGCATCTAGTGATCATATTTGTCCTTGAAATTCCATTTTATATGTGAGAAAAAAGAGTTGAAACAGAGAATATTTGAGATGCCCTTAGTAAAAAAATCCACGGGCATATCACATATCACAATAAAGAAAACAACTTTCAGAGTCCAAAAAATAAAACATTTGTAAAGTCCAATTCAAGTTGAAATGAAACATCAAGGATCACAAAATTTGAAGAACATCAAGGCAAAAAAAAAAAAAAGGAGAGAGAGAAATGGGTAAAAAGTAAGGATGATGTACAGTTTCAGATCGCTTGAGAAGTGGACCCTGTAACAAATTGCGTCCAGAACCAGAAGCCAAGTGCCGTTTGATCCTCTCCAAACTATTCGCCGGGTCAACTGATCTCTGCTGCTCCTTCTCCAATCGAATCAACACCGAAAATGTCAACAAAACAAAATCATAGGGAAAAAAGAGAGAGAGAGAGAGAGAGAGAATGATGAATAACTTACCGTAGAAGCACCATTAGAAGCCATGAAAGCTGTAAGCAAACAACAGATCAAACTTAAGAGAGTTGAAGTGTTCTGAGATTTCCTTGAACGACTATGGAAAGGAGGGCTGTTAGGTTTAGCTTTGTTTCCTAGTCATGGACTTGCAGGTAGCTACAATCCTCGCCTGTACCGCTCTATTGTTTTTTCTTTTTTCCTCTTTACTTACGTCACATAATAATAATCGTCTTCTATTTTCTTTATCATCATTTCTTTATTTAAGGTTGTTTTCATGAATATAACAAGTAATAATTTAATATACCTATATAACTTTTTTTATTTTATTCCAATAATTTGTGTTAAAGTAAAAAAAAATCATATCAAATGGTAGATTAAAAAGCTATATCCATATTCAAATGCCTAATTTAATCCATATAATGTTAGATTGTTCATGATAATATAATATTAAATGTATTAATCTCTCTTATAATTTGATTTAATTTTATTTTAACTTTAATAATTTAAAAAATACCATTCATCTCATTCGATATTGTTTAATTATTATATAATTTTTTCATAAAAATGATGTGATATTAATAATATTATTTTAAAATTATAAACAAAAAATAAATTAAGAGAATATTAAAATAAAGATATAAAGATTTAATTTTATATAATAAATTGAGATACTAAAGTTTGTGAGATAAAGATGAAGACAATTTAGAAGATCTATCTTGCTATTAAAAGAGCTCATTAGTTCATTCATTACCTATAAAATGTGCTTAAAGAAAAGTTAATAAGAAGAAGTTGCTTCCCAAAATAAGGGCATAACTTTTAATAAAATGTGCTTAAAGAAAAGTTAATAAGAAGTTGCTTCACAAAATAAGGGCATAACTTTTAATAGAATGTGCTTAAAGAAAAGTTAATAAGAAGAAGTTGCTTCACAAAATAAGGGCATAACTTTTAAGGTTTTTAAGGATAAGATAAATGATTAAAAGAAAACCTTTAAAATTGAGAGTTTATGAATACGATATTGGGCCCATAACCAAAAAAAATTCAAAAAGTTTTTTAATAAGAAAGGCTTTCAAAAGGAAAACTTGAAGAAGTTAAGAAATAGTTTATCTTTAAACTTCAAAAAGATGAGCTGTGTATTATGTCTTTTTCCTTAAAGAATAAGATAAACTATGTAAAATAAAAAGACATAATATAAGATTCTTTTCATCTGTAACTTTTTTCTTGAAAAGTTAAAATAATTGAATCAACTTTTTGAAAAGAGTATATTGCATTATTACAAAAGGTGGGGTATTCCTTACTTCCCTTGACAGAAAAAAGTATACACTATGGCCTAAAACAATGCGAGTTTAATTAGTCCACTCATATTACGATGTGTTTTACTAGAGGGAACATATATTGGTCCTAATTGAGGGCAATAATTAGATGATTAGGTGGAGAGGCAAATTAAACAAAGAGATTAAGCAATTAACAAAGGTGCAACCAAGGTGCATGCAAGGATCTGTAGGAGGCCTGGAAGAGTTGTTCCTTACACCAAAGCTTGATATCCTTAACCAAAGCTTTCCTTTGCCTTCTCAAGTTATCTATAGCATTTGTAATTGCTTTCAATCCATATTCTATAAATGAATGAACTAAGGACAATTGTGAAGATGACCTTTATAGTTTGAAGTACAAATTTGTCTTTTGTTAGCCATTCTATTATCCTTTGAATTTCTCGCATGGAGCAACAGATATTGAGCCACTCCTAAAGATTATCCCAAATCTAGTAGGAGTAGGAACAATCAAAGTATAGGTGTTTGACATATTCTCCATTCATTTTGCACAAAACACATGTGACTAGGGGGTTTAGAAATTGAAGTTTGTCTTTACTAGCTAGACCTCTTTTTAAGACTAGCCAAAGTAGGAAGGAGGTCATAGGGGACATTGGTTTGTTCTAGATTATATGGCTCCACTTTACGTCTATATATCTAACTCTAATAAGCTCTTATATAAGGAATTGGTGAACTTCCTTGAAGAGTGATTGAGTTAGAGGTACATTTCCTTAAATTAGGGATAAGGTGAGATAGTTATGGGGGGAATTTTACCTAGCTATTATCAACTATCCATACCTTGAATTTTAAGTCAATAAGGTACTGAAAGTTTTCATAAAAGTTAGATTGGTTCAAAGGGCCCTATTTGCACTAATTGTCAAAAAATAGGAATGCTTTCTTCCTACCACCTATTTTGCACTGAATAAAGCTAGTTAAAAGGTCCTTGATTTTGAGTAGTTGTGTCATAAACAAGGTCCCTTTTAGAGAGAGGTTAGTTTTCGATGGACTTCCATTTTAGAGCACATATATCTTGACCTATTTAGACCATAGTGAATCTTTTTTCTTCCAATAGTCTCTAGAATATTTTAGCCCATAATGTCTTGCTAGTTAGATTGATCTTGGTAATATCTAGTCCACTTTCTGTGATAGGTCCGTAAACTTCATCCCAACTGACTCAGCTTAAACTCTCCTTGTTTTCCTTCCTCTTTATAGGAATGATATCATTATTCTTTTAATTGTTTTAAAAATTGTTTTAAAGAGAAGAATATGAGTTGACTAGTATACATAGAGCGAATTAAGCACTAATTTAATCAATATTAATATTCCTGCACATGAGAGGTCTTTGTGGTATCAGTTATTCAATATCTTTTGTACTTTTTCCACAAGAGGAATGCAATCTCTGAACATTAGTCTTCTGGTGGAAATTGGTCGTCCAAGGTAGGTGAAAGGTGGATTGCTAACCTTAAAGCCTAAAATTGTAGCTAGATAGTTTGCATCTCCCAAAGAACTTTTAGATAGAATTAGTAGGCTCTTAATAAAGTTCACTTGTAGCCCTAATAGATCTTTGAACATTTTCAAGGCAGTAATGATAGCAAAATGAGATATGTCAATGGCTTTACAGAATAAAAGAAAAGGTTGTCTATAAAGGATAACCTGGTTAGTTAAGAATTTTACACTTTGAGTGATAGTTGAACTTGGGATTAAGAGAAATATTGGGTTTAAGGAGTCTATGGAGTGTTTCCGAGCATATAATAAAAAGATAAGGAAAGAGAGGGTCTCCCTGCCTTAGTTTCTTGCTTCCATAGAATAACTGTGTGCTTTCCATTCACTAAAATAATGAAGGACGTGGCAATGATATATTCCTCGATCTAGCCACAAAATTTATCAAGCCAAAGGCTTGAAGTAATTGTAGGATGAATTCTTAACTTATATAGTCAAAAGCCTTATTAAAATCCACCTTCAAGGCACAATTCTTAGGTGAATTGGCATTAGTATAGTCTTTAAGGAGTTTTTATGCTATGAATATATTTGTCCCAATTAGTCTCCCCTTTAGAAAACCACCCTAAGATTCTCCCATCAAGCTATGCAAAGTCTTTTTCATTCTGGTAGCCGGTATTTTATAGATTTCCTTGTAAATGAAATTACAATAGGTGATGAGTCTAAAACTAGTAAGGGAGTCAGGGTTAGGCTTCTTTGGAAGTAGACAAATTTGTGTCTTATTAACTTCCCTTAACATTTTCCCATTCTTAAAGAATTCCTAGATAGTCTCCAACACTGTACACTTGATCATAGGTCATGACTTGTGAAAAAAAGTAACCATTGAATCCCTTAGGGCTCGTGGCCTTTATGGGGTTAAAACTAAAGATTATGTCTCCTGTTTCTTATGGGGTTACAAGGCAGTATAAGGAAGTTTTGAGTTCTATTTGCTTGTTTTAATTTATGCAATACCACAAGCATACAAATCGTATATTATAGTACATAATATATCGTTCCCACGAGGATTGGATTAGTCACCTAACAAATTGAATGCACTTTATCTAAGGTAATAAAAGATTATATTAATTGAAATTAAACTAAACAACTGAATCGGTAAAGATAGCAATAAGAGCGAAGTTAATCAATAATGGACATTTGGGGATAATTCTATCTTTGTTTGTTTTCCTTTTGCCTTGTTAATTCAGTTATGCTTGATCTTAGATATCTTAACATTTTGTTACCCTCTATTGAGATCTAACCAAGTAATTCCAATTGAAATAGATAATAGTTGACTTTTAATCTCTCAGTTTCCAAAACTACTCCTAACTACTCATTTGGATTTGAAGCAATCCTAAGGATAATTAACTCACAATTAAGATCTCTCTTCAATTATTTATTGACCTGATATTTGTAAGCATATTAAGGTACCAACTCTCTTTGTGTAACTTAACACAAATAACTTTAATTCAATCTCTCAATTTTTATCAAGAATAAGGTCAATAAATACCACAAAGCATTAATATAATGAATTCAACAAGATAAAATTTAAACAAAATAATTCAATAACAAACCTTAAACTAGATTTAGAAATTCATAATCATGTCCAAAACTCAAGTAATCAAAATTAACATCCAAGGAAATGATATAGAATAAGAAAATAATAAATCCATTTGGAAGCCTTAATCTAGGAATTTGGGAAAGCTGGAGTTAACTTAATGTTTCCATTATTTTATCTTCTTTATTTTGTGTAGCTTATTTTAGTATTTTTGCTCTTCCATTTTATATATCTCTAATGAATATAGTTGCCTATCTCTGAAATTCATTCACTTCTAATTTTCCTCACTTTATGTAGCCTTCCTAATATCCTTATATATCAATAAAATAGTGTTTCTTACATAGTCACTTACACGGCCATATAGTTAACCATGTATCTCTAAAACACCCCTATTCATGACTTTACACATCTATAGAGACTTACACAAGCAACATACATATGTCAACATACACAGGCGTGTAACTCTATACAAGCAAGAATTGCGTTTTTGGAGGTCCATATGTTTACAAAGACTTACATAGTCATTATGCATGGTTGTATAAGTTCACAATTGCTTCAATTCTTCCATTCCATGCTTCAATTTCACTCGAATACATCTCTTCTTAGTCTATAAATGCAATTATTACCTAAAAATGTACTTGAATAAAATTAAGTACCAAATACTATAAAAACTCTTAAATAATAAGCAAAATACATTAAATATGGGTATATAAATATAATCAAATAACCATTTATCAAGTTACTCATTAATGGTAACATTAATGAAAGATTTTATTACGGGTATTGTGCAACTACTAGCAGCTTTTATCCTAAGTGTATCTTTAAAGTAGTAGAAGCCTCTTCCTTGAGTTTATATCGTGCAATAGCTAAAGTGTTGTCAGTTCTTTATAAGGAAAGAAATCTATTGAAATAGTTCCTTGAATTGACATAATTGTGGAAAAAACTGGAGTTTTTGAATCCATTGGATTCTAGCCCTCTATTGCATGATAGAATTATGAATATTAATAGCCCTTAAAAAGGCCTTGACTGTAGCTTTTTCATCTTCTATAAGCTTAGGGTTATTAGGGTTGAGGAATAGAACATTTTGGCTTTAGTAGCTTCAATTTGTTAGAAAGTGTTGCCTTATTTTCTGGACTTTAGTTTTTTCAGTTCATTCTTGAAACTTTAGAGACCTTTGACATATATGAAGTGCTTACTACCTGAAATCCTTAAGTGGAGACCTTTTTTAATGGCTTTTTGATACCCCTCTTCTTCTACCAGATAGCTATTAAACCTGAAGGGGTGTTCTAGTTTTGAGTACATCCATGTTTTTAATGAAAATGGGATAGTGGTTACAAATCCCTAGTGCTTCAAAGGTTGTGTAAATGCCCTTCAAAATAGCAACTTTACATGTTCATCAGGGGACACAGTCGTATATATTACTTATACGGTTGTTTATCTCCACACATGAAAAAACAACATCTTTGAAGCTTTACACGTTAATCGTCCCTCACATGGTCCTTATACACAACCATGTATTTTATTCACATGGGCGTGTATATATTCACATAGGCTTATGTCTCTAAATAACCCCAATTCTTCCATTTTATGTCATAGATTCTCCTAAATTCTTCTCCTTTTGATTCATAAAGAAAATTGAGACCTGAAAGTACACTTGAAGCAAAATAAGTAGTGAAAACAATGAAAAACTCTTAAATAACAACCAAAATACACTCAATATGGGCCTAAAAACATAGTACAAAAAATATTTATCACTCATTTGGCGTGCTTTATACAATTTTTACTTTTGATACTTTACGAATGGAAGTCAATTGACAAGTTAGCTTTCTTTTTAATTTTTCATATGTTTTATGTCTTGCATGTCCAAGTTTTAGATGTCATATTAAGAGTCCTTATTTATAGAAATCTAACACTGGAAATCCTGGTTAGATAAATTAAATATATTGATAATATAGTTGTTTACAAAGAAAAGTAACCACTACAATAGTAATAATTTATATGATATGCCTTGTATGGAAGATCATTGTTAAAACTTATATATGATTCTCTATAATAAGATGTCCTCCATGTCATGCAAATATTTACATGGTATGTATATGATAATCATTTCTTCTATAGTGATTATGTGATCCTTATATATATACATGCGTTGACCTAGTTATTTTTCTATATATAAATGATGTATTTGCTACTTTTCTAGAAGTATGTACTTGAATATTTGAGACTTTACAAGAATATTCCTACTCTTACATGCTCTTATCTTTAACAAAGGTTATTTTCCCACTCAATGTGTTAGCCCCTTTTTTATATCATATTCAGGCCTTTTTTTATATCATATATCATCCCTTACATATTTGGATATTTTGTTCATTGAAAACATATTCAAATTTTCTCCTTTTATTAAATCTCATAATATATGTATTTAATTATACAATTTCTCTATGAAGTCTCCCATTTTCATACATAATGATAGTGCTCCTAAACTCATACAAAGAAGTTTGTGATTTAGCCAACTCAATTTTCATACCCTCATTTTCTTTAATGTATGGATCCAAATTCTTTTAAATGTTTTTATACCTATTAAAAATTCTTTTCTTTTTTTCAGTCAATATTTCTAAATTTTCCAATATACTAATTATAAGATAAGTCATCATCACTAACTTTTAGCTAGTTTAAAGATGTTACCCCATTTTTATATGTCATAAAACACATGCTAGAGATTTCATTTTCCACTTTCACTACTGTGAATTCACTAAAGTCATCCCATGTTACTTTCGCTACTTGTGTCCTCTTATATTCCTTTCTTTCCACTTTCTTGTTTTCTTTAAGGTTTGGGCATTGATTCTCGAAATGGTATGCCTTTTTTTTACAATAATAGCAAACAATGTTAGTCATTTTCTTATAGTCAACTTCCTATTCACCTTTGATCCTTTTTCTCCTTTATTCCTTATTATTCTTGAGGAACCTTTTGAATTTATATGTGATTAGTGTTACGTCCTTATATTCATTCTCACTTAAATTGGAAGTTTCTCCAACCTTGCTTTTCTCCTTCCGATTATTTGAAGGTGATGCTCTTTCTTTTTATTTTTGCCTTCACTTTCTTAAGTCTTAATTATCCTCATCCTATAGGTGAGTAAATATATTATTAATTCCTCTAATAGAAGATTGATTAGGTCTTTGGCTTCCTATTCTACTATAACCTTCGACTCCCAAGATTTAGAAAACTATCTAACAATTTTTTAATCCTCTTAATATTTGAGTAAGTTTTTCAAGATCTTTTAAAATATTAGTAATGTCAACAAAGTGATTATAAATGCTAGAAATAATTTCATCGTGCTTCATAAGAAAAAGTGCATATTGGTATATAAACATACTAACTCTACTTTTAACTTGATTGTTTCCTTATATGTGATCTTAATATATTCCAAATTTCATGAGTGCAACAACTCATTCTTACTCAAAGGATATAAAATGATATATGAAACTTTATGGTTTAATGCAACAACTCCATTATCTTTCTTATCTTGCTCAAATTGTGACTTAAGAGATAACTTAATCACTCTATCTGTAGTGGAAATAACAGTTAGGATTATAAGTCCTTTTTCAATGATATCCCATAATTATACTTCTTTCACCATAATGAAGAACTTCATCCTAGTTTTTCAATATGAATAATTATTATCATTCAAGTAAGATGCATGACTAATTTTTTGACTTTCTATAATTTGTTTATTTACTCTTATATCATTAGATATCTAGAAGGGAGAGTAACTTTATTACTAACTATTATCCTAAGGTATGCAAGAGGGAGAAGATGAATGTGAACCAATATAAAAACTCTTTATAATAATTTATCAAGTACCTTGAAATTAAAAACCAATATGCTTAATAATATAAACAATAATTATAAAACAAGTGCGAAATAATCACAATTAATGTTTTAGAACTTCGAACATAGCAGTAATTAAACCAGAGACACCAATAGGTAATGTCGAAGTATTCTTAATCTCTTTAAGTTAGTAACCTTATAGTTTCACATGCCTAGCCTATATACATAATAAATTATTATGCATAAATCATAACATATATAACACAATTCAATACAAGAGTAATATAATAATGTAAGAATGTAGGAAAGAGAAACATATATGATTTTATGTGTTTTAGTCCTGTTAGAACTACAACTACTTTCTAAAGTTGTTTGGGACATTCAAATCCACTATATCCCTTCTTTATTAGGAGAAAAGAAAACCATTCGTCAATTGTAAGACTTAAGATAAAACTTTTATAACATTTGGTGTTTAGAACTCTCTCTAGTACAACCCTAAGTATCATAATTACATAACATTCACAAAGTTATCTTATTGTAACACCCCCTATATGGAACCTACAACCACTTACATATATAGAACCAAATTCCTGTACAATCATATGTACATGTAAATTATCTTTAGCATGCATTATGCTCACTCTTAAATTTTAATGTTTAATCACCCAATTTACATGTGGTAAGTCCTATTTCATTTATTTCTATTTGTTTGAAAAGTTTCATATGCATTCAAAAAGGTTAATATAAGATGCAGTAAACAAATTGGAAATGAAAACAAGGTCACGGTCGTGACAGAAGACCCTCCTTTAGGGTCATGATCATGTTTGGAGTGTCACGGTCATGACAAAAGAGTTTTATACTGAGTCATGATCACGATACCCATGTCACAATCATGACAGAAGATCTAGATGTTGAGTCACAATCGTGACAAAAGATCTAGATGCTGTGTCAAGATCGTGACACGACACTCGCCATTCATAACTCTACTTGTTCCGTAATATGCATATATAAAAATTTCGAATTAGGTTTTGAGGTCTTCTATACATTTGTTCCCTTATGTTCTAGTTTCCAAAGAACTAAAAATCAAGTCATTTAGACTTCTAAATCATGAGATATAAACTAAACATCACAAGATGTTCCAAAACAGGGGCAGCATCAGGTCACCAACTTTAATCTCAATTTCCAATATCATAAAGCCATAATTAAGTTAGAGTCTCTTCTAGAGATTTCTATTACTATGTCTTAGGTTTCATAGCAACTAAAATCACCCAATTTAGACGTCTATAATCTGAGTTATGACCCAAGCAATGTAACTGGTTTAAATAAACCTAAGATAGAATTTCACTACACGATACTCTCTTGTCAATTCCATGTAAGATAACATCAAAATAACACCAACACACTATCCCAAAAACCATTCGATATCCAAATGAATATTTGTATCCATCCAAACAGACACACAAGAGAAATTAAACTAAGTGTAGTCCTAAACCTTAAAATTGGCCAAGTAATTCTTCTAATGCCTTTCCTTCCCTTCCTCTTTGGCTTTGCTTAACTCCAACTAGAAACACCACAAATACACATCTCAATCCCAATTTCAACCTTATAATTCCAATTATTCATAAGCAAAGCAAAGAAAGAAAAAGATGAAGAGAAAATCACTAACTTGTACTTTGATTTCTACCTAATATTAGCTTGATTCCTTACATGCAAAATGATGGGATAAAGAAGATGACATGGAGAGAAAACGAGAGAGGAAAAATCTGGAATTCAAACCGTAAAATTTCTCCCTCTCTCATCTCCATGTGCCCATTTCATGTGCTTTCAAGACTTACACACATGCTTAATTCCTATTGGATACACATGCTTTGTTCTTCTTGTTCACATATGCTTTAATCTAATTGGTTCATGTATTGACTTTAGGAAAATTTCACATTGGTTCTTCTTCCTTTAATTCCCATATTGGTATATAATCTCATCAATTAATTTCATTCTCATCCATATTTCATGTCTAAGTATGTATGTCCATACCAAAAAGAACAAATTACCCATTTTCCTATGTCTTTTACATTAAGTACTATTATGTCTCTTACCATGCTTAGATGCTCTTAATTCGTTATGTTCACTTATTAATATACCCTAGACATGCTATAATACATCTAGGGTATATATTGGGGCCTTATATTTCTCTCCCTCTTAAAAAGAATTTTGTCTTCGAAATTCATACCTGTATTGAATAGTTGTAGGTACTGAATTCTCATCATCGATTCGGGTTCTAAAGTTGCCTCTTTAACGCCATAATGTTGTTAAAGCACCTTTACAATAGGAATTTTCTTATTGCTTAATTGTCTCACTTCTCTAGCCAGGATTTCCTTTGGCTCTTTATCATATAAGAAGTCTAGTTGGATCATTATTTCTTGTACTAGTAACACATGTTAATCATCCGATCGATATCTTTATAGCATTGAGATATGGAATACATCATACAACTTGGATGGTTCTATAGAAAGAGCCAAACTATATGCCACTGGTATAATCCTTTCAAGGATTTCATACAGACCTGTAAATTTAGGACTAAGTTTTTCGTCTTTTTCGAAATCTTAACACCTTTCTCTAGGGTGAAACTTTTAATAGGCCAAACGGAACTTGACGTTCAACTTTCACTTATTGACAAGTCAAGCATTTAGACACATAATCCACTACATCACACTTCATTCTTAGCCATCAGTAATGTTGTTTCAAGTCCTGGTACATCTTGTTACCCCTAAGATGCATAGTGAACACAGTATTATGGGCTTCATGTAATAACTTCTTCAAGTCCTTTACTGTTGGTACACATAATCTACTCTTAAAGTATAAACTTTTGCCATCTTTCACTACAAAATTAGTCTGTATTCCTTCTTACATCGCTTGTACAATTTGTTGCAACTTGGCATCATCGTTTTATGCATGTACCATCATCTGTCTCAAATCAGGATTCACTTTTAACTGAGCTATCAAAGCTCCATCTAGTGCAAATCTCTATCTACTATGTTGTAATTATAGAGCTGAAATAGAATTCCTACTCAAAGCATCCGCTGCCATATAAACATTTCTCAAGTGGTAGTCAACTAACAATCATATTCTTTAAACAATTTGAGCCAATGTCATTGCCTCAAATTTAGCTCCTTTTGTGTGAGAATGTACTTCAGACTTTTGTGATTCATGTATACTTTACATCTTTTCCCATATGAGTAGTGTCGCCAAATTTTCAAGGCAAACACCACTGTTGCCAATTCTAAATCGTATATAGGGTAGTTACGTTCATGTGGCTTTAACTATCTCGAGGCATAAGCCACCGCTTTCTCGTCTTGCATCAGTAGATAACCTGACCATTCCTAGAAGCATCACTGTACATAGCATACTCTTTACCTAGAGTTGGTTGTGTTAACACTGGAGCTTCAGTAAGCATCTTCTTTAACTGCTCAAAACTGGCTTGGCATCTATCACTCCATTCAAACTTTGTACCTTTCTGAAGTAACCTTATGATTGGTGAAGTAATTACTATGAACACTTTGACAAAGTGTCGACAATAACCAAATAAGCCAAGAAAACTTCTCACTTCTATCACATTCTAAGGTGACTTCCAATTAACAATTGCCTCAATTTTACTAGGATCTACCCTAATATCTTCTGAAGAGATGATGTGCCCGAGGAAAGAAATTTTCCTTAGCCAAAGCTCACATTTGCTCAATTTAGCAAATAATTGTTTCTCCCTCAAAGTTTGTAACATAATTCTCAAATTCTGAGTATGTTCCTCTTCATTCCTTGAATAGACCAATATATCATCTATGAAGACTATAACAAATTGGTCTAAGTAGGGTCAAAACACCCAATTCATCAAATCCATGAAAGCAACCAGTGCATTAGTTAGCCTGAAAGGCATCACTAGGAACTCATAGTGGCCATATCAGAACCTGAATGTAGTCTTTGGAACATCTACATTTTTACCCAAAGCTGGTAATAACCCAACCGCAAATCAATCCTGGAGAACACTTCGCACCTTTCAACTGATCAAACAAATCTTCTATTATGGACAATGGATACTTATTCTTTACAGTCACCTCGTTCAACTATCTATAATCTATACACATTTGTAGGGTGTCATCCTTCTTTTTGATAAAAAGGATTGGCACTCCCAATTGTGACATACTAGGTCATATAAAACCCTTGTCCAAAAGCTCCTGTAACTGAGTCTTTAACTCTTTTAACTTTGTAAAAGCCATTCTATAAGGTGCCCTTTAAATAGGAGCAGTATCAAATACAATTTCAATAGATGATTCTACCTCCCTCTCGGGCAACAAACCCGGTAACTTTTTTGAAAACACGTTAAGAAACTCTTTTACTATTAGTATGTCTTATAAGTTCACCTTCTCCCTTTTTGAATCAAGTACTAAAGCCAAATAAGGCTCACAACCTTTTCTAAGAAGTCATCTTGCTTGCATAGCTGATATTACATTAGTCAAAGGACTAGACCGAATACCATGCACCACTGTCTCTGAACCATCAGAATCTTTGAGCACAATTGTTTTCAACCCACAATTAACTATAGCTTGGTGTTTAAACAACCAATCCATGCCCAAGATCAAGTCAAATTCATGGAAGGGTAGCCCTATCAAATCAACAGCAAATTGCTTCCCATGGATCGTAATAGGGAAATCTTTATACACTCTATTCATATATACGTTATGGCCCAATGGACTAGTCACATGTATATCATAGGCTGGTCGATCTACTGATAACATCCTATCTCACACTTCCCCGGTGCAAATGTATGAATGAGTGGAATCGATATCTATCAATGCATGCATGTCAAAATCAAAGAGAAAAGGTACCAGTTATAACTTATGGGGTGTCATGCTCCTCACAAACCTTTATAACATATGCTCGTGCTTGATCGGTTGATGCCGTAGGACGATCAACAGACTTAGATATTGTGCTCGAAGTGGCCTTAGGCTGCCCTGATCCACCTCTGCCCCTACCACGTCCTCTAGACATAATAGGTGAATTGAATGCCCCTCTGCTCCCTTGAGATGCTCTAATATGTCCCGAGCCTTGTGGACAATTAGCCATCAGGTGATCCATACCCCCATATTTAAAATAGACTCCAGTCAACCACCTCCATGTGCATCAATGTCTCGTAGTATAGTGTGGACACTTTAGTGATCCATCTCCCTGTCTAAATGAAAAGCCTCTACCAATATTAGATGTCGCGAATTGTCCCTCGTGTCTTCCTTTGGTGGTGAATCTATATAGTGACTCTGTTGTGGATGCACCCTGTGAGTCTCAAGTTCTCTTACCTAAAGATAAGCCAGTCTCTTGCTTCTCTACTTTGATAACTGCTTCAACCTGCTGATAATAGCTTACATGTTGTAGAGAAGTTACTGACACTAAATACTTTTTGATGGAATCATTCAATCCATCCTCAAATAATCAGCATCAGAAGTCCTTTGTTAGAATAGGCTCTAGAGCGTACCTGCTGAGCCGACAGAACTCTCTTACATGTTGTAGAGAAGTTACTGACACTAAATACTTTTTGATGGAATCATTCAATCCATCCTCAAATAATCGGCATCAGAAGGCCTCTGTTAGAATAGACTCTAGAGCGTACCTGCTGAACCGACTGAACTCTTTTTCATACTCAACCACAGATAGGTTTTTTTGTCTTAGATTCAGTAACTGCTTCCATTGAGCTGTTTTATAAGCTTCTGTGACATACTTCTTTCTGAACTCTTAGGTAAATAACTCTCAAGTTAGAGGTAGGCAGCTAAGGATGCAGTAGAACTATTTTCCACTAATTATAGGCTATCCCTTGCAGGAGAGAGACAGCATAGGTAACCATTTCTTCGGGTGGACACTTATCTAATCTAGAACCCTCTGTGTCCACTCTATCTAGTATCTTGCTTTATCTTATTCTTTTAGAATCACGCACACAAATTCTTCCACCCTATGCTTTCTCAAAACTTATATGGGAGCTTTAGGCATGGTCATTCTATCCATCAATCTTAATATATCATGGAAGAGCTTTAGAAACATCTCCCCAGGTGCTGACGGTACTGGTATTTCATCCCTTGGAGGCTCAAAAGGACCCAAAATTGATTGATCTCTCCCTACCACACTATCAGCTGACTCCTCCTTAACTTCACGAGGTCTTTTCATCTCTACTATCTATAAGAAAACAAGGACATCTACATTATGCCAATACAAACACCAAACCATATCACATATTACTGAACTCTTATTATTCAGAATTGCCTAAAATGTATTTTGATACCACACTTACAATAAAAATTTCCCACACCACAAAAATCATAACTCAGGATATCATAACTAGATTTCACTTTTAACTCTTGTAAACTTTGATAGCTCTCTTTTTATTATTGTTTCTTGCACCTACAAAGGCTATTTATAATTGTTCTAGATCTTATAGTCATTCTAGGGTTAAATCTTTCTATATTGGGTAAAATATGATTTCTTATACCGAAAACTGGAAATATTATTTGGTTAACCTTAAAACTTTGATTAATTGATGAATTGCACTTTTTATAATTCAATTTCTTAATTTGGTTAAGCAATATAGGTTAGTTAATTGAATTAATTGAATATAATGTTCTTCCTAAGTACATTTTTTAGTTCTTCTTATTCATTTGTTGCTTTATTATCTTGGAACCTTCTTAACTTGTTTCTAACTGTGTAATCACCTCTAAAAATCCTACAAGTAGTCTTACAAACTTCTTGAAAGCTCCTTTTAAGTATGTAAGGTTACATCTTAACCTCTAAATCCTTAAAGCTTTAAGCTTTGTGTTATCTTCTAAATGAATAATTCCATGCTTAAACAGGTATTTCCATGAGATTAAGGTACCTGTCATACTAGCGCATATAGATTAATAGCATAATATTTTGTAATCATCAAAACCTTAAGAATAAATCCACTTGGTTTAATAACAATCAAAATAAGTTGATTAAGTGATTTAATCAACTTAAGAAGGTATTTGTTCGACCTAATATCTGATAACATAGAAATTAATATTTGACTAGTAGCGGTTCTAAAACATTACAAAACCAAGAACTTCACTTTCTAAAAGGTTTCATATCAGAAAATTTGAAAACTTCTTTAACTCTCAAAACATCCACTTTAAAACTTAACGTTTTCAAAAATCCTTATCAACATCTTTGATCCATAATTTTAAATAGGATAAGTTTATGAAATTTCTCTATAAAAACTAATCAAATGAAATAAAATTTTAGCTCTGAAAAGAACGAATTAAGAGAAAAATTTTAAAGTTATTGCTAAATTCTCAACCTTTTCTTGATTTTACTTTTTTTATGATGAACTAATAATACACAAGTTATCTTATTTTTCACAAGTTTCTTAATTTTGAAAATTTGAGTATCTTATAATATGAAAATCAAATTTTTAATAAATTTGTTAATAATATTATGATTTTATTCATAATATTATTAAAATCATGAATTTAACTCATAGCTAATGCGGAACCGTTTAAAGCACACACAATGAATCACGTTGCTTGATTTTATTTCTTTAATGATGAATTCATATTACATATAAAGGTTATCTTATTTTCAAATAATTCTTAATTATTAGTAATAGTATTTTTATTATTAAAAATATAAATTGTAATATCCCTTATTTTAACCTATTGTTAATGAGAAATTGTTTAGCCCAGCTTTGATATTAATAAAAGGTTTTGAGACAGTTTAAGGAGATATTGATTAGCTACAAATGAATTTATATATAACTAGGACATTACATCTAACTCAAAATTTTAAAATAATGGATTATGAATCATATCTTCCTGTATAACTTACTATATAAGTCTATTTATAAATTTTCAATAAGTGACTCGAATTAAAATTTAAGATCTCTAATTATAATAACTTTGAATCATGTTAATGAATCATTTAACTAAAAATCTAAATAATTATGCTAAGTCCAAAAGTAGTTTCAGTACTATTACAACGATAAGAACACATTATTTTATATCAAAGAAAAAAGATTAATTATTCACAACAAAGAGTAATGCGTCGAGCCATTTTGATGGTCATAGCTTTGTCTCATTATTATTGTATATGAAGGTAAAATTGGTAAAAATCCCCTTGAACGATTTACGGACTGGAGTAAGTTTTATTGAAGGTTTCACATGCCAAGTGCATATATCATATTTCAACTGCTGTGGTTGTTTAATTCTCGAGTTGTTTGACATCCATTAACAAAGCAGGCAGATCCATGAATCATGCAGTCTGCAGTTTACTTGGTAATTTGAACGGAAGGATCCTTGCCACTTTGCTGCAAACCTCCTCCATGTGCTCTAGTGGCACCGAAAAAACCTAGACCTTAGGCTTTGGTCTTTTTAAATGTATTTTCCCTTCTCATCTTCCAATGTCAAATCCAGTTCTTCTTCCATTCCATGCCCATGGTCAATTAAAACTAGTTTTATTCTTCCGAGGTCAATTCCTTCCTTTTTTTCTTTTTTTATCTCTAAAAAAAATATTGAACTCTAACATTAAAAGCCCCCATCTCCCGTGCCCTCTAGATTGGTGGAGGATGTAAATTGCGAGATATGTCTTAACTGACCAGGGATTTGAACTTACCCACTGATCTCACCATACAAGGGGCCCAAATCTTAAATATTACTCCCAAGATTCGAACCCCCACCCTGCAGGTCGCCAGCATGGCAGGCACCATACCACCCAAGCCTTTACCAGTTGAGCTATTTTATCCGCCGTTGAGGTTGAACTCGAAATAATCAGTAACGTTAATCTTTTGAAATTATGAATTCACATATTTAAATTATAAAAATAATTTTTTTAAAATATAAAAAATGTTAGATCCTTTTCAGATGACGAGCTTTATATATAAATACGTTAAATTTGACTTTTTTTTTAATCTCAATGTTAAGAGCTCTTCCTTAACCTTTGTTTCTTGGCATGAATCAAGCCTCAAACGATGTTGCAATCCCTATTTTTTTAACCAGTTAGATTGATAAATACACAAAATAGTTAACATTATAGTTGGGTTTTATTGTAAAAAGAAAAGCTGAGAAGAGAAGATAAAAATTGAAAAAAATTTTATTTACATAAATTTATTTGAAAAAGGCAAGCAACATGAAATGATGAATGAATCAGGCCAATTCTGGGTTGAGAATTGACAAACATGATAGGAAGTCATGACACGTCATCAGGACTTATCACAACATACATCAGTTCGCACATATTGCCACGTTAGCAAGTGGAACTAGCGTTACCACTTGGGAGGACTTCTTGCTAGCTTTACCACTTGGAGGACTTCTTTAAATAAGCGTCCATCTATGAACTACAACTAACCTCAACCTCCAATTATGACTGTGGGCAAGCAACAAGAAATCCACCCGGAGTCCGGGTTCAAGCTCGTCGGGTTCAAAAACTTTGTCCGAACCAACCCCCGCTCCGACCGATTCAAGGTCAAGCGATTCCATCACGTCGAGTTCTGGTGCAGCGACGCTACCAATACGGCACGTCGTTTTTCTTGGGGACTCGGAATGCCCCTCGTCGCTAAATCCGATCTCTCCACCGGCAACCACACCCACGCCTCCTACCTCCTTCGCTCCGGGGACCTCTGCTTTCTCTTCACCGCCCCTTACTCCCCGTCCATCGCCGACACCAACACTCCTACCGCCTCGATTCCCTCCTTCGACCACCGCGCTTGCCGTGACTTCTCCGCCAAACACGGCCTCGCCGTCCGTGCTGTTGCAATCGAAGTCGATGACGCGGAAATCGCCTTCTCCACCAGCATCAGCCACGGGGCAAAGCCTTCGACGGAGCCCATCGTCCTCGACAACCGTGCCGTCATTGCTGAAGTTCGTCTCTATGGGGACGTCGTTCTACGATACGTGAGTTACAAGAATCGGGACGCTAACCCTAGCAGCGATCCCGACATCTGGTTCTTGCCGAAATTCGAGTGCCCAGACGAAGCAACCTCGTTTCCGTTGGACTACGGGATTCGGCGGCTGGACCACGCGGTGGGAAACGTGCCGGAACTAGGTCCGGCGGTGTCGTACGTGAAAGGATTCACGGGTTTCCACGAGTTCGCAGAGTTCACGGCGGAGGATGTGGGGACCGCGGACAGTGGATTGAACTCGATGGTATTGGCGAACAATGAAGAGACGGTGCTGCTGCCGATGAACGAGCCTGTGTTTGGGACAAAGAGGAAGAGTCAGATACAGACATATCTGGAGCACAACGAGGGGGCTGGTCTTCAACATCTGGCTCTTGTGAGTGAGGATATATTTAGGACACTGAGGGAGATGAGGAAGAGAAGTGGGGTTGGTGGGTTTGACTTCATGCCGTCTCCTCCACCAACTTATTACAAGAACTTGAAGAACAGGGCTGGTGATGTTTTAAGTGACGATCAGATCAAAGAGTGCGAGGAGTTGGGGATTTTGGTGGATAGGGATGATCAGGGAACTTTGCTTCAGATATTCACTAAACCAATTGGGGACAGGTAATGAAGTATTATTATTTAGAGGATTTCTTATCATCATGTTATGTAGTAAAATGTAAATAAATGATGGTGGTGTTGCAGGCCAACAATATTTATAGAGATAATACAGAGAGTGGGTTGCATGCTTAAGGACGAGACAGGGAGAGAGTATCAGAAAGGTGGGTGTGGAGGATTTGGGAAGGGCAACTTTTCGGAGCTGTTCAGGTCGATTGAAGAGTACGAGAAGACACTTGAAGCCAAAAGGATAGCAGAGACCGCATGATCATAAGAAACAACTTGTCCTTGTCTGGTGCTAAATTAATTGAATAACGTTACTTATTCCACATGGAAACTGCTATGTTATGTTTGTCGTATCCTATGATTGTTACAATAAGTAAATGTGCTACCACTTACAAATTTTACACATATTTTTATCATAAGGTTTGAGTTTTTTAATAATTTAATCTAAATATAATATTAATTAAGTAATAATTGTCCCAATTCAATATTTTTATTTATTAAATATTTGATATTTGACTTATAAAGTTAAGGATAAGGGAAAAAATTAAGTAATAAGAGAAATAATAAAAAAGATTAATAGATAGAAAGTTTAAAGAGGAGGAGTTTTAAAGAACTTTCTAATTATGCTGAACTAACAAGGTAAATAAAAAATAGATTAATAAGAAAAAAAATTGGAAAGATGAAGCGAGTTAGAGAATTTTTTTTTATCATGTTGAACTATACCACAAGAAATTATACAATAATGTTTATAAGAATTTATTTTCATTATAGTGAATTACGTAATTCTTAGTTTAGTAATTTTATAGTCATTATAACTAACATTTTAAAATTAATTTATAATAATTGGTCTGAAAATGTTGCTTTATCTTGTAATAAGAATATAAATTGAAAAAATAATCTTGGAATGTAACGTTTGGTAATATAGCAATCACTAATTTTTAATTTGGTGATAAGATTGTGTCTGGACTCTTTTTATTGATGCTGCAATAAATTAATTTATGACCTTTTAAAAAGGAATAGTGAATTAAAAGCATTAAAAAATTTTATTTTTTATTTTTAGTTTCTAACCTTTTTAAATTTTCAGTTGTTAAGAATATTTTGAACAATTTCAAGCACATATATGTTATTGCTATCTTCACTTAACAAATACATTAACTCTTAATATTGGTGCTTACTCCTCTAATTTAATTTTTTCTGTTACATAGAGTCCCGACAACTTCTTAGATTGTATTTTAGAGCTTTTGCTGTAAATAGTTATTTATGTAACTTGATTATAAATATAGGTAATAATACAAAGGAAAAATTGTACTTTTCTCTCAGCTTAGTCTATCTCTTTTATGGTACCGGAACATTTAAGACTAGTGTCTATGGCTACACTAAATACAAACCTTCTTCTCACTACCTTTAACACACTAGGAATAACCTTTCTCCTACGTTGTCTATCAAGTTAGAAAGAGAAAACAACTACTTATAGAGTAGTAATGTGCAATACACACCTGGAGCTTTTGATTTATATAACTTTATGACCGAAGTCATGATGGGATTGATGACCAACCACTACAACTTAGACCGAATTTTGATTACCTTAACAAATAAGTTAGTTTTTCAATGGATCAAAAGCAACATCACCGAACACATTCTTAGTAACATTATGCAAGTGTTATCCGCACGAGTTGCTTATGTAACTCTTAAAAAAAATTCCATTCGAAATCAATAGCATAAGTGATGCAAATGAGTTAGCACCTTCAATCAATATAGACAAAGGTTCTTGTTGATGCTTGAATATACTAAAAAGAAAAGAGCAATAGCAGACATCCTCACTTCTACATTGAACCTAGTGCTTGGGGATAATCTTGTTAACTTCATCCTTTATGGTCTTGTTGTTGATTATTCCTCTTTTCATCAAGATTGACATTTAAGCTCAAGGCTTTTGATTTAGATAACTTTATGATCGAAGTCACTCCACCAATCCAAATTCATAATGGGATTGATGGCCAGTCACCATAACCTAGAACAAATTTGAGCTATCTTACCTTAAGAAAGAAGGATAAGTTACTTCTTCTATAGCTTAGAAGCACCATCACCGAACACATTCTTAGTAACATTATGCAAGTATTAACCATACGAGATGCTTAGGTGACTCCTTAAAGAATCTTTCAGTTAAAATCAAGAGAGTAAGTTATGTAAATGAGGTAGCATCTTCAATAAATAGAGAAAGGGTCCTTGTCGATCCTTGAATATATTGAAAAGAAAAAGAGCAATGGCAGACATCCTCATTTCTGCATTGAACCTAGTGTCTAAGGATGATCTTGTTAACTTCATCCTCTATGGTTCAGGTGATGATTATTCCTCTTTTCATCAAGGTTGGCATCTAAGCTTGGGCTTGACCCGAATTTAATTAGCGTGGCCCAATTTGATTGAGCTTTAAGTTAGGCTTGTACTTTTTTTTTCAAAAGTTTAGGTTTCAGGTTAGGCTCGGGCTCAGGCTCAGAATCCCCAGCCTGGCCTAGCCTAGCCCGAAGCCTGAGATGTTATCTATTTATTGTCTTAAACGACATCGTTTTACTAAGTGTAAAACAATGTCATTTTACTTTATGCCTTCAGAAGTATTAAATGACACAATTTTATGCTATAAAAACAACATCATTTAATCTAGGTGTATCTTCCTTCTTTGACTCCAGAAACACAGATGTAGACACATAATAGATGGCACTCCTCTTTTGAAATTTCATCGTTCATCCGATCCAATAATCCACTCCTCTGACTCCATTCCTCCTCGTCGTCACAAAAAGCTTGATGAATCTCTATTAATGACAAAAAGATTCCTTCTAGTGAGCTTGATGAATCTCTATTAATGACAAAAAAACTCCTTGTAGTGGAAAGTATCACAATCCCAGTATCCTACCAAATGTAAGTCCTTTTTCGTGTATTTTTATGGATTCCTTAGTCTATATTTCCTCTAGCTTTATATTTAAATTGAATCTTGAGTGAAATTTTGTTTGTTTTCATCTTTTCTGCCCTTAATCATAATGTTGGTTGTGTTGCTTCTTAGGTGGGTGAATTTTTGTTTGCTTAAAAGGAAAATTTTGTCCCTGTATTTTAGGTTATCCTTTTTACTTTAATTAATATAGAAAGAAATAGGGAACTAAATGTATTATGGTTGGAATTTGGAAACTTAGATAACTTTAGCTTAGATTATTCATAAAAAGTTAGGTTATTTATAGATGGGATTAAGTTAAGTTTAGTGGATGTTGCCCAAAATTTCCATTTTTACTTATTATTATTTTTTGTTATCTTTTTCTACCTTTAACTGTAGCAAATAGATCAAAATTTTATTAATAAGGATAATAATGATTCACGTTTTTATATAAGGGGAGAGCTTTGTCGTAGAAAATCAACATTTTTTCCTCAAAGTTTTTAGTAATCATCTTAGTCAAAATATTAACTTTTAATAGCAACTATCAAAAGCTTTCTTCCTTTTATGTTTATATGATTCACTCTCTTTTTTCCTTACACAAGTATGAGATGATAAGCAGTGAAAATTCATTGGTGGAAGTAGCACACACCATTTATGGGGTTACTGAAGTTGTGGCCCTTAACGTAGTTGTAGTGACTCTGTTCATGGTAGAAGATGCCTTTAAAATGGAGCAGTCGAAAGCTATGGACTATTACCTAATTATTATTGGATTATTAGATTCCTACCTCGATAAGGAAGATAATGTGATATGTACTTGTTGTTAAAGCAATGCATGGTGAACCAATAATAATATCCAGCAAAGAACTCTAGTAGAAAATGGTGATCAAGTTCTACAAATTATTACATTATGATTACATAAACTTCGTTAATTAAAAACTATTCTGGTTCATTAATAAAACTTTATGTGACTACTTCCTATCCATTTCCATATAACACCCAAAGTCTGCATTTATATAATATGAATTGCAAAGTTTATAATATAAAAATCATATCTCTAAATTGTATATTGCTTCTATTCCAAAGTGGGTAGGAAAGAGGTAAAAATGAATCACTTCTTTAACAAATTCTCTTAAATGAGAAGTGATGGGGAGTGAGCTAAACTTATTACATAATTTAGAAGATGATTTAATTCTAAATGCCTTAAATTGCAAAAAAAGACTAATAGTGCAAAGTGTGCTTCGGATTTTTAGTTGAGTATGTGTTACAATTGACAATAACATCTCTAAGACATTTCATGATTCTATTTGCTATTCTTTGCACTAAAGACTGGAAGTAGAGGTTAGTAAACTTAGTGGTAATGCTATGTATACTTAGAAATTTTATAGGAAGGGAGCATAGGGGATAGCTACAAATAAACTACTCTCATTAGCAAAAGTTGGTAGAAATAAAAAAACTGAGGATTTGTTCATAATTCACTTAGAGATCATAAAAGATCTATGATTAATTTCATGTAAGAGTTTGATTATTTTGTCGTCATCGTCGTTGACATCATCACCATTTTGATTGATAAATGTTTATCAAAAGTGTACATATACATGTAAATGTAGATGAATAACTTATCATATATGTTGATTGTTTCAAATGGATGAGAATATTCCTTGGGTGGAGAGTTATAGTTTGATACTGAAGAGTAAACTAGCAAAGACTTCTAATCCAATACCAAGTGAAGAAACAAGTCATGCTGAAGGAGTAGGCTCATTAAGAAGTGAAGTTTGGAATCACTTTAATAAAACTAGATCAATGGAAGGAATAGAGAAGGTCGAACAAAAATATTCTTATAAGATATTAGTTAGGAGTTCAAAAGGTGAAACCTCTCATTTAAAGAGACATATAGAATTGTGTAATAAAAAGAAGCTCGTATCAAAAGGATTAACATTTTAACCCTCTAACCTAATAAGAAGGAAGAATAAAATAACTTTTACAACTTATAACATCAACAGATCAAAGTTTTTGCTAATTAGTATGAACATTTACTCTTCATAATCGATGGCAATAAATTTAGTAATTTTCTCACCTCACTCTAATTGACCTTTAAGATCCCAACTCAGAATACTTTGAAGAAAGAAAATT
The DNA here is from genome assembly GCA_025629805.1 of Erythroxylum baracoense. Lineage (NCBI taxonomy): Eukaryota > Viridiplantae > Streptophyta > Magnoliopsida > Malpighiales > Erythroxylaceae > Erythroxylum > Erythroxylum baracoense. The sequence goes on along the minus strand of JAOTAY010000009.1, from coordinate 613,382 downwards.
TCAAGATATATAAGGATTAAAAGAATCAAATACTAAAAATGTTATCGAGCATTGAAGGATTGGTTGCCATTACATCCGACATATGGACAGCTGATGACCAAAAGATAAGTTATATAATGTGGCGACACACTATATTGACAATGACTAAACTCTACGTAGTTAATTACTGAGGCAAATTATATTATTTAATATAGTCATCATTTATTTGTTTATTATGTTATGATTGATTTTTGTTTATATTTGTAAATGATAAGTTTATTTATGTGTTGGCATCACATACAAGTGAAAGGTTAATAATTGTGTTAATTAACTGTTTAATATATTAGAATATTAACTTCAAACTGTCCACCGTAACAATTGACAATTATAGCACAAATCATATGACGATTGAAAAGTTGAAAAATAAGTTACAAGTTAGGAGGTTGTTAATTGGTGGGAGGTTGTTCTATATGCATTCTTTTGTGCATATTATGATTTTGACTGTGAAGGATAGGTTAGAGGTGATAAAGGAAGTGGTAAAGTTAATCCAAGATAGTGTAGTATTGGAGTGCATCACCCAAAAGAGATGAAAATTTTAAAGAAACTGCATGATAATTATGAATTCTGTGTAAGAGAAAGTTGGTTATGGATGTCTTACCAAATGGAATTTAATCTTTAAGATGTTGGAGTTAGCAACCTAAAATATTGAGGTGTTTACCAAGCTGAGACAAAGAGATTCTCAATATACTTGCCTTCCTATAGAAGAGCAATGAGAGTTAGCTAAATTACTTTGTGTGAATTTAGAGATGTTTTATACTACTATTAAATTGATCTCAGGAATAAAATATTCAACTTTATACAGTTGCTTTAGCAATATGTCCAGGATCAAAAAAAAAACCTCATCTAATTGGATGTTTGATTCCAATAAGGTGATCTGAATTATGGCAGAGCAGATGAAGGAGAAACTCAATTATTGTTGGTATATAGTAGGACATATTATGGCAGTCATTTCTATGTTGGACTTGAGATACAAGATGGAGAGAGTTAATTTTTAATATGACATGTTGAATAGTGATTGGGCTCAAGAGCATGTTGATATCATTAAATAATTTTGGAATTATTTGTTTAATGATTATCAACTAAGATTGGAAAACAAATCATGATCACAGTAGTTCAACTTCAAGTTTAGGTTCAGTTTCTTTTAAGACCAGTATGAAACCCTCACTTTGTAAATTCATTAAAGAAAAATAGGTTATGACTTTTTACAGTATGATAGAGTTGGACAAATTTTTTATGGCAAATTGTATAACCAATGTTGAAGGTGTGGAGTTTGATGTATTGATATGGTAGAAAAAATAGGAGTGATTTTCTGATCATGCTAGTAATTACACAAGATCTTTTAGCAATTACATCTTTTACTATTACTTTAGAGTTTGTTTTTAGTACTAGCAATCCAATAATTAATCTTCATCATGCTTGACTTCATCCTAGTAATATAGAAGTCTAATATATGCCTGAAGTTAGTTAAATGATGAAAATATAAGGGTAATTTTATTCCTTATGATATATTAATTTTGTCTTTATTCTTTATGATATTATCTTATCTTTTATTGTCTTTTAATATTAATACAAGTACTAGTACGAAGGAGACCAATCATTTAACTGATTTTTTTCAAAAAAATATTCAATGATAAAGGCATATTTAATTAATGGTTATCATGTGTTTAATATTCATTCATATAATTATTACATTATCAGGCATGATTTACACAATAATATTTCTACATATACACAATATTAGTTGGATCAATTCCAGACGTCTCGCTTCCAGCGGCAATGTGGGAGTTGGAACTACTAGGAAACTTGAGGCTGATGGGAACCTGATGCTGAACAAGGCTAGTGATCAATCAGTAGCTGACCAATCAGTAGCTGACAACTTCTTGTTCACAGAAGTATACAGGCTACGTAAGAACCTGAGGGATCTTGGAACTCCAAATTTACCTCCTCTAGGGCTCTTAGGGTGGGGTCTTAGGAACTTAGGATTAGTTCGGCGAAACTAAGATACCTAATGTATATAAAAAAATCCAAAAGGCAACGAGCATTTTCTTATTCAAGCACCAAAATCGAGTATCTGGCACTACCTTTGGCCATGACAGGACAAGCTTAGATATAAACAAGATTTTAAAAACCAGACCGGATCGATAGGTCCTACCGAAAAAAGTCTGAACCGGTCAGTGGTCCGGTTCAATTTTAACAAAAAACCGATCAATATAAAAACCAGCTGGTTTGTTGAAGAAACGGTCTGTTTTCATCGAACTGGTTACATCGGTTTGATGAACAAAATCCCTAATTCGCCAGTAGCCCTTTCAGCCCTTCCACATTTTAGAATCTCAGAAAATGGCGAGGACGACTGGCGATTGAGACGTCGCTCTCTGTCTCTTGCCCGTCGCCCCTCACTATTTTCTCATATTTCTCTTTCGCCAGTTCAGATTTCTCATCTCTCTCTCGCCAGTCACCCTTTCCACATTTCAGAATATGAGAAAATGGTGAGGGCGACTGGTGATTGAGACTTCGCTCTCTGTCTCTTACCCGTCGCCCCTCACCTCTCTCGCCAATTCAGATTTCTTATTTCTCTCTCGCCAGTCGCCCCTTCCACATTTCAAAATCTGAGAAAATGGCGAGGGCGACTGGTAATTGAGACTTCGCTCTCTATCTCTCGCTCGTCGCTCGTCACCATTTTCTCAGTTATCTCTCTCGCCAGCTCAAATTTCTCTTCCACCAGTCACCCCTTCCCATTTTCTCAATCGGTTGACAGGTATACCTAAACCTAAACCCTTTAGATTTCATTCGAAAATTGATGTGTCTCTCACCTCTTCACTATCTTCTTTTCATCATCTTCGCTTCACCATATCTCACCGTCTCCATATATGCATGTAACCCATAGATGCAAAAGTCGAGCCCTGTTGACTCTCCTTGGGCGACTACTGTGGCTTTCCTTTGGCAGCTACTGTGGGTAAGTGGTCTATGTTTCTGTGATGCTTGTTTGAGCTTAAATCTTTAATTCTTTCTTGAAATTACTGCTTCTCTTGTTGATATGTGTTTCTTTGTTTGGTCATGTTATACTGTTGCTCTTCATTCTTTGACGAGCTGTGTGTTTCTGCCACTAGATAACCCGTCATTGGGAACATATTTTGGAGTGGTAAGTTCTTTTAATATTACTGTTATTTCTTTTGTATCTGAGGCGTAGAATTTTCGCATTAAATTTGCATTTTCTTTCAATCTTTGTTATTGCGATTTAGGTTGGAGTGGTAATTTTGTCTCCAAAAGAAAGCATCATCTGATTATATAACCACACACCAACAGGAGCAAGCGATTGGAACATGATGCTTTTGTTCTACAGACTCATCTCTTGCATGGATTAGATCACTGTAATGGTTTTGGATTGAAATGTTGATTCTGGATGTCAAGTTTATATAAACCTTATATTCTGTGTTATTCAAGGTTAACAGATAAGGAGTAATATTGACTATTGATCAATTTGTTTTCTATAACAATTAGAAATACGCTTGCAGAGATGGTTTAAGTTTTCTGTAATATTTAGAACTTTATTTCATATCAATTTCTTTAATATTTAGAACTCTATTTCATAGCAATTTCTGATATTGATAGTTGGTTTATATATATTCTGATTTCGAACTCTATTTGTTGATATGAACACCAAAATTGAAAACTACTAAAATTTCAGCTAGACTATTTGAAGTGGAGCAATTGTTAGAGCAAAGCTTTAAAAGTGAGTGTATTTGTATGGTCACCATTCTGCATCTGTGTATATGTATGGTTTGTTGGCTTCTGTGTATATATATGATTTGTGATGGTTTTAGCCTGACTTTTTCTTTCTTCAAATTGATGCTTGTTTCTTGTTGTTCTTGGATTTGATCCATTATTCATTATATGTTCAAATTGGGTGGGAATAAGATAGAAGATCAGGTGGTGGTGGTGAATTATTGGGACTCTATTGTTTAACCAATTGGCATTTGTTCTTATGATGTTGGATCAAAAGTTGGTCAACTTTGATACATATCAGTATTAGATCAAAGGCTTATCCTTTTGCCACAAAAAAACTATATTATGTCAATTGTATTCAGCCTTTAATGAATGGAAAGCCATAAAATAAATGAAGTTCGTAAGAAATTGATTTTGAACTTGAAAAATTTGGGCCAAGTCTCCTTGTTGGTTTATGAAGAGCTTAATGAAAGTTCCCTTTGTAAAATCCCCTGAAATTTGTCTCATCCTGATATATTGTCTAGATCTTTACTAAAAGCTTGATTTGTGAAAAGCACGGTGCAATGTCTTCTATATCTAAAATTTTAAAGAGATGGTTTAACTAAAAGAAAAAAGATAGTAACCTAACATTTAAAAAGGTAGATCTAGAAATTTATAATATATTGACCATATGGAAGTTTAAGTGATCTGTCTTGACTCTTGAACGACTTGGAGAGATGGAAAAGTAACCCTTACAATATGTTAACAATTAGAGACAAACCTTGAAATTTAATTGATCAAAATTACAATTTCAAGTATTAGAATTACA
>JAOTAY010000009.1:571178-608712 GCA_025629805.1 Erythroxylum baracoense | reverse complement strand
CACCCCAAAATTTGCAACATATTTTTCAGGCTCAGAGGAGACACCCAGTTAGACCAACTGGAGTCTAACCACTACATCTAAGTAAGAGATAGAGGTCAGGATCAGTTGGCGTCTGCATATTTATGTAAATTTAGTATTAAATGTTTTATTCCGTAAGCTTCATTTATTGTACAAATGAATTATGTTTGTAATAAAAGTTATGATCAAATACATTTTTGTATTTGTAATGGGCCCAAAAGATTATTGAAATTCTGACAATGTGTTTAATGTTTGATCTAATGTGAGTTCGTACTGACAATTGTAATTGGTGATGTTTTAAATAAAAATGGGCATAAAAAATGATCATTGTTTCTTCTGAAATAGTGTCTCATGTTCAAAAAATTTTCAATGAGTATGATTATTTGATTGTTCTAACATGTCACCCTTGTAGAGTCTATTCTCGAATACCATCGGTGTGTTTAGGAATATGCCCTATAAGAGTAGGGTGCTACAATTTTGGTATCAGAGCCTTGATTTAGTACCTTACATGGGAATTTCTCAAACTTTGTATCAAGATACATGCATTTTAGACATGTCATAGCATATAGTGGCAACTGATCCCCAGTCTGAGTCGCATATACACGAGTCACATGCATGGGTATTCGTTAAGAATTGAGCTGTTAGAAGTAATAAGAAGATTGATGATCTGTCAGAATGTGAAAAAATGGAATTTTGTGAATATCTAAAAATGAAAGATAATACATGGTTTGATATGATAGATAAAGGTTCAGAGCATTTATAATTGGGTTGTATCATCGAGTATGATATCAGAATTGTGCTGTGATTGTGTATCTATGAATTGATATTGATGTGACTATATATTTTGTGGATTGAGTGATAGAAGTAGAGATATGAGTATAAATGACAAGATTGAAATAAAAACAAATTCTTTCTATAACCTAGAGAGGTTGAAATTGGACTTGAAATGGCTATTTGATTTATGTGATAAGAGTTATGATTTAACGTAAGAATATGTCAGTAGAATTGAGATCAAAACTTCATGATGACTATGCTTTTATAATTTTGAATTGGTTGATAATATACATATGGAAGATGAAATAAACGATGACTGGAAGATGAAATAAATAATGAGATAAGTAGAAGTCCTCGAGGTTAAGTTGACTAGTTATTAGAAGTGCATATCTGATAATGTGGTTACATTAGTGAATAATGTTACCAAGCATATATATAATATATATTTGGATATGGTATAAAGAGTGATCTATGACACATTGAATACTCTATACTCATAGTCCCTATAGTTTTTTTTTATGAACCCAAGTAGTGCAGTGGAAGCATGGGATTAGGTGGTTAAGTCGAAATGGTAACTATGATGGAGAAGTGACTTTTTTATAGTCATAGAATATTTGAATGTAACCCAGAATCAATTGATATAAACATAAGATGTTAATTGGTGATTTGTCGTAATTACATCTCTAAATAAGATGTAATCATCTTGATGATAAATACCAAAGTTTAAGAACAAATGGATGTGTTTATTATTTCACTAAGCTTTATTATAAAGAGTATTCTGATCATGGAAGGTATGATAGAAATTGATCTTATTGAGATGTCATGAATAGTTGGAATCGATCTTATTGAAGTATTAAAAATGGTTGGAAAGCGAGGATGAATATAGATGACTAACAAAGAGTATTTAAAGAGTACAGATGATTGAGGAGAGAAATTTTCTTTTGGTAGATAATTTCACCGAATTAGATTAAGTATACCCGATGGGTTACTTCTAAGAATGAACGATGAAGGTACAAATCAGAAGCAAATATTGGAGTCCTATTTTTAACTAAGACTCAGGCATAAGAAGTCGAATATACTACTGAGAGTGCATGCATTTTGTTTGATGTAAAGTATCCAACTATGTGATTGGATTCTTGAATTTGAGGTAACACTATTGCAATTGCGAGAAAAACTTAGGTCCACACTATATTCTATACTAATATGTTCAGAAGATGCAAGTTAGATTTGATGATTATGTTCAGAAAATTGAGACTTGCAAATAAATTGAAATGTGTGGAGAAACTAGTATAAAAGAACAGACATTAGAATAAGTCAATGAGAAATTAGAGGAAATCGAATGAATGGAGAAAGTCATTCAAGAAAATAAGTCAATTGGAAGACTGAGAAAAACATGAGGTAACATTTCCTTATTTGAGAAATTAGTTACTTAAGAATTTCAAGAATTAGTTATGGGCATTCGAGTTAATCTTGATACCTGCAGGGGTTAACAAATGCCCAGATAGCAGTCATGGCATTAATGAATAAAGTGTTCCAATTTTATTTGGATCGGTTAGTGACTATGATCATGGATGATATACAGAATGTATTTGAAAGCTTGATAAGAACAATTTGGACACTTAAGGTTAGCCTTACTTATCATGAAGGAAAAATAATTATATAACAAGTTTAATAAGAGTGAATCTCAACTTGATTAAGTAATATGTTGGGTTATATAGTATCTGAACATGGCATATTAGTAGACTCAAAGAAAGTAGAGGAATGATGAAGTGAGAAACTTATGAGGAAAAATGTATCATTCAGATAGGCTAATGAATGTAAGAAGAACTTTAAGGAATTAAAACACCAACTGATTATAACATCGATGTTAGTTTTCCAACTGGATTTGGAGATTTTGTCGTATATAATGATGTTTCAATCTAGAGATTAGGATGTAATTAAATGCAACATAATAAGGTGATTTTGTATGCATCGAGACAATGAAAGTCTCATGAGTTGATTATTTAATACATGATTTAGAAATTGCTACAATAGTAATTGTTTCGAAAACTTGGAGACATTATATGTATAGTGAAAAATTTTGGGTATATATATACATAAATATACAAATCATTAAATTTTGAGGTAATTATTGAGTTTGAAAGAGTTGAATATGAGACTGAGACAAGGGATAGAATTACCGAAAGATTTTGATTGTATAAATGAGTATTATCCAGTAAAGTTAGTGTTGCAATCTGATGCATTAAGTAGAAAATCCAATAGCAGAATAGTACAAATTCAGATATTGAGGATATAAGATCTAGTGCAATGAAGAGCCTAGAATGATTGAGTTAAAATTGGGGCAAAATGAAGTGTCATTAGCCACGTTGAAATCAAAATCAATTTGTATGGAAAGAATAGAAAAGTTCAAGTTAAGGAATCATAAATGGTGAATCTTGTTGAGAAAGTGAAAATGAGTCCAAATTTGTGTTTGAGTAGGCAAAATGATATTTTATAATTGTAGTAAAAAGTATGTGTACTCAATAAAGGTGATTAAGCAAAGAAATTATTAGAGAAAACACAAATAACAACCTATGCTATACATCCTAGTAGGAATACGCCAAAACAGCATTTAGCGGCTAAGGATGTAGAATCAAGTGACTGAATGTTTGATTTACCAACAGTCCTAAATGTTGGAGATATGTTTAGAGCTTATATTTTGGAGTTCCTATGAAACATGAGATTAACATATAGTTCTGATTGAATTTGATTCGGTAGGACATCGTATAAGGCGTTATAAAACAGAAAAAGTTGTCTACCTTTATATTGGGATGGAAAAAGGCCTAAGAATGGTTGAAGGCCAAAATTGATTCAAGATGCTATTGTTAAGTGAAATGAATCTGTAATAGAAATTAAGTGATTCAAGATAGACAGAAGTTTGGTAAAAGGATAAATTAAGCCGAAATGTATTGGTTCATATGATGTATTAAGAAAATGGAACCATTGACTTACAAGTTAGTATTACTAATAAAAGATGTTTCAGATTCACATAATGTTACATGGATATGTTTAGGAAATATCGTTATGATATTATATATGTGTTATTGATACAGGAACTGAAATTGTGAATAATCTGAGATAAATTGAGGAATCAGTTAAGAGAGAAAGATATCTGAATAAGAAATTGAAAGACATAGTGATTCCATTGATTATAACCACTTGGAAGAAAATAGTCAAGTGGATAAGTTACATGGGAAACTGAAGAGATTATAAGAAAAACAATACCCCCATCAATTTGATCAATCAGATAAGAATTTCGATGACGAAACTTATTTATGGGGAAGAATTGCAACATCCCATTCCCATACTAAGGGTTAGAGCCCAGAATATCGTATATGAAAAATATTATTTAGACATTAAAAAATGCATTTCATGTTCATGCATAATATTAGCATGCATATACACGTAATTGTTGATAATTGCACACATTACAATGACTATTCATGCACTCATTTGACATTTTCTAGGTATGAATGATTTTTATTAAAGTGATTATAATGTGAATTATGGATTATGTGTCTTGAAAATTTAGTTGGTGTGTATAATTAGTGATTTAGAATTTTTAGTAAAATTTGAGAATTTTATAGAATTTTGGGTATTTATGGACTAGGGAAAATGCCAAGTGACAGAACAATTAATAAATGGTATTAGAAATAAGTGATGAGTGACAAAAGAAATAATTGATATATGATATTAGGATTTAATGACACGTGTCATTTAAAATTGGGAGTAAATAGGATTAGAATTGGGAGACAAATGGACTAGCTATTTTTTAAAAGACCAAAAGAGGACCATAAGAAAATGACATATGGCAAGTGACAAGTGTCACTTACCACACCACTTGTTTAACCCACGATTTTTATTAAGTGAAAGAAACACTCTCATTTTGGTCTTTCACTTGCTATTTGCTCCTCTTTTCGTAAGTCCCTCTCTCTCATATTCATCTTCTTCATTTCTTCTTCTTCTTCATTTACAATTCTTGCTCTCCATATTCACAACCTTGATTTTTGTTGACAATAAAACCACTCACTTCAAGATCCTTGTTGTCCTCTTCATCTTGCTACAAAATGACCCAAATCACTCCTTGATTGATGATAATCGCATGATATATGGGAAAGCTAAGGTCAGGTGATTTTTGAAGATATTGAAGCTTAAACAAGTAAGTAGCATGTTATTATTCTTGAATTGTTGAGTGAAACATGCATGATGATAGTTAGATGTTAAAAGATCATAAAATGAGGATGTGTACATACTGAAATGTGGATGAGAAAATTGGATGTATAAATGTTTTGTTTTTGTGTATATTGAAAGTGATATTTCATAAGTTGTTGTAGAGATGAGGTTGGAATTGAAAGAGCATTAAAATGGTGTAAAAAATGTGTAGAAAAATTTGACCAGTAATAGAATGTTCATGTTCTATTTTGAGGTGTGATCATGTGGATTATTAGTAGCTATTATGAAAATGAACTAGAATGAGTTTAAAGACAAAGAAAAGGCTAGTGTATTGTCTTGAAATGAGAAGAAGTAGGATGATAGTTTTGAGACAAAGTAAAGTTCAAAATGAAGTTAGATGTGTGCTGGAATATGTTAGATGGAGTGTTTTCACTAAAGATACATTTGTATTTTGGCCATATATTGATCTGTTGATACCTAAATAGGATGATTTTTTATTTATATTAAACTAAAGACATATGGATACAATTTTCATGAAGAAATTGAATTTGAATTCAGTCCTTAAGGGTCTTGAAATTTGGCTCGAAGTTGAGAACTATGTACTATCGTGGTATGAGAATAGTCTGTAGTATTTTGGTTATAAATTGCAAAATACTGAACCAAACTGCATGAATTTGATGTCATTTAAACTTAAGACATATAGGAACATTTTTTAGAAGAACGTGTTATCTAAATACCTCATTTTTTGGGTCATAATGGTCATACAAAACTGAACTAAAAATCTTTCCTAAGAAAAACTGGAAAACCACAGGATAAATGAGAGATTAGTTTTTGTCACGATCGTAGCAGGGGATGCCATTATCGTGGGCAGTGATTTTTCATGGTAATGTTTTGATTATGCAATGGTTGAACCAATTAAGGATAAGGTATATAACTACGATGCTTTTGGACTTAATTGGGGCTTAAAATGAACATAATTTAATGTTGAAAAAGTTGGTTAAATGTGTGATAAGTTTTGATTGATCTTGATTTTATACATTAAGGAAAAGGATGTTTGATGCAAATGCATCTAAACGTGAAATGTTAGAGTGTTAAATGATGACATAACTTAGTCAATGAATTGTTTGATGCATTATGAATGAGGAATTATGGAAAAAGAATAGGAATTCATGAATAAAGAGATTAAGTAGGAAATGTGGATCAAATGAGTAGAAGTTGAGAGTCTAATGCAATCAAATTGGTATTTGAATTAGTGTGGAATGATGTTGTATTAGAGGTAATGAATTATGGGAAATTTGTGTGAAATTGGTGTTAAGATATGTGTTGAATTTGGATGAATGAAGGAGGAAAATTATAGAGCGCGATCATGGCCCTTACCCTACGATTGTGACCTAATAGAAAATATTTTTTTCACGATCGTGGCAGGACCACCACAATCATAGCCTGGCCAGAAGATGTTTCTGACATGATCGTGACAGGGACACCATGATCGTAGCTAGACCTATGGAGAAAAATGGTTGTCTTTTGAGTGAAGTTTGAACCAACCAATGCTAGGGTGCTTCCATATGAGGAAATTAGGCTTGAATGAGATCTTAAGTGAAGCTAGTTGATGATGAATGAGGTGAGTAAAGTGCATTAGGTATTAAAGAATGATTGAAAGATGTTATCAAATAATTATGAGATTTTAATAAAGGAAATATACCCGGGATTTTCAATATGAGCATGCATTATACATTACACATATACATATGGGTATAATTGAATGTTTACATGATTTTGCAATTAATAGTGTGTGTGCAATATGTGTATTGCATAATGCTGATATACAGGTTAGAACATCAGCATCCAGTCGTTTCTGAATTATGGAAGCTAATGCTAATATGAAGTATACTGTGAGTTGACCTAGATGGTCTCGCTTTCATTGTTTGTTCTATTTTAAATTTCTATATTGAATTACTACTGAATGTCAATATGATTGATACAATTCCGGACATTAATAGTCCGAGGATTTTGATAAATGTAAGAACATAGGAAGTGCTCATTGTATGTGAATTGGACTGAAATAAGTGATTCTTAACATTATTGTTGAATGTCGAACATCGATTCCGATGAATATATGTGAATGTGAATGTGGAAAATTGAGCACTAGTAATTGTCTGAAAATATGTGAATGTAGTGCATTTCATTACATGAATGCATGAAAGATAAAGGTTATTATGACCGGAGTAGCCACCGAAAAAGAGCTTTAAGCTTAAAAATTGAAAAGGAGCTTATAGCTGAGAATGTAGTAAGAGCCTCTGGCTCACTATGTAAAATGAGCACTGTATCTCCAACAGATAAGGGATAGTTATTAATGAGTTTAGTATTCACAATGGATACGGGACAATTACAGGCACTCGATCACAACAATAACAATTGAAAATGAGTCTCATAAGCATTGCATATGCATTTGAAATGTATGATTTAAATGATTGAAATAAATAGTTTGAATGATTTTTGATGTGAAATATGAATTAAGTGAATATGAAGCGTATGTGATTAAATATGTTGATTAGTGATATGATGTGAATTATGTGATTACATGAATTGATATGTTATGTGATTGAGTGAGTCATCGAGGATGGTCCACTATCTGAGTTCACAAAACTCGCCATATAATTTGCAATATATTTTTTAGGCTTAGAGGAGACACCTAGTAAGACCAACTGGAGTCTAACCATTGCATTTAAGTAAGAGATAGAGGTCGAAATCAGTTGGCATCTGCATATATTTTTCTGTAAATTTAGTATTAAATGTTGTATTCCGAAAGCTTCATTTATTGTACAAATGAATTGTGTTTGTAATAACAGTTATGATCAAATACGTTTTTATATTTGTAATGGGCCCAAAAGATTATTGAAATTCCAATAATGTGTTTAATGTTTGATCTAATATGAGTTTGCAATGACAATTGTAATTGGTGATGTTTTAAATAAAAATGGGAATAAAAAATGATCATTGTTTTTTCTGAAATAGCGTGTGATATTCGAAAAATTTTTAATGAGTATGATTGTTTGATTGTTTTAGCTTGCCACCCTTGTAGAGTCTGTTCTTGAGTACCATCAGTGTGTTTGGGAATATGCCCTATAAGAGTGAGGTGCTACAATTCGACTATTTCTTAGTTTTGTTTCATCTAATGACCTTGAATTGGAGCAACTAAATGTTAAAACAACATTCCTGCATAGTGATTTAGAAGTAGAAATTTACATGCTGCAACCAGAAGTTTTTCAGGTTGAGGGCAGGGAGGACTATATTTTTAAACTCCAGAAGTCGTTGTATGGTCTCAAGCAATTGCCTCGATAGTGGTATAAACATTTTGATATGCTTATTTTAAATCTTGGTTTCAAGAGAAGCAGTTATGACTCTTATGTTTACATGAGATCAGTCGGCGATATTTACTGCTTTATGTGGATGACATGCTCATTGTAGCTAGGAGCAAGTCAGAAATTGCCAAGATTAAGGCACAATTAAGTGCAGAATTTGAAATGAAGGATTTAGGTGCAGCAAAACGCATCTTAGGTATAGAGATCAGGCGTGATCGTAAGGCTAAGAAGCTTTACCTTTCTCAGGAGGGTTATGTACATAAAGTTCTAGAGAGGTTTGGTATGTCCAAAGCCAAATCAGTTACTGCACTTCTTGCTGCATACTTCAAGTTGTCATCATGACAATGTCCAACATCAGATGAAGAAATTGAGAAAATGAAGAAGACACCATGAGTTTGGAAATTCTATAGCTAGATTGGTTGGATATGTGGATTCAGATTTTGCAGGTGATCTTGATACTCGACGATCCACATCTAGATACATTTTTAATTTTGGTGGTTCTGCTATAAGTTGGAAAGCTTGTTTGCTAGCTACAGTAGCTCTTTCAACTACAGAAGCTAAATATATGGCAGTCACTGAAGCAATGAAGGAAGCAATTTAGCTGAGAAGTATCTATACAGAGCTTACTCAAAATGATCGTAGATTGGAGATATATTGTGATAGTTAGAGTGCTATTTTCTTAACAAAAGATAACATGTTCCACGAGCACACTAAACACATTGATGTCAAATATCACTTTGTTTGAGAAGTCATTGCAAAAGGTGATATTATGGTCATAAAGGTTAGTATGTTGGATAATTCTGTTGATATGATGATAAAGAATCTTTCAGAATCCAAGTTCCAACACTGCTTGGACTTCGTTAATCTTGTTTCTCGAGTATCGTACGATTTAGAGGCAGCTATGAAGTTTAAATAGGGAGGCTACAATTCAGTATGCTCAATTTGGTTTCAAGGTGGAGAACTGTTTACTTGCAACAAAATTGATGCAAGGTGGAGATTGTTATGTTTGCCTCAATTTTGTATGTTAGCCTTCATCCCATATTGTTTGTGGAAATAGGCCTTAAGTCTTTGTTCTCGTATATATATGGTCCTTGTCCCATATTGGCTAGATAACATAAGCCTTTTGTCTTTAACTCCTATATAAGGAGTCTAGTGGTGACTTTTAGAAGATAAGTTACTATTTTATGGAGGATAATAATACAAGTGTTTAGCCACCTTATTTGTAAGAGAGCTTTTGTACTCCTCCTTCATAGTGAAGTTTTTTTTTCTGTCTTACCGCCCAAGGTTTTTCCCCATGTTAGGGTTTTTCTTGTAAGTTTCTGTGTCCTTTTTACTTTATGCTTGCATTTAAAATTCCTGCTTTTGTTGGGTGTTATTTGGTGTTGTTTGCTATCTACTTTCTTTGTTGATATAATTCCTTTAGGTTGTAGCCATCATAACATAAATGATAGCAAATATATGAAAATCAATATGAATTATTTATTTGGGGTTAGTCTTTAAAATGTCAGTCAACATCGTCCAAGGTTGTGTAACATATGTATTCATATGTACCCTAATTCTAAAACAATTACTCGTGAGGAAGACGAAGACATTACAACACACTAAGCTGTAGTTTAATGGTGATCCTAGTATTTTGATAATTAAGCGTTGGAAATTTGAATATTACAAATACATCACCCTTCGGTTCGAAGTTATTACGCACATATATATAGAGTATATAAATTTATCTCAAGATATGAAATCCTCATCCTCGTAATTGTCACCTCCGCTAGCGAAATCGATGGTATTCTACTCTTCATTAACTACTGTGATAAATTTTTTAATTAAGAAACATACATCTCAATTCTTTTTTAATATATCTATTAACACCAATTCAAATTATTTGTCTTTTTGTCTATTTAATATATACCATATATAAAATTCTAAATAAAAAATTATATCTCAAATTTCTTAAAAACACCCTTAATTTTAGATTTATAATTGTAATAGTATATATTATATTAATTTATCTTTTGGGTTAACTACTTGCTTTTATAATTTAATTATCTCTATAATTAAGAAACTAATTTTCTTTTAAGATATCCATCTAACAAGTAATAATATTTGTTAAAACTTTTATTCAAAAATGGCCTCGGTTTTTCTTGATCTAATACACTAGCAAGTAGCAACAGTAGCCTTCAAGGTTTTAAAAACCGGATCGGATAGGCCGATCGGATCGGAAAAATTTTGAACCATACCAGTTTAACCTAATAACCTCTATATATTTAAACCGGCTGGTTTATCAGTGAACCGATCAGTTTTTTAAGAACCGCTCCAATCGATTCTATACAAAATCGCAGACGACAATAAACCAATAAAGGCTACTTTCTTGTTCATTTAATCAATTCTTCTAGGGCTTGTCCTCGTCTCCATCGCCTTCTCCACCATCTTCTGATCTTGTTTTACCCATCTCTAGCCACCTTCATAGAAAAAAGAAATTAAGTTCTTCTCTCACACGTACACATACGAGGAAGCACGAAGATGACACTTCTCTGTGCACCATTGCTTCGTCGACTTCTCCGAAGTTAGGTAGACCGTACAATGCTAACTTGATCTCTACCCAGTTCATGTAGACGATCTGACTCAGTTACCCTGTTGCCTCCGGAAAGCTAAATTTGAAGCGGTTTGAGCGTGGAAGGAAGGTGAACTTGTCATCAATGGCTGGGTTGTTGACGGCAGAGAAGAAGGTGGAGGTGTTTGAATCGGAGGAGGATCTCACTCTGTCGTTGGTCGAATACACTGCCGATTTGTCTAATAAGTTTGCAAAAGAGAAAGGGTCTTTCATTGTCATTCTATCTGGTGGCTCTCTCATTAAGTCTTTAAGTAAATTGGTGGAACTATCAGATGTTGAGAGTTAGAGTAAAAGTTGGAGAGAGTAAACACTAAATAATAGAAGACGTGATGAATTCCAATTTTCAAAATCTGACAAACTCGAGGTTTATAAATTCCAATTTTTTATGTAAATAAGGAGATTAGGATAAGGTAGTTGAATCACGAACTTTCATTCTGGTTTATACTTCTTGATTAATTAGTTTTCTGTAACACTTATAACTCTATTTCAATTCAGATTTTGATAGTTGTGATATATATATATATCTGTTGAAATATTGAATTTATTGATCTAAAACACTGTTTCGAGCTGCTTTCCTCAGAGACTTGAATCAAGAAGAGCTTTTCTATAAGTGAGTACCATTCTGCTGTGTTTATACTCTTGGTTTGCTTAGACTGTTGGTTTGTTTATGCTCTTGGTTTGTTTCTGTTATAGTCACCAGTCGGCTCTTGATTTGTTTTAGCTCTTGGTTTTACTGGTAAGGAGGGTTATCATGATCCTATATGCGTTTATGACGACTTCTCTGCATTGTTAGTGGTTGTTTAGTATTTAATTAAAACTGAAGCTTATCATTGTTTGTATAGTTAGTCAAAGGGATAGGAGAATAGTTTATCAGTCATTGGGATTTAAATCCTTTAAGAAGAGAATAGAGGATTTGACAACATTTGGGAGGTGTGCTTTCTCGAGTTGTGCTCTTTAGAGGGATTTAATGAACTCATTTGTTCCTGTATGTATGTATATGCATCCGTTTCAGTAGGTATCTTAATGGATATGGAGAAATAGAGTAGATACTAAGTAGCACAGTAATATTTTGACACAGAATTTCCATCTAGTTGTAGGCTAAAATGTGGCGATCTGTCTCTTTACATTCGTTGCTTTTTGTTTCATACTAAAAGTCTAAAATGGAGACCATGAGTTCTAAACAGATTATGCCCATTTTAAGATACAATCACCAAAAAGTGGGAAAGGTCACAAAAGCGTATTTCAAACCTTTGCTCTTCCAGACAAAGCCGCTTAAGTATGATAAAGAAGCATTTTATTTGACTCAAGGGTGTGATGGCGGTGATGCTTACGATATGCTTATGGTTTAAATAGAGTAAAAAAGTATATTAGTCATTCATAAAACCTACTTCCAGGATTTTTGTTACTTCAAAAAATTCTAAAACACTTGTTAAATTCACATAAATATTGAACACCAACTGAAGAATTTCCATTAGTTGAAGAGTCAAGAGGATGCCTCAAATCTTGTATGCTACATATTTTTGGTGTAACTAATAACTCAAACTTACGGTGTCTTTTTGTTGGTCAAGGAAATTAACAGTTGGTGTCTTTTAAAATGGATTTTATAATTTTAAATTTTGATCAAAATTACATTTTCAAGTATAAGAATTACAAAAAATATACAATATCAACCCAATTTTGTAGTAAATCTATGGAGTAAAGTTTAATAAATAACATATGTTGGTCTTTTTTAATCCATTCTGCTGTTGTTGGTCTTCTTTATTACAAATTTACAATTGATAAATGAGAATTATTTAAGTTGTATGCTTTTACCCTGACAATAGTCTACTTGATTATTTTTTATACTTTTTAGGTTAAATCATAATGGAAAATATGGAGTCATCCTCTACTCGTGGTAAGTCTGAACTAGCATGGAATTATTTTTCTTCCTCTTAAACATCTTATGGGAATGTCCAATATAATTGTATGTTTTGCAGTAGAATATTTAAAGGGGAGGAATTTTTAGAATTAAAGAACATCTTGCTGGTGTTAAGGATAATATTGCTTATTGCAAAAAAGTACCACTTGATGTGTGTGATATGATTGGAAAATATTTGCAACAATAAGTAAAAAAGAAAAAGGAAAATAAAGAGACTCATGATATATCTTTTGGAGATGATGAAACACCACGAGCATTAGATAAAGGAAAAAGAAAAGTTGCTATTGACATAGATTCTTATTTTTCTCCAAGAACTACTCCTGGTTCTCAACCCAATCTAAAAAATTTGATGGTTGATAAGGATGTTGTTTTAAGATGTAAAAGAGCATGGGGTAGATTATTCTATCATTCATATATTCCTTTAAATGCTTTAAATTCACCATATTTCCAAGAAGCCATTAATGCTACAACAACAATAAGTCCAGGATTTAAGGTGCCATCTTATGATGAGTTACGTGTGCCTTTGATTCAAGATTTAAAAAGGAAATGGCAGTTAATTGTGGATACATATAAATCTAGTTGGGAATCAACAGGATGCATTTTTATGGCAGATGGGTGGACTGATTAAAGACAAAGAACCTTGATTAATTTCTTGGTTTATTGTAATATTGAAACAACTTTTATCAAGTCTGTTGATGCTTCTGACATGGTAAAAAGTACTAATGCTTTATCTGAATTATTCTATAAAATTGTCGAGTAGATTAGACCAAAGAATGTTGTGCATTTTGTTACAGATAATGCAGCTAATTATGTATCATCTGGGTATTTATTACAGTCAAAGTATGGGCGGCGTATTTATTGGTCTCCATGCGCTACTCATTGTATAAATCTTGTTTTAAAAGATATTGGTGATATGGACCATATTTCTAGTCTTGCTTCATGCACATCTAAGGTCACAATTTTTGTGTATAATCATGTCACATTTTTGTCTTGGTTAAGAAAGCAAGAAGATTGGGTTAAGATCGTGCGTCCCGTTGCTACTAGGTTTGCAACTACATTTATTACTTTGAAAAGTATTTATCAACATAAGCAACAACTTTAGTGCAAGTAAACACTTTTCAAGTCATAAATTATCAAAGAGTGAAAAAGGAAGAGACGTTTGTGCTATTATTCTAGATAATAAATTTTGGGATACTTGCTTGATTATTGTGAAGATTGTGGCTCCGCTTATAAGGCTATTGAGGATTGTTGACTCAAATGAGAAGCCATCTTTGGTGTATATATATGATGTTATGTATAGAGCTCACAAAACAATTATGGATCTTTTTAAAAGGAAGGAGAAATTGTATAAGCCTTATATAGATATTATTGATCGCGATGAGATAAGCATCTTACTCAAAGGATCCACTTAGCAGTTTATTTTCTCAATCTTTATTACTTATATAGTAGAGAAGCACGTACAATTAATATTATGGGCGGTTTGTTTGATGTGATTGAATGCAAAGGTATTTTCTCTAATGAAGAGCAATCACAAGCAATAAATGAAATTAAATTGTATCGTGAAGGTTTTGAAAGTTTTGCAAGATCATCAGCAAAGAGAGAACTTATGATGAAAAAATGCAGCCAGGTAAGTTTTATAACAAAATGTAGCCAGGTAAGTTTTATACTTTTAATTCATTATTTACTTATTAATAATATATATTTTTATCATAACTATTAATTTATAGATGAGTGATGAAGATTATTTAGTGACAGTGCTCCAACATTGAGAAAATTCGCTATTAGTTTACTCAGTCAAACAACTTCTGCGTCAGGATGTGAACGTAATTGGAGTGTTTTTGAATGTATTCATACAAAGAAACGAAATCGTTTGGCACATCAAAGACTTAATGACCTTGTTTACGTTACTTATAATCTGAGAATGAAAAAGATGTATTTTATAGTTTTGTTTTTATTTCAATAATTTTATATTTATTATTGACTTTATAATTTCTCTATTATGTATTCAGAGCGCTTAATAATAATAGACATTGGTGTATTTTTATTTTAATAAAATATTTTATTTTTACTAATTCTTATAAGTTTTACTTTTTATTTATTATATACTAGTTTTATAACAGTTCACTATCGGTTGAACCTCTAAATTTTAAACTTTTCCTTCGACCAATTTAATGTCCGGTTCGATTTTTAAAACAGTGGATACAGCAACAATCTTCTTTGTCTGTTTGGCTTCTTCTTCTTAATCTGAAATAAGCGTAAGTGGAGAAGCAAGCTGTTTATGTTTTATAGCGAGTCCGAGAGTACATGAGAGCTGGACCAAACCTTAATCTTTTCTCAACTCGAAAACCTCATCTTCGACAGTCTCGTCTAGCTGCCTCTCAGATTCATAATGTAGCCAGCCAATTGAAACGTTGTGCCAGTTTAAAAGAGCTAGAATCTGTATATGCCACCATGGTCAAGACCAGTTCAAATCAAGATTGCTTCTTCGTGAATCAATTTATTACGGCTTGTACCTCCTTTAGTCGTGTAGATTACTCTATTTTAGCCTATTCCCAGATGGAGAATCCCAACGTATTTGTCTATAATGCAATGATTAGGGGTTTTGTTGAGTCCGATAAGCCAATCCAAGCACTTGAAATTTATGTTAACATGTTAAGAGCGGAAGTTTTCCCCAGTAGTTATACGTTTTCGTCGTTGGTGAAAGTCTGTAGCTTGTTATCTGAATCGAGGTTTGGAGAAGCTGTCCATTGTCACATTTGGAGAACTGGGTTTCCAGCCCATTTGTTTATTCAAACTTCTCTTGTAGATTTTTATTCAAACATTGGCAGGATGGAAGATTCAAAGATGGTATTCGATGAAATGCCTGAAAGAGATGTTTTTGCCTGGACTACATTGATTTCTGGATTTGTGCGGAACGGGGATTTGATTTCTGCAAGGAGGTTGTTCGATGTGATGCCTGAAAGGAACATAGCTACTTGGAACACTTTGATTCATGGCTATGCAAGACTAAGAAACGTGGAATTGGCTGAAGATTTGTTTTATCAAATGCCTGAGAAAGATGTTATTTCATGGACAACCATGATCAGGTGTTACACTGAGAATGAAAAATTTAAGGAATCATTGCAAGCTTTTAATGATATGACGAAGTTGGGAATTACAGCTGATGCTGTGACTATGGCAACTGTGATTTCAGCATGTGCTCATCTTGGGGCCCTTGACCTTGGGAAAGAAATACATTATTATGTAATTTCTAATGCGTTTAAGCTTGATGTATACATAGGGTCTGCATTGATTGATATGTATGCCAAGTGCGGGAGTCTGGACAGGTCCCTTCTGCTGTTCTACAAGTTGCAACAGAAGAACCTCTTCTGTTGGAATGCAGTGATTGATGGTCTTGCAGTTCATGGGTATGCAGAAGCAGCCTTGGCACTGTTTGTAAAGATGGAAAGGGAGAAGATTAAGCCAAATGGTGTTACGTTTATTAGTGTTTTGAGAGCCTGCACTCACGCAGGACTTGTTGAAGAAGGCCGTAGAAAGTTTGAGAGTATGATATGTGATTATTCCATCCCTCCTGAAATTGAACACTATGGTTGCATGGTTGATTTATTGGCTAAAGCTGGCTTAATTGAAGAAGCACTGGAGTTGATAAAATATATGAGCTATGAACCAAATGCCGTTATCTGGGGTGCCTTGCTGGGAGGATGCAAACTTCACAGGAACTTAATGATTGCCCAAATCGCTGTAGATAACTTGATGGTTTTGGAACCAGGGAATAGTGGGTATTACAGCCTTCTGGTTAACATGTACGCTGAAGTTAACAGGTGGGGCGAAGCTGCAAAAGTGAGAGTAACCATGAAGAATCTACGGATAGAAAAGACGTGCCCTGGGGCCAGTTGGATTGAGATGGAAAGAAAAATATATCGGTTTGCAGCATCTGATAAATCTCACCAATCTTCTGATGAGATTTGCTCGATATTGTATGAATTGGATGGTCAGCTAAAGCTAGCAAGCTATGCGCCTGAATTTTCCTCAGTGCTGTAGCACAAGTATGAACATGTGGAAAGTACCTTCTCACATTTTTGCTGTTTACTGCAATCACGAAATGTTCTTGTTTTAGATTCCTAACGTTGACAACATATAGTGATGTCTGTTGGTGTTGGCCAGCACAAGGTAGGAACGCCATAAATTCTTGGGTTAGTTTTTTCAGCTAGTTAGGATCAGGGTAAATTTGAATTATATGTCGGGTGAAAAGCAAGAGGATTCTAGATTAACGAGCTTATCTAAACAGAGTTAGTATTTTAGCTGCGTTCGTTTTCTGCAAGTTTGTTGTTCTCATGATACCAAGATTATTACTTACAGTTTCTGTTAATATTTTGCGTTGAGCAGGCGGTTAAGTTGATGACTATGGCTAGGATGTCTATTCAACGTCCAAGAGCAATGCCTATGACAAGTCATGTCCTATCTTTTTGAGCATATCTTGATCACAAGGTGCTTTGTCAGACTTCTTGCTACAAAACATGGATTGAGACATTACTGACACATTTAATAGTATCCTGTTCATTGTCAGATTTACCATCACAACCTGTTCTCGGGACCATGTCATCAGAAGTGCATGAAATTCCATATTGCGCTGTTGTAAAGCAGGTAAGTATGTTTGAGCTTTGAGGACTTCAGTCAACAAATTTTGGTGCTTCCACTCACATTTCTTCCCTCCTCCGGAAAAGACAGTCAAAGAGAATGATGGGTGTTATCCAAGCTGGGCAGCTGGGGATGATCCAAATGTCAGATATCATATGAGGTACTGGATTAAACAATCGTCTCAAGTGGTGACTCAGTTGATTGGATACAAGTGAATAGAAAGTTCCTTCGTGGGGAATAAGAAGAAACTATGATTCTGCTTTCAAGGATGTTCTGCATAAACTGATTCGAAATGAAGAATTAGGCAGGTTATGTTTGGAGGCAGTCTTTTACAAGTACTAATAAGCAAATGTCTATCAATATCTTATGGTTGCAAAGGCAGGCTTCTAATCAATCACCAACTTTTGTTTACCGTTACATCCGAATGATGCTTGTGGAATATAAAAAAACATAATGAATAAGTAACAAAGAGCGGCTTTCACTTTCAAGTTCACTTGTTTAGAAGTCTCTGCTTTTGCGTCAAAAGACATATTTTACTTGGAAAGAATTAGAATGGGCGACAGATGAGTTAGAAAAAAACATGAGATGCAAAAGGTGAATGTTGTAATTCATAAAAGGAATATGTCTGAAGCCATCCATAACTCAAAAATCTTAATATCCCCCAAGAACCAATTGCTGCTTTCGTGAAACAGTATCATATCAAGTACAGACTTAGACTGAGACTGCTGCAATCTTGAAGGAAACATCTACTAAGAATGCCTGCATCTATCGCCAACAAGACTTTCCTGAATCTATCAATGTGCGTGCAACTGCTAGCTGGATGAAGAAATAGGCCAAATGCAATCAGTTGACAAACAATTAATTGAAGTCATTTTCATGAGAGTCTAGCACCTGATCCAATGGTCTAACTGTACCATGCAGAACCAAATAATCTACTTCAGCTGCCTTATCCTACATATATATCATTGCTTGCAAAGTAACCATTCACATTCACATTCACATTCACATAAAACTTCATACAACTGTTGTGCAGTTCAAAAATAGCACAACAGAGGAAGATTCTTGCCTGCTTATACTTCCAAACCTGAATGATCAACTCTGTTCTCTATATCATGTATCTTCAACAAAGACTACAATCCTGTCTCACAAAAGATTACAATCCTGTCTCACACTCAATGTGGACCTCAAATGATTATAAAGAGTCACAATCTGACAGTTTTCAAGATTAACTCTGTAAAAAAATGTAATTGGGCAGCTCAAATTGTAAACAAATAACCTCACCAGTTTATTAACTCTGTAAAGTTTATTAACTCTACACCATTAACCGATTCCTCTGGAGATTCTCTCAGATAAATCTGACGCAATAGCATGCATGTTGCTCTCATGACAAGCAGTCATAAATGCTGCCAAAGTCACATGATCTACGTTGCACTCCTTGTCCAATAATTTATGGAAGAACAATAGAGCAATGCCAACTTTCTTCTCACTACAAAGCTTCCTAATCAATGTATTAACCGTTCGAATCCAGAACTTTTTGTCTAGCCTCTCTAAGATGATCATTGCTGTAGCAGAATCATCTTGATTACAATACTCATAAGCTAATGTTACCCTTGTAACTTCGCATGGCACCAGCCCTTGGTCAACCATGGTTTCATACAACTGTCGAGCCTCATTCAACATAGACTCTTTGCACA
The DNA here is from genome assembly GCA_025629805.1 of Erythroxylum baracoense. NCBI lineage: Eukaryota > Viridiplantae > Streptophyta > Magnoliopsida > Malpighiales > Erythroxylaceae > Erythroxylum > Erythroxylum baracoense. Next base: position 589,485 of record JAOTAY010000009.1, on the reverse strand, counting down.
ACCCACTTATTAAAGCTCCATAAGTAAGATTATCTGGCATGCAACCATGAACATTCATCTCATGGAAGAACTTTATAGCTAAATTGACATTTCCCCGTCGACAATATCCACAAATCATGGATGTAAATGTTTCTTTAGTTGGAACTAATCCAAGTCCAACTAATTCCTCAAAAAGTTTCTCACATTCCTCCATTCTCTTTTGCCTACAGAAGAAAGCAATCAGAGTATTGTAAGTATAAATATCAGGTGGCAAGCCAGATTTGAACATCTTAGTTAACAAAGCAAGAGCTTGTTTATCATCAGCTCGCCTACAATGCTCAGATATGAGAATTGTATATGTTACTGTATCAACTTTCAATCCACGTTCCATTCCCCTTATCAGCAGTTTATATGCCTCTTGAATTCTTTGTTTTTTACAGAGTCCATCAACAAGTGCATTGTACGTGACAATTGTTGGATTGAAGCTTTCTTTTCCCATTAGATCCATCAACTCATCTGCTCTACCAAAATTACCAGCCTTGCTGTGGCCGTCAATAAGACAAGTGTAAGTCTTGATGTTCGGAACTAATCCTTGTTCTTTCATTCTGCTAAATAACATCTCTGCTCTATTCAGTTTTTCTTCTTTGCAATACCCAGAGATCATTGACGTATAGGTATGTACATTTGGCTTGTAATGATCACTTCTAACAAGCTTAAGAAAGAGCCTAAATGCTTTTTCAGTCCACCCCTTCTTGCACAGTCCGTCAATTAGTGATGTATGAGTGTACACATTTGGCTTCCATCCTTTCCTAACCATATTCTCCAACGTCTCAAATGCTTGCTTAATCCTACCCATTTTGCACAATCCATCAATCAAAGAGGAATAATTGATCAGATTTGGTTTTAAGCCCATTTTAACCCATTTCTCAAAATACCATAACACCCTGTTCACAAAACCCTTCTCAGAAAATGTGCTCATAATCAAAGTACAAGTAGCATTATCAACAGTTAAACCACTCTCAACCATATCCTTTAACCACCTATCTGCATCTGAAACTCTACCCATTCTACAATAACAAATAACCATCAACTTATAAGAGCTAGCATCAGGAAACAACCCATTCTGACACATATCATTGAAAACAGTCTCCGCATAATCAACTAAGCCCATCTCACAAGCAACTCCAATGGCAAAATTCAGCGTCCTATCACTCAATCGCAAGCCATGTTTTTGCATCTCGAGAACCATACAAACAGCCTCCTTTAACATTCCAACCTCAGCAAAATTTCTCATCAAGTGATGCATCACTTCGTTGGCTCTCTCCAAATTGCCGTTAGCAATAAAAGAAGTTGCACAGACGATATATAACCTCATAAAGTGTTTAAATTTAGGAAACCTGACGGCCCAATTGAAGAAACTCAAAGCCACCATCGAACCCGCTTCATTTGCAAGGGAAGCAACAATTGTAATAGCATGTTCATGAGTCAAAGAATCAGGGTCAACCTCGAGATGGAGATGTCTTTGTTGGAAGTAGGATTCACAAATCAGTGAACACATGGACCTAACCGGAGACGCGGGAGCTTGTGGTGACGGAGGCGACAGTGAAGATGGGGTTTGATCATTGTGACTGGAGCTATGGTAATAGCATGTGGGATTAAGAGAGAGGAAACACAGAAGAGGGTTGTAGCAGAAAGCATTGGGAAAGAAGAGTTTATTTCTCAGTGCAAAACTGAGAAGAGAGACCATGAAGGTTCCAACTTTCTGTTGTGTTTTTTTTGGAGAAAACTAAAACCAGCAAAAGCCATTAAGAAAACCATCTCCATATGACGAAGTTAACAAAGCAGCCATTAAGAAGCAAACTCTTAACTCCAAAGTCCAAAGTGAAGCAAACCTCACCAGTTTCAATCTACAGCTTTCCTTTGTTTTCGCGTGACATCGTTTAAGTGATGAATCTCTTTCCTTCTTTCTTGATTGCCTCCAGTAACATACGCTCCACGGAGATGCCGTTTTGCTCACCTTTCCTTTTGCTTTTTACACTTTCGTCTCCCAGATGTCGCGTTTCAGTTATGCCTTTTCACAAAACAGTCCCCTCAATTATATTATTTTACAAACTAGATCTTTCTTTTCATTTATGACGCTTCTTTTTTTGTTTTTTATATATTCGTTTTCAGGCCCTGATGTATTTCCAAATCCCAAATTGGGCACTGAGTTTCCTTTCAATTTCAATCATTTCAACTTTTCTGGTTACCCAATTAAGGATCAAATCAAACTAATTTCATAATTGATCCCCAATCGGATAAAATAATCCTTTCACAAGTACGTCTTCCAATTTTCCATTACTCCTTCTAATTCCCCTCAAATATACTCTATTCACAATTTACTTTTAATTCAAGTCAGGAACAAAATTAACATGTTTATTGTGACAAAACTTAAATTAATGCTGAAATATGATTGGATGCAATTTTATATTCTTAAGTATAATTAAAATTTTAAGAGTTATTTGATACTACTTTCATTTTCTTATTATAATTTTCAGTTTTTGTTTTATTAGTTTTCTACTTTTGAGCATCTTGTTCCCATCAAAAGTACCTAAGTACAACTCATTTAATTTGTATAAGAAGCAAATAGTAGCCAACAAGTTTATATTAGTGTCTCGTTGACTAAGCTTTGTCTTTGATAAATACTTCCAAATTACACACTTAAGTGTGTGCTTTCTCTAAAGAGAAAATCAATAGCAAGTATAATGTTTTTAAACAAAAGGCTTCACCAAAACATTTTCAAGGTAAATTTTCATAAATGCTCTATGCTTTTATACAAAGAAACATCTCATTGTACATTGTTTAACAAAAAGAAAAACAAAATAACTAGGATAATTAGTCTAAAGTGTGCTTACCTTCTCAACTACTCTATTTATGTAGGAGTGCAAGGTTTTTTTCTCTTCTTTGACCCTTTCTTATATAAAATCATCTCTGACACTTAGTATCGTAGCAAGAATATGTGTTTAGAAATAAACTAAAAGACCTATACAAAGTAAAGTTTTAGCTAGCACTTCAAACCTTTTCGAATGTTTAAATATGAAGCAACCATAAAATTTGCCTCTTAAGTCCGCTAATATGAACCTAAAGCATGTTTGAAATGTATAAAGTGGTAAATAAGATTACTTCAAATAATGACTTTAAATAGTAATTTTATGTGTACAACTACAACATAATAGATCCCACAACTTGCTTGTTATTCTCAAAATCTGGACCAACATCATAACAATTTGCAAAACTGGGTGTAATGTTGAGGTCACTAATAATAAATGTCCTTCTTTCTTTTCGAAGAAGGTACTTCTATCTTTTCTATAATGGAGACATCAATATCAATCCCAAATTTTAAATGTATACATTGCTAGGTCTATAATAGACAACATTCATTAAAAAGCAAATCTAACTAAAAGAACAAATAAGGTAACTTCTCAATGAAAAGGTAGCAAATGCACTGTTATCTAGAATATGTTAAAAATATGAAAATTGTTGGAATTAGATTTAAAGGATTCATGACTAACTAAGGCAACATAAGAACATGCCTTTGAAAAAAAAAAGAGGAGATAAAGAAATAGTGGATTATATCATTTCCTTGGTTACTTTATAAATGGTAAGGTTTTTCTATATACTAAATTCAATTCCTTTAATTATCCAATTTTATTGTTAACTTATATAGTTCACACCTTTTAGTTCTACCTCTTTCAAACAAAATAGGTCCTTAAGCTTAAACTCTATCCTTTTTATATCATCACTTTTCGCACTAGGTCAATACAAGTTAAATAAAATTGCCAATTGCCTACAACAATTTCATTACAAACAAAATCATAGAAATGAAAACTTAAGACATGCTTGGACACTAGGAATTAAAGATTGATACATGATCCAAAGACAAAATTTTTTTAAATGATATCAATCAAAATGGGCAACCTTGCCTTAGTCTTGTCAAATATGAAATGGATGTACCAAAATGATGATGATTAATGAAAACATAAAGGCCCTCATTATCAATCTTCAAAAGCTTATATTTCTCAAACTCCTTAAACTTATATATAATCACAATAACTTTATACTTCTTATCTTTGTAATGATTAACAAGCCTCATGAAACCCTCAACTGTAAAGCCACTTGTTGATTGAACATGCTAACTTCATATAGCAAAAATTTACAACCTCTTAAAATGGAAAAAGAATAAAAGAATTTGACAAACAATATTGACCCAATCATTAAAGAAATTAAGAAAATACTTTTTTGGTTACCAAAGTATTTGTTACTTGCTTAGTGACAACTTCATTCTCTCTCAAACTTTAAGTTTATAAATTTGCTTGCTTGCCATTATAAATGATATGCAATGCGGAAAAAGGGAGTCTATATTGGTATAGTAATTTAAAGGAAACGAAAATTTGCATCAATCAATACAAATCAAATATATTAAACAACACTAGTAATTAAAAATGATAAGTAAAACAGAAACAAAATTAAATACAATAGAATGATATCAATGCAATGTCATAAAAACTGTACCAATATCATTATCAGATTTAGTTCTAGTATAGTATGATATGGCTACCAACATTTCGAGTAATTTTTAAAAATTACAAATTAATTCATGAATTTGTAAAAATTACAAATCAAACTAATTTCATAATTGATCCCCAATCGGATAAAATAATCCTTTCACAAGTACGTCTTCCAATTTTCCATTACTCCTTCTAATTCCCCTCAAATATACTCTATTCACAATTTACTTTTAATTCAAGTCAGGAACAAAATTAACATGTTTATTGTGACAAAACTTAAATTAATGCTGAAATATGATTGGATGCAATTTTATATTCTTAAGTATAATTAAAATTTTAAGAGTTATTTGATACTACTTTCATTTTCTTATTATAATTTTCAGTTTTTGTTTTATTAGTTTTCTACTTTTGAGCATCTTGTTCCCATCAAAAGTACCTAAGTACAACTCATTTAATTTGTATAAGAAGCAAATAGTAGCCAACAAGTTTATATTAGTGTCTCGTTGACTAAGCTTTGTCTTTGATAAATACTTCCAAATTACACACTTAAGTGTGTGCTTTCTCTAAAGAGAAAATCAATAGCAAGTATAATGTTTTTAAACAAAAGGCTTCACCAAAACATTTTCAAGGTAAATTTTCATAAATGCTCTATGCTTTTATACAAAGAAACATCTCATTGTACATTGTTTAACAAAAAGAAAAACAAAATAACTAGGATAATTAGTCTAAAGTGTGCTTACCTTCTCAACTACTCTATTTATGTAGGAGTGCAAGGTTTTTTTCTCTTCTTTGACCCTTTCTTATATAAAATCATCTCTGACACTTAGTATCGTAGCAAGAATATGTGTTTAGAAATAAACTAAAAGACCTATACAAAGTAAAGTTTTAGCTAGCACTTCAAACCTTTTCGAATGTTTAAATATGAAGCAACCATAAAATTTGCCTCTTAAGTCCGCTAATATGAACCTAAAGCATGTTTGAAATGTATAAAGTGGTAAATAAGATTACTTCAAATAATGACTTTAAATAGTAATTTTATGTGTACAACTACAACATAATAGATCCCACAACTTGCTTGTTATTCTCAAAATCTGGACCAACATCATAACAATTTGCAAAACTGGGTGTAATGTTGAGGTCACTAATAATAAATGTCCTTCTTTCTTTTCGAAGAAGGTACTTCTATCTTTTCTATAATGGAGACATCAATATCAATCCCAAATTTTAAATGTATACATTGCTAGGTCTATAATAGACAACATTCATTAAAAAGCAAATCTAACTAAAAGAACAAATAAGGTAACTTCTCAATGAAAAGGTAGCAAATGCACTGTTATCTAGAATATGTTAAAAATATGAAAATTGTTGGAATTAGATTTAAAGGATTCATGACTAACTAAGGCAACATAAGAACATGCCTTTGAAAAAAAAAAGAGGAGATAAAGAAATAGTGGATTATATCATTTCCTTGGTTACTTTATAAATGGTAAGGTTTTTCTATATACTAAATTCAATTCCTTTAATTAGCCAAATTTATTGTTAACTTATATAGTTCACAACTTTTAGTTCTACCTCTTTCAAACAAAATAGGTCCTTAAGCTTAAAATCTATCCTTTTTATATCATCACTTTTCGCACTAGGTCAATACAAGTTAAATAAAATTGCAAATTGCCAACAACAATTTCATTATAAACAAAATCATAAAAATGAAAACTTAAGACATGCTTGGACACTAGGAATTAAAGATTGATACATGATCCAAAGACAACAATTTTTAAAATGATATCAATCAAAATGGGCAACCTTAGTCTTGTCAAATATGAAATGGACGCACCAAAATGATGATGATTAATGAAAACATGTAGGCCCTCATTATCAATCTTCAAATTTCTCAAACTCCTTAAGCTTATATATAATCACAATAACTTTATACTTCTTATCTTTGTAATGATTAACAAGCCTCATGAAACCCTCAATTGTAAAGCCACTTCGTTGATCGAACATGCTGACTTTACATAGCAAAAATTTACAGCCCCTTAAAAATGGAAAAAGAATAAAAGTATTTGACAAACAATATTGACCCAATCATTAGAGAAATTAATAAAATACTTTTTTGCTTACCAAAGTATTTGTCACTTGCCTAGTGACAACTTCAAACTCTCTCAAACTTTAAGTTTATAAATTTGCTTGCTTGCCATTATAAATGATATGCAATATGGAACAGGGAGTCTATGTTGGTATAGTAATTAAAAGGAAATGAAATTTTGCATCAATCAATATAAATAAGATATATTAAACAACACTAGTAATTAAAAATGATAAGTAAAACAGAAACAAAATCAAATACAATAGAATGATATCAATGCAATGTCATGAAAACTGTACCAATATCATTATCAGATTTAGTTTTAGTACAGTACGATACGGCTACCAGCATTTCGAGTAATTTCTTAAAATCACAAAAGAATTTCTCAATATATTGTGCTATATAACATTTAGTTTTACATTAACCATGTCCTCAAAATTATAATAATATAAATTTGAAATAACAATTATCTATTTATTTATATTAATATTAATATTAATATTATTTTTCACATATAAATAATAACCATAATTATATAAGAAAAAGATCGTTTAATTATATATATATATATATATAACTAAGGAGAATGCAAAGTACTTAAAATATTATAATTTCATCATATAATAAAGAATAATTATATCAAAACATCAAATAAGTATTATAACAAGCGTTTGTGCCTAAGAATACAACCAAATAGAAGTAAAATTTGGAACAAAAATATTTACAAATAAAAGTTTATATTTATATTACATATACAGAATTTAACATATGCATCAAATAGAAGTGAAATTAAAAGAAGAGATGAAATGAAAAACCCGAAACTTCATTTAATCGAATATCCGCTCAAATCGTATTGATCTCAATTCTCATTTGGTACAAAATTCTCATCATTAAGAGGAGTCTCATCATCACCATTATTTAATCTCATTGCATCAAATGACATGTTAATACTTTCCCATTTAAGATTATCTTCGAAGTCACCCTCTTATATCAAAACTGGTTCCTTAGAAGCCCAAATTGCTAAAAGATCGATACGATCAAGGAAAATTAGATTTATAAAACTACTTGTTATATTAAGAGCCTAGTAAACAAATAAAATTAAATTATAAGAAATTAAAATTAATTATATTTAATTTAATAATGATAATAACTTACCATTCTTGAAGCTTTAAATTGTATTGAAAAAGACTAAGTTGTTCAATCTTGTGTGTTTTAATCTATTCCTTTTTCTTGTAATGGATGAATTCAAATATGCTATAATTCTTTTCATACCCTGTTATACTCATACATTGACTTATAATTCAAATTACAAACCTTTGCAATTTTGGATCATCACTTTTGAATTAGGCCCACTAAGCAACTGTAAGACAATAAAAGTAACTTTATAAACAAAATAAAGTAATGATTAATTTCCAAAAAGTAACTAAAGTGAAAAATATATGTCTGGATTAAGTTTGTCTCTTTAACAAATAATAATTAGCATTCCAAAATCACCAAAAGTACCCTTATAAACCTCTAATTATAAGCTTAAGAGATCATGTGCCATCTCATGGGTATCAATTATTGTAATAGTTAATAACATTCCTTATTAACTTTAGCTTTCTTTGTAAAATTTGGTCTAAAATAGACACTAGGATTTATAAATGACTCAGCTTCAAACAATAAAGAATAAAATTGCATTTCCTATTTCTCATTGATGATTGTAAGATAAGGTATGTATAAAGAATACCTATTTTTCAGATTGGCCTTAATTACTTCCTTCGCCTTCCCTATGACAACATAAAACTAACTCATTGTTGCCTACTTATCACTATCAACCAAATGAAGTATTCTTACTAAAGGCTAATAAACTCAGAAGACAAACTAACGTTGAGACTAAAATTAATGATCTTAAATTGATAAGAAATTAGTTGTAAATCTTGTAATAATAGGACGATACAAATTCCTACTATTGGTGAAATTCTTTCTCGTCAAGTTTAGGACCCATGTATGATTATACATGAACTTGATCATTATTTTTTGCTTTTTACATAATTTCAACAATAATAGGAAAGAATTATACCTGCTTTGCAATCTTTTTCCAACTGTTTTCTATCATTGTCAGTAATGAAGTTAACAATATTTTTTAGCCCAATTTCATTCACAACTTCTTTAAATATTTGAAACAGAGTATCAACATTTCTAACAAGGCCAGATGCATCAATAAACTTCAAAAATGTTTCCCCTTATTAGAGTAAACAAAAAAATTGCTAATAGGCTCATGTCTTCTATTTGTCTAACCATCATACATGATCAAATACCCATAAGTTTTCCAAGTCATTCTTCTTTCATCCAAATAACTATTTCATAAATTGAGATGCTCAGAAGTTTGCCTTTGTAGTTATTAATTGAAGGAGCTTTATATCCTAGATAGTAAAAGGCAACAACATCCAGTATAGGCTGGTAATAATAAAATTGGACAACAATGAATGATATACCTGAATCATACCATCATTTAGCCATTGCCATGTCCACATTTAGAGTTACTTCTTTAGATTCTAAGGCTATACAAATTGAAGACTTTGCTTCAGGAGTTATTTGTGATGTAAAAAAGTTAGATATCTATCCTTTTCTTTTCCTCACATCAAGAGCAACATTCCCTTCTTTTTAGGTAAGACAACCACCTTCAACATCCTCACTATTATCACGATCACCGGAAAAAGAATTTCTACTACTAATTTTGTAATTCAATCTTTACCTTTTATCTTTCTTATACTATTACTCTTTAAAAAAAGTTTTTATTTTTCATTTCACGTTATGACTCACTTTTTTATGAGGCTCAACATCACCTTTGATCCCAGCTAAATGCTCTTTTAATCTTGTGATTCTCCCAGCTTTCAAATTCTTGTTACAATATAAATAAATGGTATAGTTCTTCATTCTAAGAACCAATCTATCGTGAGTTCAAGCTAGATTATCAAATTCCTAAAGTGGCTAAATTATAAGAAGTACTTGAACTTCCCTCTATATATCTGTAAAAATAAATGAAGACATAGCAAAATTAACTTAATAACTTAAGTATCAAAATAAAATTGTGTGAAATAATAAGAAGAAATAGAGCAACAATAATTTCTTAACAATCATATGATATAGACATGCAAGTAAACTTCATAAACTTGTATAAATAATTACTTACAAAAATTCAATGCTTAAGGACATTATATCTAAGAAAGTCTTATGTTTCTTAACCTAAACTTCAAACATATACATTGATTGTTGTACTTTCATAACTATAACCGATTTTATGTAATTAAATAATTCAAATACAAAGTCACAACTATAACCCTTTGTGTGATTACATAATTTAACCCTAAAGTCACAACTATAACCCATTTTGTATAATTACATATACATAAACTCACAATTATAACCTATTTTGTATGACTACATGATTCAACCATAAACTCAAAACTATAATTCATTTTGTATGATTACATAATTCAACCATAACTCATTCGTAATTATATAATTCAACCATAAACTCATTTCTATAAATTCAATCTAGATAATCATATAATTCAACCATAAAGTCACAAATATAACTCATTTTGTGTGATTACATAATTTAAACATAAACTCACAACTATAATCTATTTTGTATAATTATATGATTCAAGCATATACTCATAACTATAACTCATTTTGTATGATTACATAATTCAACCATAAACTCGTAACTATAACTCATTTTGTGTAATTACATAATTCAAACATAAACACATCTATAACTTAATTTGTGGAATCACATAATTCAAACATAAACACATTTATAACTTAATTTGTGGAATCACATAATTTAACTATAAATTAACTAACACCATTTTGTATGACTACAAAATTCAATTTATAATATATAACCCAATTTATAATAAAGACCAACATTTTATTCAATATTTCTCAAATTTAAGACAATAACACAAACTATAATTCAATATTGAATCCACAAATTCCATAATATAGACAAGATAAAAGCACATCCAAAAAACACACACTATAAGTATGAGTGTATAACACAAGTCACATAACACAAAATCAGTCAACTCGAGCACATAGTTCGACATTTTGATTTTTGCAACCTTGAGGTTTGATTATCTACTTAACTAGGACGGTAGAGGAGTGATTATAGGATGCGACTGTGAGAGAGAGTGAGGCAACAGGGGTTGTTGGTTGGGAACCAGATCCTCTGTACCCACTACTTTGTACCAATTCTGTTTCATGCGATTTCAGCCATATAAATGTGTGAGACTCATGTGGGACCTTGAGAAATGTATGGATGAGATCGCATAGAACAAAGTAAGTATAGGGTAGTGGGTATAGAGGATCTCATCCCTACTGATTGCGAGGTGCGATTATAAGAAAGAGTGAGGTGACTAGGAATGATGTAGCGACAAGGCTGTGGAGTGCGACATTGTGACTACGACGAATGGCAATGAAGAGGCGATGGGGATATGATTGGCGACAAAACATGAATGAGGGTTGTGACTGATTGCGAAATACGATAGACAAAAGAGGTAAAAGGGTGGCCAAAACATGAATAATGTAGGGTTTGGGGTTTTTTTAAGAATAGTTTTTTCTTTTTACAATTTAGTCCTCATTTTTAAAAATCTTTTATTTAACCTAATATTCAATTGATATTTTGAATATCAATTAATACTGGTCGGTACTAGCTGAAAAGATCAATATAGGTCGATATCATAGGTAAGTACACTATTGGTAACTTCAGTACCATTTTTCAGACAATATAACATATACCGACTGATATGCTATGAAAACATAAACATTGTATCAATGACATTGTCACAAGGGGCCAAAGATATGTTGCTTTTTGAATGAACATTCAAACTTTATTTAACTCGTATTCAGTTGTCTTTTAGATTTCAATGATATTTTGAATATCAAAAATTCTAAAAAGGCTAATGTTTCTCTTATGTCATGTATATTCGTTAACTTAAAAAGATATTGAAAGAGTAAATTGATAGTAAGGAAAATAAAAATAAGATCCCAATGCGTATTTCATTAGCATTTAGAGAAATGTAGAAATTAAGAAGAAATAAAATTATGCTCTTGAACATCAATTAAAGATGATTTGGGAGATGCATAATAAAAAATTGTGTCAAGGAGCAACCGTTGTTATCAATAAAGAAAAGTATCAAAAAAAGTCCTAAAAAGATAGAATAGGAATAATTTTTGTTCTAGCAAACAAAATTTTTATGTTTGTGGAATCAATTGCTACAATTATAGAAAAATGGATTTTCACAATAAGAAAATACAACAATATCAAAATAATCACATATTTGTGGTTTGTTTTCTTTTTTCCTGGGTAAAAAATAAAAATTGCCCCCTAACATTTAAAAAAAAATTAAGTTAGTTTACACCATTATTTATAATATCTCTTTATATCTTAATATTTTAAAAAAGGTACTGGTAGCATTCTAAATACAATTAGAGTTGAGTTTTTGGTAGTTTTTAAAATACGAGTCATCAATATAATATATTTGATGGCACAATTAGATAATTTGGACTCATTAGACAATGATATGAACTTAAAAATAAGTTTTTTAAATGATGATTAAATGTATTATTTTTTTTACTTTAATGTTTTTTTAAAAATGTAAATAAGTCTCTACGTTATTTTTATTATCACTTTTTTTGAAAATTAAAATTATATTAATTTAGCCAAATTGTAGAGATTTAATAAGTTAGGTTCTAAAAACATGACCCAATAATAACAAGTAGAAAGGTCTTCCTCTAATAGAAATCTAATGCCCCGGAGAGTTGCAATGTGTATTATTTTAGCGAGATTAAAATGCAAAGTATTGCAAATGATATAAATTAATATTAAAATAATAACATTTTTACTTATAATTTATATAAAATGTTAAGTTGAAAATTATAAAAATGGGGAAAGAAGTATGCCCTTAATTATATGATTTTTGTTATGATAAATGATTAAAAAACTAAACCTAATTGATTGGTTCAATTGTAAAATTTTTTAACTAACTAATTTTTTAATTTAGTTTTTAACTTTCCAGTTCGAGTTACTTTAATAATCATTATTATTAAAAATTGATAAGTTTATTAATTAATCAATCGATTTTCGTTAGAGATGGCAATTTTTAACTCATAGGCTTAAATTTAGTTGTTTTTAATGAGCCGACTCATAGGCCAGGCTCAAGTGCAAGTTGACTCGATATCTAATTATTTTAAATAAAACAACATCATTTTACTTAGAAGAATTAAGTCTTAGATAAACTTGACCCTGAGTTGCTCAAGTTTGGACCCAATTAAGAAAATTAAGAAAATTACGTTATTTTATATTTTTAATTTTAAAAGAATTGGCAAGGCTATTCTACGAGTCAATCATAACTTTAATAAATTAATCAATTTTTATACTGCAAAGAAATCAATTAATTTTTATTCAATATTCTTCTTTTTAATTAAATTTTAAATTAAAGATAACTTCTTTTAATTATATTTTAAAAATTTAAAAATTATTTAATTTTTAATATAGTTGATTTAATAGCTGTTGGATTTTTTAAACTTTTAAATTCTTTTATACAATTTTAATTTTCAGTCCGATTTTTTAAAGATGGCTTCTCATTGAAACATGATATCAACCAAACAGCAGGCGCACTGTCACTTGTTCGATTCCCTCCCAACAAAACGCTTTCACTTGTCTATCTCTGCTTCTTTGAAAGCCAAAATGCTTAAACTGAATGTGCTTCGACCCTCACTTTCCCGATCCTTAAGCCTAACTCTTCACTGTCACTCCGTTTCGCCGCATAGGAATTATGCTACTTCGATGAGCAACAAGAAGCTCTTATTCCGTCAGCTTTTCGAGAAGGAATCTTCTACTTATACCTATTTGCTCGCCGACGTTTCTCACCGTGATAGGCCTGCTCTTGTTAGAAACCATCGCTCTTTCTATGCTATATTCTACTTACTACTTAAGTTTAGATTGTTTCTTTACTTGAAAAGATGACATTTTTTTCTGTAGTTGATTGATCCAGTTGACAAGACGGCGGATAGGGATCTGACCCTTGCGAAAGAATTGGGATTGAAGCTTATCTATGCTATTAACACCCACGTCCATGCAGACCATGTCACCGGCACTGGCTTGATAAAGGTCTCGGTTCAGTTTATTCCTTGATTGTGATGTGAGTTTACGGTGATCCATTTTGTTTATAAGATTGCAGAGTAAAGTTCCCGGTGTCAAATCTGTTATATCTAAAGCGAGTGATGCAAACGCTGACCTTCAAATTGATGCCGGCGATAGAATTTATTTTGGTGATTTGTTCTTAGAGGTATGTACCATCCATCTAAGTTTCAGCCAAGAGACACAGTATCTGGTTACTGATGTTGTCTATAACTGAATTGTTTAGAATTTGGATTAAGAGTTATCGTGTCTGACGGTTAGATCAAAGAGACAAGTTTCAATGAGGAAAGGCGGTTTATGCTATCATTTTAGCCAAGTTTATTGAGCGTACTCGTCTGCTATCACTATTAAATTACATGGCAACATTACCAAATATCTAGAAAGGACAACATATATAGAGGAGAAATTAAACCCATAATATTGCTATGTAAATGCCAGTAGAGCTTTTGATGGAGTTGTTTCAAGTCCTGTTAGTTTAATTGAACAACTACTTTCTAATTTGAAGTCTAAGGTCTCATTTGGTAACTGGTAATGAAGAGGTGAGACTGGAAATGCAACTTGCATTTCTAACTTTTCGGGAATAGATAAGATAGAGAATGACAAAATTGGAATGAATCTTAAATAATTCCAGACTTTTACTCCTAATGGAGTGTGGGTATGCGAGGGAATGAAAAATCGGAAATAATAGATAAAGATATTATTAGAATATTATCAAGTTGTTATCAAAATATTATTAAGATATTGATTCTTATCAGAATATTATCATTATCTTTTATATTTATTTCTTTAATAATTATTTTATTTGTTTTATTGATATTTTTATTCTTATCGTAAAAATATTCATAATTATTTAAAAATTAATAATTTATTTAATCATTAAAAATAATTTTAATTATTTATTTATTAAATAAAAATTCATAAATTAATAATAATATAAAATATTTGATTAATTATTTACAAAATTAATCATAAGTAAAAAAATTTTATTACCATTCTTAATATTTGATATCAAACACTATATAACTATTAACTTCTATAATTTCATTCCCAGTGCTTGCATGCTAAACACGCATAATCAGTAATTTTATTCCTTTTCTGATTCCCACTTTTCATTCTGATTCCTATGTTTTCATTCCGATTCTTTCATTACTGGTTATTAAACGAGACCTAAGAGTAGTGAAGCCTTTGGCTTAGAAATTAACTGTATATATTTAGGTATTGGTTAAAGCAAGTAGCAGCAGTGTCGTTCTAATCAGAGATTATCTTCTAGTGTTTTCTTAAATAAATGAGACCGATCATTCATCTAAAATGTTATGCAAACAAATTGTCTAAAAGCAAAACTGGTACTTCTGATAAGACTTCCAGTAAAATGCAATGGGTTATTACTTATACTACCATGGTTTCCTTAAGTATCTGGTGCTGAAGTGAGATATTTCTTTAAAAATTTATTACTTCTCACATTCCTCATGAGTTGCGAATATTACTTACATTTTGCTAGTTAATGTCCATCATGTTGGGCAAAAGCAGTGGCTGTCGTCTTTCATGTTGGTGTTAATCTGGTGATTTCACAATTTCCAAAACATAATATTTGGAGTACACTCCTTTAAGTATGACCATCGCTTCCCACTTTTTATTTATCCAACTATTTATCTTGTTTTTTTCTAGTATCCTTTTAATGTTTTTAAGCTTTGGATTGCCAGGTACGAGCCACACCTGGCCATACACAAGGTTGTGTAACCTATGTTACAGGAGATGGGCCTGATCAACCGCAACCAAGGATGGCTTTTACTGGTGATGCACTGCTGATCCGTGGATGTGGACGAACTGATTTCCAGGTTTTAATTCTTGCATTTTAATTCATTCTGCAAGATTTTTCATCCTCTGCTCAACTCTGGCATTTTAGGACCTACTCCTTTTTATACAATTACTTCAATTTATTTGTAGGGAGGAAGTTCACATCAACTATACCAGTCAGTCCATTCACAGGTAAGGAAAAATGAATGTTGTCTTTTCAGATTCTCTTTGTTAGTAGTTAAACCGCTTTACATATCTAAATACCAACTGTCAACGTTGTCAGATCTTCACATTGCCCAAGGACACTTTGATCTATCCTGCTCATGATTACCGGGGTTTCACTGTATGATACTCTATCTTAGCTCGCTCTTCAGTTATCTGAGCATATTAATGGAGGTGCTTATTCTGAACCATCGTGTGAGTTGCAGGTGAGCTCTGTTAAGGAAGAAATGCTTTATAATCCAAGACTCACAAAGGATGAGGTTTATCTTTTGCGTTCTTTTGTCTGTCTGCTATTTTTTTGTGAATTGTTCTTGTATCTAATTGGTTCAATTGTTTTAATGCCTTTTGCCAGGAAACATTCAGGAGTATCATGGCAAGTAAGTAGCACCATCTCTTTAGCATTTGTTTAAGCCTGATATTATTGAATTTAACACAAAATTTTCATTCACAGATTTGAACCTTCAGTATCCGAAGATGATTGATATAGCTGTTCCTGCAAACATGGTTTGTGGATTGCAAGATGTGTCCGCAAAGCCTGCTGAAGCTTTTTCCAGCTAAACATACTCTGGTACAGTTTGCAGGCTGTTATTGGATCAAAATGGTGCAAATCTATGTTCACAAACTAATAGTGCTACTGGTTGTTTAAAATTTTAATTCAATCACTAACATGTAAAACGCATAATAATGATAGTAATAAGTGTAAACATAAAATATGCTATCCAAGTTAAAGTTTGTGCCATGCTTTTTTGGTATCCTACAACCTTGGATTTGCTGTATGTGGATCTTATAATACACTCATTTTAAGTTCATTGAATATGTATCATGCTACCAGAAAATATAAAATGGCCATTTTTGCTAATGCATCTAAATGGTGCTTATCTTCTTATTGGGATGCCTATATATTCAATTGATGAAGTACTGAGCCAGACAAATATTAATAGTTGCGTAACAACATGGAAGATGCAAAGTGGATAGATGTGAAAAACAGATCTATGTTACATGACATGAACCTAACAACTACTCGATGGAAGTCATTTCTGGAACAAACCGACAAGTGGAAGTGCTTGTATTTTACACGCAGGTATTGGAAAGTGATGCGATTGATAGAGCATTATATTACTGCATTTTCCTTCTTTTACTAACCAATATCTCATATTTATATCTTAACTTGTAATTGCTACATCTCAAGACTCAAAAAGAAGATCTAAAATTATTTAAGCAACAAAATCCCTTTAACATTGAAATTTCGACAAGTTCACTAAAATCTAAAAGCATTTGCACATATCTGGTGTTGAAATTCTCCCTACATTTCAAAGCGATCAATCACCTATCTACAAAGAGATACTAATGCAATTTGAATAACATTAAAGTTTTTTTCTATTTTATCATGGAGCTAGATGGTATAGTGGGAAGTTAACTTCAAAGTCCGAAGTCCAATAAAAAGTGAAAGAATTAAGAATTTTTCTATATTTGAAATTTGAAAATATGTTTCAAAGACCAAAGTTCAGTAAAAATTAAGAATTTTCCTATATTATATAAGTTGAAAATTTGTTTCTCATACACTCACAAATTATTGTAAAAAAATCTTTTTTTAATAATGAGGTCGCTTGTTATTTATCAACTTTATTTCATTACAATATTATATATTTTCTCTATAATTTTTGTTGACTTGATCATCAAAACCAAATGTTAAAAGTTATTTGGACACTTGATTTTGCAACACTTTCAAAAGGAGCTCCTAAAGACAAACATATAGTAATCTTAACATTAGATTTTTGAACCCAAACTTAAACTTGAAGATAATTCATACACACCCTTTGATGCCCATGATTATAAATAATTGATTTTAATAAGTATATTATTGGTTCCGCAATGGCACACAAGAAAGAGGGTAAATTGTGTATATTCACCTTTTCCCCTCCATTTCTAAGCTAATAAATGAATTGCGTATTATAATAAATGATAATGACAAATTCATATAAGAAAATTATAAAGCATCATAATAATAATAAATAAAGAGAGTAGGAAAAAAGTGAAAATTAATTTATAGTATTTCTGCTAAACAATCCTTGACTTATATCTACTCTCCAAGGTCCACTTAGGAATGTACTATCTTCTTCCTTTAATTGGTACAGAACAACCATCTATGCAACATCTTGTTTATCATGTATGAAGAGAAACCTTTATAATAATCTTGCTATGCCAAGGGTTGAAAGTAATCATTTACAAATCCTGTTCAAGATCGAAAGGAATCCTTACAATGTCTATCCTAAGTAATTTCTCCAATTGTAATAATTATACAACTCAAAAACTCATTCTCTTGCTCACCCCAATGAAAAAAGAATTAATGAGTCAGATATGAAGTAAATCACTTGTTATTATAGAAATCACGTATAATATGTAAAATACAAGAAGGGGGGTTGAATTGTGTTAAATCGTCTAAGATAGTAATCTTTAAAAAACTTCTTGATTTTCTTGAAAGAT
>JAOTAY010000009.1:544569-561493 GCA_025629805.1 Erythroxylum baracoense | reverse complement strand
TTGTTATGATTTTCGAGTATGTTAGATGATGCCATGTGTAAGTTAGAATTGTTATTGCTCCAACATACCATTATTGTCGGTTATGTTCCTAAAAGCTTAGGTATGTATCCTATGGTAGTGGGATGTTGCAAGTTTAGCCGACTGTTATTTTTTTCTTTTGATAATCCATTTGGTATTCACTGTTTTGTTATTACTTTAATACTTTTGTTGACAGTAACATGCGATTAAAGTGTTTAATGATGATGAATGTGGTGATATCCATGATGGGCTGATCTCTTTTCTTGAGAATTAATGTAGCTATTTAGTTGAATATGCATGATTGAGTTACAGATATGTTGCCTTATTTATTGCTGTGGTTTCTGAACTGAGTGAATGTAATAGAATGGATAAACTTTGCATCATTTTAGTGTTAAATGAAGATTTAAGAGATAAAGTTTAACACGGATCGTGAAACTATGGAAACTTAGGTTAAGAACTAGAAATATATTAACTTAAGTGGTAATTAGTAGTCAGGTTTTCATTATTAATTCGGATAGTAACTTGTTGAATACAAAAGTTAGACTAGTTCATTATTCGAATTAATTTAGAACCTAACTATTAAGTTTAGTAAGACAACAATCCAATCATTTTCCCTTAATCATGCATAGGAGATTAAATTAGTAAAATTAATTCTCGAGAGTTTTTCCACTTTGGTTAATTTTTTGTCTTTTCTCCCAATTGATTCCGTCTACTTTTCAATTTAATTTCATAATTTTCCTTAAAAGCTTTTACTTAACAATCAGGATATAATGTTTAGGAATGCATTGTTTTTATTTTTATTTTAAATTCAAACTTAATTTAAGTTGACCAATTTCACCTCCGTGTTAGACGACCCTGAGTTATCAACTACAACTATCTCATATACTTACGAGTATGATGTCCTAGGTTTTTTTAGAACTTTTTGGGCACGACAATTCATGATGAGACAGAGGGGTTTTAAAGTTATCCCTCACAAGATCAAGGCAATCATCAGCATGAAATTACCAAAGGCCTTAAAGGAAGCACAAATCAACACTTATAAAATGACAAGCTTATCATGTTATCTTTACAAGTATGCCTAAAGATATCTCCCATTCTTTAAAATAAAGCAAAATAAAAGATTGAATGAAGCAACAAATGTTAAAAAATGTTTGAGGATATGGTAGAATACATGAAAATCTACCACTCTTTAAAATAACAAAAATTTCCAATGATACGTTTCCATTGCAATACAAGAATTTAATTTAGGGCTAGTTCAATAAGAAGAAACATCAGAGGTCTATTTATTATTTAAACAAGATCTTTTAAGTCTCAAGAACCAAATATACCCAAATAGAGAAAGCAGTGTTAGTTATTTCACATTGACCAAAAAAAGTTATTTCACATTAGCAAAAAAAAAAGTCTGCATTTTCATACCCATTATATTGTTGTTATGTCAAAATTGCCAATGTGACAAATCTTATACAAACTTAAAATGTTAAGAAGGAAGATCAAGTAGTTAGTCAAAATTAATGAGTTTAAGATTAAATTCTCTCTACAAATAGTAACAAAATCTCAACTACTATTCAACTTTATGGTTGGATGTACCATCCCATAATTATTTCAAATACAATTAAACTTAAGCCAGAACATTTGCCCATTTGGATGATAAATGGCAATGGCACATTAGGCGAAGATGGAAGTAGAGCTAGCGTTGTTATTTAAGGTTCAGACAAGAACATCACACATTAAAAAAAAAATCAAATTTGACGCCTCCAACAATGAAGTAGAACATAAGGTCATAATATGTAGGATCAAAATGATGATAAACTTAAACAATAATAATTAAGTCATATTTGCAAGTCATTGTCAATTACATGAACATATTCTTCAATGCTAAAGAAGAATAATATACAAGTATTTTACCTTGTATCAAATTCTAATAAATGACATTTAGTTTGGGTAGAACACATCCCCGTGAAGCAGAACAATTTAGCGTACCCATTGTCAAAATGAGGATTAAAAGGGTTAAAGCTCAAGTACATAATTCTTAGAAGTTAGACTTAGGCTTACATATAAAGAAAAGGTGTAGACACAAGTGGATGAGGTAGTCATGGATTGCAGGATATTGATCAAAACTACATAAATAAAGGAAAATTACCTTTAAACCAAGTCAAAGAAAGGTAGATTTTGTAAAATTTTCCATTATTAATAGATAATTTTATAAGTGCTCTGATTCTTATCCCTATTTGTAGGCCTGACAAAATTTCGTCCAAATCTAGATCTGAGTTGACTTAATCAGACAAAATATCTGAATTTTTAAAATTGGTTAGAACCGAATAGTTAAAGCCGATTAAAATTGTCCAATCCGAATTTGAAAAAGGCAAAAAATCATTGTTTCAAAAAAATCATTACTTTATTCTAATTTATTATATTAAGTTTTGATTATTATATACATGTTAGCTAACTTGTGTCATCTTTTGTTCTTTTTCTCCTCAGATCATGGAGTTTTTGGGACATAAAGAGTGGGATATGAAGAGTTTGATGAAGAAAGATTTTTTATTTTTTGCAATTTTTTATTTGGTTTGAATTTGTAGTATGAACAATATGATTTACTGGTTTTGGATTTGGTGCACTATTTGTGCCTTTGTGACTTCTTGCTATAATTTTGTTGGAGACTTTGAATTTAGTGGTTATATTTTTGTTTTTTTGAATTTGGTTGTAGACTTACCATTTGTTTTGTTTGAACTTCAACTAGACAACCATAATTTAGCTTTCTTTGCTATAGTTTTTTGATTGGTTTCACAAAGAAAAGGAGATGGAAAGAAGATGGTGCAATTTAATGACCCTTTGTTATTAGTTAAAATCGAATAAACTAGTTCCGAACTGGGTTAAGTGTTTTCCAATCCGGTTCGGTTCTGGGTCAACTTGGTAAAAAAACATTTGGTTTCAAATCAGTTTAAGGTCATAAAATTTTTATCTTTGTCTGAATTGTCTGGAACCAGTTTGGTTTGAAATCGATTTTTTGCCAGCCCTACCTATTTGAAATGTGTTGCATCACCTTTGACAAAAGAAATCTGAAAAGGGATATCACGAAGGTTCAGATCATATCATGGTTGTCATACATTATCAAACAAATAATAAATATTACAACTACAAAATCAAGCATAAAATAGAGAAGAAGAAGAAAGAGACCTAACATGAAGAAACAAAATTAATAATAAAAAAGAAAAAGGTTTCTTAACTCTTATTGTTATTTTGCTTCCTAAGCTAAATGGCAGTCATCAGAGAAGTCTTTTTATTTGTTCTCACATAAAACCTCATTTTTGCTGCCAATTCCTTTTCATCTTCAAAGTCTAAACCTTGATTCCAAAGAATGCAACACCTTCAGACTTGAAGAAGAAGAACCCTTAAGACTCTACCTTTCTCGTTGGTTTTCCATTTTTTTTCTTTTTCCAGACCTCTCAAGTACTTCCGGCATCTAAGATAAACTTATTCTTTCCCATCTCCTTCCGTTATAACGTAAATCCTCTCCTGTTCTCCAAGCTTCAATTTCTTTTCTTTTTTTTTCATTTAATTCTATTGAGATGTTGTTGTGGTTGTTGTTATGCTGAATGCATTATTTATAGTTTTTAATTAGAAAATTTGAATTATATTTTATTCATATTATTTATTTTCTTTTATTAGGAACACTATAATCCAAACTCTTTTTGTCTCAATTTGACATTTGAAATTAGTTTTATATTATATTATTTATTTGTTAGGATGTAAAAATAACGTATTTGACATTTAATTTAATCTCAAATGTTTGCTTACTTTAGTAAAAAGAAAAAGTTGGAATTATTTGAAAGACACAAATTACATATATTCGATCTTGTAGTTATCTAACTTTCGCACACTTCAAGGCTTCCCTTGTCATAATTGCGTAAGCAATTTAATTATCTCAACTTGATTTGCAACGCTAGTTTGTCGGATTATGCGTATATGGACAGACACCTGTGCTTGAAGAAGACAAGATTAGAAGACCGAAAACAGAAAGGCCCTGATGAAATAAGAAATAATTAAAAGAAAACATGTCTTATAAGCTTGACTGATTTATACGATTGCCAACAAAAGAGTCTGCAATCTGCAAGAATAATATGGCGATTTCATTTAGTGTTACCAAAGACAAAGATCAAAGCAAATTGAAAATGGTCTAGCTCAGAGCAACTGGTGAGCAATGGCTGCTGCTATGGCGGAGGTCACATGCACAACTTTGTTAGAAGCAATGACAGGCGATGGTTTTCCCTCAAATCCTTCTTCGCAAGATTCTGTCTCGTTGACCGAGTCGTTCATTCCGTTTTCAGCGAATTTCGGGTTACCTTTCTCCATAGCTTCAGTGGCTTCCGGTACATCTGCTTCCAGAATTCCGTTTTTGTACGCTTGAGCACAAGAGGTCAAGGGTGCTTTAAGCCCTGGAGTTCTTTTAAGCTCCTGGTTTATGAGGTTAAGAGTTTCTGTTGCTTTGTCCTTGACTATACCGACCATGATGACTCCAAGTCCTTTGACGTCTGCTCGCGAGCTTCCTGGTTTGGACTCCAGGTAAGAGACACAATCGGTGTAAAATGGTGTGTTCTTGCAGGTCTGTTCTATTAGCTTGGCATCAGATTTCAGAACACTGCAGTGGCTTAGCAACAACGTTATGGTGACAAAAACTGCCTGCCTAAGATACAGGAAAGATGGAGATATGAAGAAGTTCTTCATCTTGGACAAGAACCAGAGGTGGATCAAACTAAGAACCTATCGGTGACAAAGTGTGGTGATCCTTTTATAGAAGACTTAGCTACTTACCTTCTAATCCTTCATTTTTGTAATATTTATTACCCATTTTGGCTTACGTAATTTTGATACCGCATGTTCATTGTGTTTGGTTGAGGCAAGAACTAATTAACTTATTGTACGTACATAAATAACTTTTATTGATATAAGACGTTATTGAGACGTTACCTTATTGAAAAATAAAACTTACAATTACGTGAGAAGTTCTTGCATTCCTTATTAGAAAGCTTTATGCTTAATTTGGCCAAGAGATGCGCTACCTTATCTTATCATGTTTGTAACTGAAGTTCACAAAAGTTAGGCTTATAATACTAATATCTCCCACAACTTGAGCCATATTTCACTAGCATAGCTTGTGATGCATTCGTAGTCATTTCCACTTCTTCCACTATTTCTCATAGACTCATTTCCTCATAAAACTACGAGTGATCTTCGAACAATTTACTTATTTTCATGTCATCTTATGATGGTTCTTAGCGAAATCCAAAAACTTTGCGCTTATAATATTGACACCTCTCAAGACTTAGAGCTGTATAAGTTTTTCTGTTCTTGAGGAATTAAGGAAATTGTGTATTAATGAAGAAAAGATGTTTCTTTATCAATATACAAAACTCATTAACAACAATGCCTTAAAGCATATGACTAATTAAAGCTTAGAAACAGCTTAGCTCAATATACAAAACTCATTAACAACAATGCCTTAAAGCATATGACTAATTAAAACTTAGAAACAGCTTAGCCTTGTCTTAAATTATTAACATCCTAGAATAAAGACATAAGACAGGTTTTTTTTTTTGAAAAATGAAAATTGAATTAAACCATAAAAGGGTTAACAACAAAATGATTTTACAAGAAACTTAAAAAGAGAGCTTAGAAAACAAATGATTTTTCCAAGTTACTAAAGCATTGCAAGAGCTGCAATTACAAAACTAGTTACATCTTCAGCTATGTATTTGTTGATCCTAGAGCAATCTTGTCACAAGATGTAATTATAAGAATTCTAATGAGATTAACTAGCTCTGTCATGAATTGTTCATAGCTTCTTTCCTTTGTCATGGAAAATGTGTCTATTTCTTTCTTCCCATTTATGTAACACTAAATAGGATAAGGCTACGTAATAATACTATTTGTGATCTCTCTTAATTTGTTGTAATTTCAAACTCCAGCTTATGATCTATAACCACTCCTTTGGTGGATTATTGATTGCACATTTATGAAGTAATATTTTCCAAGCTTCACATGTGTATTTGCATTTGAAAATTAAAATAGGTATGAAGTGGTAGCTAAAATCTCAAATTGGGGCCTAACGCTTTTTAGTTTGATCAGTTTATGACTTAAACTTGTAACTTGCTTAACGAAGATCTAAATTTTAATGAGTCTGCTCAATTTAAGGCTTTTCTGGATGAAAATTAGGAAGTGTCATACACGCGTCGTTTTTATATATAAAAAGTCTATTTAGAGAGGCCAGGCAGATTTTAAAAGCCATGTAGATTTTAGAAAAAAAGAAAATAATTTAATTTTCATACTAAACTTGCTAGACCCCCATTCATCATCAAACCTTCCCATCTCAACCAGAATTGTGCAGACCCTTTCGGAAGTTGAAGCTTTTGCTTTAATGGCTAATGACCTGAAGTTTGTTGCATCAAACAACTCCCGTCACACGTTCAGGTTTTACTTGCAGCAATGGAGGGCATGGG
The DNA here is from genome assembly GCA_025629805.1 of Erythroxylum baracoense. Lineage (NCBI taxonomy): Eukaryota > Viridiplantae > Streptophyta > Magnoliopsida > Malpighiales > Erythroxylaceae > Erythroxylum > Erythroxylum baracoense. Next base: position 554,981 of record JAOTAY010000009.1, on the reverse strand, counting down.
TAGTACAGAGGTCATCAATCCAAGAGATTCGAAACCTACAAAAATGTAGCAACAATTCTTATCTCAGGAGCCATTCAGCTAAAATATACTTTGCGACTTTTTAAAGCAATGAAAAAAAGCACCATAAACTACACAACTCCCAAACACCAAAAACAATAAAGAAAGAAGTTTCTAAATGTAACTTATAAAAGCTTTTTACATACTCTGAGCTAAGAAATCACTCTACACATTTCCATCATAGTTCTTACATGCCTAAACATAACCTCCTTCACTCTTGAGAGCATAAGCCACCATATCATCAATGAGTCGATGTTCATACCTTCCAGTTAAATCATGCAAATGAATGATAAATACATACACATTAGTAGAAGCAATCGTTTTGCATCAAGTAGATAAGAGACATACCATATCCCAGCAGCCTCAAATTTTGATTTCCAGTTGGCTTCATAAACTTCAGTATAAATCGAAACTTCAAAACAAAAAGAAATAAAAGAAAGCAATTGAAGATCTATATGATTTTAAGGAATGAAAATGGAGTTGGTGTAGAAGTTGATTGTTCCATTATGTGATGTACTATTGAACTGTTCACAAAAATATAACTCTCCTTGGCTTTTGTTTTTAGAGTCCTTTAAGCATTTCTTTTGACTTGGATGTTAGAAATAAATTCTCTAAATGCTGTTGTTGCCATTTTTTCCTTTCCCATTTCTGTTTCATTTCTAGCAGTAAGTGTTATTTCTTACTATCAATATATTTCTTCTCTTTCTTGAATTCCTTTTTGTTGAAACACATTTTTATGAAAAACTGAAAGCGAAGGGTTTTGTGCAGATACAACTCAACTTAAACTACCTTCAGATCTTTTAGTTTGTAGCTTCTAATCTTAAGATTTTGATTGTTATATATATTAAAATACAGGGAGAGAGGATTAAGAATCCTTGCACCGTTTGTTCAAGTTCACAACCAACAACTTCGGGAAGATGGTGATTCTCATAGATCTCAAATGATTAATCTTTATCTCCACTTTAAATTTACGCAGTACTGGAATATACCCACTTTCGGCAGCATTAGGGGAGGCTGGTAAACCCAAGAAAATCTTTGTTTTACGAACTTTGATGTCCATTACCTTTAAGCAGCTATAAGATTTTTTACATTCCCATTACTGTATTGGCAAGGAGCTTTGTTGTAGAATTGAACCCAACTGTAATCACATAAACCTGTGGTCAACACTTTTCCTACCTAAGCATCAGGATATAGGCACTGAGTAGCTACAGTCAGGTACACTTCCTTACCTCTTTTGCTGTATTTTGACAAGAGCCTGGCAAGATTGTCTGAGTAAAATGGTATGCCTCCTTCAATGTCCAAGTCCACCCTATCAAAAACAACATTGCCAAATGGTTGAGACTTAGAGTGCCCACCTAAGAAGTTGTTCCAGATATAAGTTGCAACTGAAGTCTCAGGACTGGAAACAAAATCCAAAACTTCATTTGATATATATCACAAAGCAAATTAAGATGATATAACCATAACCCAAAAAAAAACAGTAATTACCCTCATTTCGATCTCCCATATTGTCATCAAATAACTATTTACATCAGATTATATAAAAATAACCTGATTTTCAAAAGCAAAAGATGAGAATAATGATTTACCCCTTTTTTTGTCAAATAATAAGATAAACCAAAAAAAATTTTAAAAAAGGAAGAGCCTCTTATGATAGGACAAGAGTTACCTAGGCATGGCAATTATGGCCTGACTCAGCCAATTTTTGGCTCGGGTTGGCAAGATCATAGGTGAGCCACGGGCCACCGTGGCCCAGGACCCCTCGGCTCGGCCCACTGACATGCCTAGATCCACCCTCCATCTTTGTTGAGGAAGAAGTTGAAAATTTTTTAGAGTTTTTGCCTTCTTAAAATCCACATTTGTTTTTAACATAGCATTGAAAGACTAATTGACTTATCTATAATGATGCATATATGACACTTCTTAATTTTCGTCTAAAAAGCTTTAAATTGAGAAGACTCATGAAAGTTTAGACTTTGGGTGAGCAAGTTACAAGTTTAAATCCTAAACTGATCAAATTCAAAAACGTTAGGCCCCAATTTGGGCCTTTAGCCATGAAGTGGTCTCTTATTGACTTCTACAAAGGTTACCCCAGCTTGTTAAGTAGTTAAACTCCTTTAATCTATCAATAATGGGTAGTTTCTCTTGTATAGCCCCCAATAAAGTTGTGGCAACTCTAGAAAGATTGTATTTGCATCGTACCATCTTGTACCATGGGACATTCCAGAGATTTTGCAAAAAATAGTTTTCCACATGATATGTTATCGTATATTCCATTAGCAATAGGACACCACCAGTTTTTGTCATCCATATTTTCCTTTAATTCGAGTTTGTTAATCTCCATTTGCATTTTGCTATCATTTATTCTCATAAGGATCTCATTCTTAAACATCATTGCATTTGAGAGATTTTGATGTATGGAATGATCTATTTCATCATAATTAACTTAACCTTATCCTTAAAAAGACCATTAGATATCCGATTGTCATGCCAGAATAATGAGTTTATCCCATTCCCTACTGCCTTCTTAATATGAGATCTAATAAAGCTTCTCCACTTGAGAATTTCTTTCAATGTGGCATATGCATTCCTAGATGTGAGATCAATTTCTCAAACACTTTTATCTTTGATGTAGTATTCATACACGCATTTGCATAATAATGACATGATTTATTTCAATTATGTTTTTATAGAAAGGAATTTTTTAAAAATCTTTTATAAAGATGAATTATCACCACATATGATATTAACCTTCATCCAAATAGAAAAGTTAGAACTATGATATTAATTTTCTTAACTATTGTGAAAGAAAACAACTAAAGCTCGAGATGACTCTAAAATTAAATTCTTAGTTCTCCAATTTAAGATGTAATTTAATTACAAAAGAACTAACTTATTATAGGTTCATAAATAACTTTTTGTTGATATAAGACATTATTGAGATGTTATCTTATCAAAAAATAAAACTCACAACTATATGAGAAGTTCTTGCATTCATTTATTAGAAAGCTTTATGCTTAATTTGTCCAAGATATGTGTTACCTTATCTTATCATGGTTCTAACCGAATTTCCAAAAAGTTATGCTTATAGTATTGATATCTCCCACAACTTGAGCTATATTATTTCACTAGCATAACTTCTGTTGCATTCGTAGTCCATTCCACCTCTTCCACCTATTTCTCGTTTTCCTTTCTCAATGTGGCATTTCCTTATAAAATACAAGTGATCTTTAGACAATTCACTTATTTCCATCTTATCTTATGATGGTTATGATTGAAGTTCAAAAAAAGTTGTTGAAAAATAAAACTTATAATTATTTGAGAAGTTCATCTTCTTGCGTTTCTTTATTAGAAAACTTTATCCTCAGTTTGGCCAAGGTATATTTTATACCCTAAGTCTTAATATTGGGATCGTGCGGGCATTGGCAAGCCTTGACCAATGTTTGACACGTGGAACAATGGAACAAGACAAAGACTTGCAAGGAGGAAAGAAGGAGAAACGAGGCAATGTTAAACATTCGTATGCATTGGTGCACATTGGCAAAAATCTTCGATAAGATGCAATATTCAGATGTGAGACCAAAAGAGAGCTCATGATGGACTAAGAGTTGAAGGTTATATGGATCATTTACTTATCGAGAATATGCGTTCCAAGGTGACTTAGCAAGTAGATCAAGCTTGGTGTGAGTTTTGGTAGAGTTTCGGATCTTGTACGAGTTGACATGGCTAGGGTTGGGTTCTTGATGGACTAAGGACTTAGTGTGCACTCAAATGAACGGACCATGGCTAATAGAGTTGGCATGAGAAAGCATTGGACGGACCAATGTGATATTGTCTTGGATGACTCATCATCAATAGAAAGAGACGAGCTATTGGTTATTGTGAAGTAATTTGATAAGGATAAGGTAGGATAAGATGAGATTTGAAGTATAAGTTCAATACTTTATTGAGACTATTTTATGATCCAGTTATATGAGTTGGGAAAATAGAGTATTCAAGGTGTTGATATGCTCTGTCACTGAAGTAAATTCTTACATTTGAATATTGTATAGTTTTCTCTTAAGGAAAATCTTGTTATGGAGTGACTTGGCCTTATACAACTTAGTGAGATGATCTCAGATCTCCTTTGTTCTCTTCTTCTCCTCTATGCTTAACAACAGCCCATCTGGCCAGATCTCCTTTGTTCTCTTCTTCTCCTCTATACTTGACAATACCCCATCTGCTAATGTCAACTGAAGATTTGCGATAACGTTCCCATCCATCTCATTCCACTTATTATCATCTGTGAATGTTGCCAGCTTTTCGCTGATGACTACTAAGCAGTTATCTTTTCTCAAGATAGCATTCATCTTCAACTTTCACAATGAGAAATTACTCCCATTGAGCTTCTCAATCTCAAATTTTGTCGCCGTTGCTTCTATCATGAACAGAACTTAGCCCGCACTATTTCACATTAATATTACCCCATATGTATGAATAGTACTTAATTGCTATAGTGACAACTCAGCTATAGTGACTGAGTTATGAATAGTAAAAATGCCCAATTGCTATAGTTGCCACATTTCTTGGTTACTATTCCACTATTTACCGACACATAATTGGAATGGATTGTGCCAAAAATGTTGCCTTAATTTTCTCATCAAGGCTATAATATCACTTGTATGAAAATTGAACAGATTAGAGCAGATTCGCAGCTAAATAGAATTAAAGGAATAGTAATAAAGAAATTGACACGAATTTTATGTAGAAAATCCTAAACAAATTAAGGTAAAAACCACAAGTGAGAAAAAGAAAGTTCACTATGAAAAATTTAGGACTTACAACCTCTCTCTATTTTATAAGGAGAAATAATTTCTCTCCTAAAAAATAGGATAAACACTCTCTAAATTGTGAGGATTTAACTAAAGAAAAGAAAATTTGGATGATTTTTGAAAACTGATATGAGAAGGCCTATTTATAGGCTTCTCATATGCATATAGTCAACTGTGAACAATTATTCACATGCAATTTTCTTCCTTTCCTTTTTGACTTTGACAAGTCAGCAACAACAAGGTTGGCCCCATATGCATTAGCCAAAGCTTAACTACTAATAAACTTCATAGTCAATTGTATTATCCTCATTAGTAGAATATCTTAAGGTGAGTGACCTATTTTAGAGCCTTCACCTGTTTATATGATAAATGTTGATGGCACATAAAGGGAAGATGAAAGCAGATATAGCATTGTTATTTAATATCCTTATAAGATTAATATCAAGTATTGCCAAAGGTATGAGTTTAAGGCTTTTAACAATGAAGCAGAAGTGTATGAGACCTTAAAATGTGGAATTAGAATGACAATGCACTTACAAATCTAAGTAGTAAAAATTAATTCAAATTCATAGCTTATTGTTTTTCAATTAAATATGCTCGTTGCTAGTAAAGAAGGAATCATATGAAAGTACGTCAACTTGTATCAATCAAAAATAAAAGAAATGACGATTCAAGTTGAACATACTCCCATAGAACCAAATAATATCGCTGATCAATTATCAAAACATAACTCAAGAATGAAATCTTGGAAGTTAGACTCAAGCCCATTTATAAATAAAAAAAAAGTTCAAACATGTAGAGTAAGCAATTGCAGATTGGAGAACCCCAATAAATAATTACATAGATAGAAGGGAGTTGTCTCTAAAAAAATTAAGGAAAAAATAATAGTCTACTGATCTGCAAAATTCTTCATTATAGGAAAATAGTTTTGTGTATGCTCATACATTTAGCCTATTTGAAATGTGTTTCCCAACTTCAGATAAAACAAAATTTTAAAGGGATGTTAGAAAAACTTACATTTTCATAACCAACCTATTGCAAAGTTTTCGTTCTCACTAGCACTAACGTTGCGTATGGTTACTGTGATCCATATGTTGAGATGGAATGAAACAAAAAATTAAAGATAGAACAGAACAAAAATTGGAGACAGTGAGGTGTTTGGTTGTAATGGACAAAACTGATAAAACTGTATGCGTCTCGAGGACAGAAATGTATTTAATTACAGTTGACAGAACATAGAAAATAGTATCAATGACCAAAGTACCCTGTAGTATAATATGATTGGAAATATATAATTCATTGATTATTTTAAAACGAATGATTTATATTAATACTTTTTAGTTGTATCTATAAGTAAGGAATTAAAAAATGAGGAACCTAAAAATTTAATGAAATGAGCTAAAAAAGCGGTTGTGGTTGCTGAAAAGAGATAAAATGACTAAAAAACTCATTAATTTAATAAACTATTAATTGTTGTATAAATAATTGAAAATATATTATTAGTCATATAAACTTAAAATTATAAATAATAAAATATTAAATAAAATAAAAATATATAAATAAAATAAATTTCGTAAATAAAACATTTCATAAAAATATATTATTAGGCATATAAATTTAAAATTTAAAATTATAAAATATTAAATAATAATAATAAATAAATAAATTTTAGTAAATAAAATATTTCATAAAAATATATTATTAGGCATAAAAATTTAAAATTATAAAATATTAAATAAAAATAAAAATATAAGTAAAATAAATTTAGTAAATTAAATATTTCATAAAAATATAATATTAGTCATATAAATTTAAAATTTAAAATTTAAAATTATTAAATTAAAATAACAAAATATAAATAAAATAAATTTAGTAAATTAAATATTTCATAAAAAATAATATTAGCCATATAAATTTAAAATTATAAATAATAAAATATTAAATTAAAATAAAAATATATAAATAAAATAAATTTAGTGAATAAAAGATTTCATAAAAATATATTATTGTCATATACATTTAAAAATAATAAAATATTAAATTAAAATAAGAAAATATAAATAAAAAATTTATTAAATTAAATATTTCATAAAAAATATATTATTAGTCATATAAATTTAAATAATAAAATATTAAATTAAAATAAGAAAATATAAATAAAATAAATTTATTAAGTAAAATATTTCATAAAAATATATTATTAATCATATAAATTCAAATTATAAACATTAAATTAAAATAAGAAAATATAAATAAAATAAATTTAGTAAATAAAATAAACTTGCTTTCTATTAGTTGTGGGCGGTATTTTTGTTCAACTTTTATGTATTTTGTTTCTGTAATAGGGATAAGAAATCTTGTCCCTTGATTTTGGAAGGAACAAAAAATTTCTATTCTTGTCATCTAGAATTAGAACAAAAATAAGTAGAGTCAACAACTAAACACTACAAGGCACATAATTTTTGTATTTTGTTATCTGTCTCTACCGACAGAGATAGTAACCGTAAATCAACACAAGTTCATCCTTGTTGCAGTGCAGTCGATTACCTCATATGACGGGAAGAAGCAAAATCCTATTCAACCATATCAGGGAAGACAATTGAGCATTTTCGTTTCAAGCAAATATGGCATCCCCAGTCTATAATAACAGACAATAACCCATATATTTCATATGTTCAAACCTGAAAAAGTTATATGAATCTTAGGGTATAAAACAAAAGTGTTGCAAGGTCTTGTCTTATAGAAGTCACCAATAGTAGTGTCTTGTATGGTTCAAAATCAAGGGTTGATTAGGTTAAAGGTATACAAATAGATGACTTATAGATCATCCTATAAAAAAGCTATTGCAGTACCCTTAGGAAAGCAGTTTTTGGATATGAATTCTATCGGAGCTTAAAATTTCCTTCTGGTCTTGTGGAGAACGACAATGTTGAAGTTAATGAAACATGATTACAGGGTGAACTCTATTCTCAAAACCTCATATTTTCAGAAATAAAAACCCAAAAGTCTCATAATGTCAAGAATCATTGTTTTAGAAAACATCAAAGGGAAAGGCATCCATTCAAAAAACAAAAGCTACTAAACAAACCTAAATCATGGGCATCATCCCCATAAATAACTTCATCGCTACCATTTGCACTCCTATCTCTTAAACCTGATTGGTTACTTTTCAAATTGAGCTATACAATCATATGAACATGCTTTAAGTTCAGGGTCACTAATTGAGAATTTCGGAATATCTAAAATAGATAATGAGTCAATTGGTAGGTCTAAATGGCTACTCTCAACCAAATTTTTACGAGCCTAGAACCTTTAAGGAAGGAATGCACAGCATTACCATAATTCTAGGCCTTAAAAAAACTCTCTCTTAAGGAGGATGCGACAAACATCCAACTTGAAGCCGTCATCTTGATCATGAAAGGCTTTCTTTAAGCGTTTAGTTCCTTCTCTTAACCTTGTTCTAAAAATAATCATGATCAAGCACCTTACTGACATCTTCGATCTCCTTATACCATTATTGATCCCTATCCTTTCAATCAATATAGTGTCTTCCCTTTTGGGCATAATCCAGTAAGCAATCTAGCAATTGGATCTCTAAGTCTATGTGTCTAATGTAGATAAATATGGAAGTCACTACCTAGAAAAGAAATTTTCTATGGTCTCACAAATTATGTCCCACTGTACATTGTTCAGATGCTTCTCATCGTTTGGAGGCACGATTTCACTCAAAACCTAAGGCCCTACATTGTTAGCCTCAACTACGTAGGTCATTAGCTTTGTAAACCAAAAAATATGACAAACTTCATCTACGAATAGAGCTTTACCCTTGTCGCATCAAGGAGTTATTACTACATGCTGCACAAACTCTACGTCAGACTCCTTAGAGATGATATTTGACACTTTGCCTGGTTCAGAATCCAACAGATATGCCGTGTACTCCTATCCAGAGTTACTTTTTTATTTAGATTTGCCGTCATCGCCCTCATACGTATCTCATTTTATCTTTTTACTGGAGTCATTGGACCACCTTTGGATAAGTTCTACGCTCTTTTACCAGCACAATCTAGATCAATATCTACCAATAAGAACACCATTAGTCCATTGAACTATACAAGTCTGCAAGTGTGTCAATGAGTGAATAAAACCTATGCTCTATTCATTTCAAACCTTAGCATCATCGACAACTTTTTGGTGATGTCCCCCTTAAAAAAGGCACTTTACCACAATCAATGACATGTGCTCGAGCAGATAGCAAACCATTAGACATAACTTTATTAAGATTAGCAATGGGTTAAGTCGGCATATGTCACCTATCATTTGAGTCCAACCTTAAATTTTTTATTTTGAATTGGACCTGACATAAGGTACGATCAAGCTTGAATTATAATACTCGAGTTTGATTATATTTAAAATTTAGCTCAAAATTTAGCCAAATCTTATATCAAGCTTCAATAATCTGAAAACTCAAGTTAAAATGTCAATTAAAGAAAATTTAGGACAAGAGAGCTTAGATTTTATGGGTGTAAGGGATGATTCTTTCATGCCCAATAGATCATTCAATATGAGGAATTTTATTTATTATCATCGCAAAATCCCCACAAGTGAAATATGTTTTCTATTCAAACAAAGATAAAGAGGAATGAAAGCTTAAATATGCACAAATGCAGTGATTAACTATGTATTTCTTATGTCTAAAACAAAGCATAACATGAAATCAATACTAAGAAATAATAAGATAATCAATCATCACCGCTTTCATAATTTAATTAACAAATGCAAGAGAATTGAAGCTTGGAAAAGAAAGGGTAATGGACTCAAAGTTTAGATTCAATTATGTTTATTCACCTTAATGTATAAGAACACAAAAAGTAGAATAGGGAGCAAACTAGTCAATAACAAGCACTAAGAAAATTAGGTGCTGACGACATGTGGCAGATGGAATCCAAAGGGAGAAGCACAGAGAAGGTAAATATGACACAAAGGAGATTGAAATAAGATATATTCATAGGAGATTGGCCAATGTTTTGAGTTGTTCCATCTTGAAAGCCTCATAACATGTCTTATTTGGTGCATAAACCTAAATGATTCAATAATTAGTTATATATTCCCTAAATGAAATAATATAAGGAAATTTGATATAAAGTACCACGAGTGAGCATGCTTCTGACCCAAACTCATACTCATCTCCCTTAATAACTTGACTCAAAAGCCACTAAGTAGCAACCTCACTCCACACTGAAAACTATGGTAACAAGCACTCACCTTATGGGCCAGCGGTTTCGTAATCTTTGCAGGCAAAGGGATATTAAACTATAATCTTATCTGGTACGGATCTAACTTTAAATGCATACTTTTTAGCTTTTTTTATATTTTTTTTATAAGAGGAAAAAAGAAACCGATTACACGACGTGTCTAGGGAAGCAAACTCTCGACATATCCTCTAGGAGGAGTACATGACACCCAATGAGTGGAAGATCAAAATAAGTAGTGTCAATCGCAAAATGTGCAGCATATCTCGCTAGCCAGTCCGCGCAGCGGTTCCTT
>JAOTAY010000009.1:529123-544469 GCA_025629805.1 Erythroxylum baracoense | reverse complement strand
GCATGAGATGTGGTAATTTACCACACCTGGACCCGTTTCTCTGGTCCGACCCGTTCTCTGGAAACGGGATGTTACAACACATCTGCTCCCCTCTAACTTCTTTATACTTATCTATGGGGACCCTCCCTAGTGCTTACAATTGAAGGCTACCAATATTATATCTCTATTTTAGATGACTACTCTCACTTCCTTTGGATTTTTTAAGACTCAAGTTGGTCATGTTTATATCACTCCCCATGTCGGTTTGATGAATATAAGTTTCCATACACTTCCTTTCCTTTCCTCTCCTCCTAGATTCTCTGTTGCTTCATCTCCTTCACCTTCTCCTCTTGTTCATCTATCTTCATCTTTAACTTCCACTCCTCAGACAATCATACCAGAGAACTCTTTGGCAGACGCTTCCCCTTCATATTTGCTTTCACACGATAAGTCAGGAGCTCCACTCATTGCTCAGCCATGCTCTGATGGGTCCCCTCCTCCTTCTATTCTTAGCCCGACACCCCTTAATAACCAACCAATGCAAACTAAAGCCAAATCTGGCATCCATAAGCCCAAACTTTATTTCGCTCACCTCAATCTGCCCACCTTTGAACCCAAAACAATTGATGAAGCCTTTGCCAAGTCTTACTGGAAACAAGCAATGATTGAAGAGTTTCAAGCCCTTCAACAAAATTCCACTTAGACCTTAGTTCCTCCTCATCCCAACCAAAAAATCATTGGCTCCAAAAGAGTTTTTTGGATTAAATATCACGTTAATGGCACCATAGCCCATTATAAAGCGGATTTAGTCGCAAAAGGATTTAGCCCTGTTATTAAGTCCAGTATAATCCGTATAATCCTTACTCTAGCTTTGACCCACAATTGACTTATATACCAAATGGATGTCTCCAATGCATTTTACATGGGAACCTCTTTGAGACATTTAATATGGCCCAGCCTGATGGTTTTGTTGATCCACAACATCCTTACTTCGTCTTTCATCATCATCGTGCCATCTATGGTCTTCACCAAGCTCCACGAGCTTGATTTCAACGCCTCACAACAACTCTCCTTGACTGGGGTTTTCAGCAATCTCAGTCCGATTCCTCTCTATTCTTTTACGAGAATGGCTTTACACTTCTCTTTTTTCTTGTATATATCGATGATATAATCATCACGGGTAACCACAACTCCACTATTCAACAACTTTTTCATTTCCTTTCATCCAAAATTTCTCTTAAACTTTTGGGTTCCCTTAATTACTTTCTAGGCATTCAAGTTACCCACACCTCCAATGGCTTGCACCTCTCAGACAAAATACTTACATGATATTCTTTCTCAGATACGGTCAATTGACTCAGTCAATTTCTCCAACAACCAACTGAGTTTCACTGACGTGCTGACAAACGCCTACTCTGCTATATCAAATGTACTGCCTCCCATGGCCTTTTCATTTGTCTAGTTCATCACTTTCGTTTGACTGCTTTCTCGGATTCTGACTGGGGTAGTAGTCCGAATGGCAGGAGATCTACCAGTGGTTTTGTGTCTATCTTTATGGTAATTTAATTTCCTAGTCCTCTCGAAAACAATAAGTGGTAGCTCAGTCGAGTACTAAATCCGAGTATGGAACTTTAGCTCATATTGCTGCTGAAGTTACATGGATAATGTCATTGCTCAAGGGGATTAATTTTCAGCTTGAAAGGTTACCTCTAATTTGGTGTGATAACATTGGAGCTGAAGCTTTAGCTAGTAATCCTGCTTTTCACTCTTGGACAAAGCACATAGAAATAGATGTGCACTTTGTAAGGGAGAAAATAGCTCGCGGAGATCTCTCAATATGCTACATTCCAACTAAAGAACAAACTATTTGACATCTTTACAAATTCTTTATCAACAGTATGATTTGTTTATTTCAAGACTAAGCTTGCAGTAGGAGACCACCTATACTTGAGCGGGGGAATAAAGACACTATTGAAAAAACTTTATAACAAAATTATATACATGGCATATTTATCTTTGTTTATGAAATGTTTCCTTGACAAACCTTTATTATAAATATTAATACTGCAGCAGATATTACGAATACCCAAATGCCTCCTTTGTTTTCTTATTAAAAGCTTATCTAATTACCGAAAAAAAAAGCTTATCTAATGAAGGGGAGGAGGAAGTTTGGTGTACTAGTGACAAGCAAGGGCTCACACTCAAAACTACCTACGAGGACCGACCAACCAATCAAACCATATGGGTGACAATGTGTGGAATGGTGGTAGGTGGTTGGTATGAATTTATTTATAGCCTCAAAGGACACGTCTTTCTCACTATTGACTTACCAGGGGAGGTATCTACACACGTCAAACTACTATTACTGCCATACTATCAAACTTCCTGCTAACTTCCCTTGTCGAAGATATCCTACTCCTGATCATCTTCATATGGCCCAAGAAGTTGTAAACCCGGAAGAGCAGGTTTCCCATATTTCGGCTTTTTATTACCAAAGATTCATTCTTTGGTTTCTGTGATTTAAATGTGTATTCTTTGTAATTGCTGTTTAGGTTGTTCTTGGAGAAGAAGTAGAAAGAGTTAGGTTGATCACGTTGAACAGACCACGTCAATTAAATGTCATTTCATCAAAAGTGGTATGTTTCACGTTCCCTAACCCACCCATGATTTTATGATTCCTTGTATTCCATGTTGTTTCTCTCTTTGATGACAGGTTTCTCTGCTTGCCGAGTTCCTAGAGAAATGGGAAAAGGATGACAAAGCTGAGCTTATAATAATAAAGGCTAGTTTTAATCGACTTTTCGAATCCATTCCCTTTTTTGCTATTTTGGGAATGAGTTCATTTCTGGATAACTTGCATAGCTATATTAAATACCCTCTCTCCACGCCACCTTCTATGTGTAATCCAGTGAGAAATTTCTAGAGATGCTTAAAGTCCATAATGGTATTCTGGAGCTTTATGCAGGGTGCTGGACGGGCATTTTCTGCTGGTGGGGACTTGAAAATGTTCTATGATGGAAGGGCATCAAGTAATTGCTCTGTCTCAAGATGAACTATTGCATTCTTGTTTTACTGCACCTTCAACTATTCTTCTTTCATCTATCATAAGCCTTCCCGGATGTTCTAAAAATGAAAATTTCGGTTTTAGTATTTGTATTTACGAAGGATCTGTTGATGCGTTGGTTTAATGCAGAAGACTCTTGTCTTGAAGTTGTTTATAGAATGTACTGGCTTTGCCATCACATTCACACATACAAGAAAACTCAGGTACCACATTGGACCGTACATCATACTTAAAGTTCTTATGCCCTTTAATCATACAGGATACGCTCCTATAAAGTTCCATTGGATGAGCAATTTCAATTGAATTAACAGGTTTCGCTTGTCCATGGGATTGCAATGGGAGGAGGTGCATCTCTTATGGTCCCAATGAAATTCTCAGTTGTCACGGAGAAAACTGTGCGTAATGAGTCCTTGTTTGGGCATATCCAGTCAGTATATCAATCTCTGCACAATTCATACTAAATCTTTCTGTTTTACATGTTGAATGAAAAGGTTTTTGCAACTCCAGAAGCAAGTATTGGATTTCACACTGATTGTGGTTTCTCATATATTCTTTCCCATCTCCCTGGGCATTTAGGTGAGTCCTCGATCAGTAGAATAATGTTGGCATTGTTAGAACATGTCACATGTCACGTGACACTCTCTTATCATCTTATTTATTTGAAAGGTTCATTTCATCTTATTTTCATTAGTCTAAAGTTATCCTTTCTTGATAATGTTTGATGCGTTATAAATTTTGGATTGACTTTCTTTAGACACAATCATTCTACACCTGCATACTATGCAAAAGAAACCTACTGGAGAGAGAAGTGTATAGACTGTAAGATATATGACTAATATCCTGTCTTGTTACCACAGGGGAGTTCTTAGCCTTAACAGGGGCAAGGCTGAATGGCAAGGAACTAGTTGCAACTAAACTTGCTACCCATTTTGTTCCATCTGAGGTAAATTCACATTGCATCTTATTATGTGTTTTATTTATTACTCTTACATTTAGTTTTACTTGTCCGCTGCCTTTGTGCTTCCACAAGCTTTGAGGTTGTTGATATTGATCTTGGGCACCTTTCTTGTTTGAATCAGCCTTAGTACTAAACTAGCACTTGATTTGTCATGTATGTGAAACCAAATAGGAGGGGCCAAGAAGATGTCCTGCTTATTGGAAATGAAATTAATCTTGACATCTGTTAAATATGGAGTTGCCTAATTAAAACTGTGCATGTTATTGAAGCTTATGTGTGTTCCCTGTATTAAAATGATGATATAATCACCTTTCAAAAAGAAAAATAAATGATGATATAATCACTTCATCTCTGAGGTTATAAGTAATTAGAATATTGCTGCAATCGAAAACATAGATCAAATGTAGCATGTTTTGACAACCATCTAAAAGTCATGAAGATGGCTCTTTTGGGATGATTCCAGAAGCAAATAGATTTGTTCTGGTTATACATTTAGTTATATTCAAAGAACTTGATCATTTTGTGATTTAACAATATGGCTTATGGCTGTAACAATGTAAGTGACAGCATAGCGTAATTATACTGGATTTTTAGTCTTTGGTTTTTGACGTTGTAATAGAGGTGACATTTGGAATCTGCTTGACTACATATTTGAAAGTATGATGTGGTTAACTTTTCGATGTTTCAGAAACTGCCTGAGTTGGAGAAGCGTCTGATAAGCTTGAACTCTGGAGACGAGAATGCAGTCAAATCAACAATTGAGGAACTCTCTGTGGATTTTCAAATTGACGAGGAAAGTATCTTGAAGAAGTAAGCAAAAATCAACTTGAAAACAAATGTGCTGCTTGATGCCAGTTCATATTACTAATTTGGTTTGACTTTGCTCAATTTAAACCTTGATATTGGTGTTCAACTTTCAGGCAGACAGTAATTGACGAATGCTTTTCTAAGGAGAGTGTGGAAGACATCATCTTATCATTTGTAAGTTCCTCCCATTCTTCCCTTTTGTTTTTCTTTTCCCTCGTAAAATCATGATTGTATTTTGTATCGCGCAGGAAGCTGAGGCAAGCAAGCCTGGAAATGGATGGATAGGTGCAATACTGAAAGGGTTGAAGAGATCATCCCCGACAGGATTGAAAATCACACTCAGATCGGTATGGCTTCAGTGAAAATTAATCACAGAAGTTCATACCTGATGCTTCTGCCTCTAAACTATATGATTGGCCATGCATGATGCATTCTGCTTTTTGGAGTTTTAACTTGTTACCATTTGGTCTCACAATTTAAAACACAAAATATCTTTCAACTTGAGGGCTAATCTTTGAGATATATGAAAGGATGCACATTGTATTAAGATCAAAATAATTCTTTTTTACCTTTCAGTTGGATGCTTATTGCATTGTGCCTTTCTGTTTGACTTGAACGAGCAAAGTTACTTGACACCGAACTTATATATTTCTTCCGTTTTTTATGTTGTGGTATGAATATATTTGACGAAGTTTCTTATGTTAACTCATGAATTTCAGTTCTGTTGAGGGGCAGATATTTGATTATGGAACTAGAGTTTTGGATCGTCATCATTAATTTCTCTTTACAATTTTTTTTTGAAAAGCCTGTTTTTCTGTCAACATTCACGTGGACATTTCACTGGTCGATGTAGTTTTTTTTATCTATTATGCCTCAATTAAATTTCCTGAAAATTTTCCAGATTCGTGAAGGAAGGAAGCAAATACTGGATGAATGCCTCAAGAAAGAATTCAGGTTGACAATGAACATACTACGGGAAACCATATCTGGAGATGTCTATGAGGTATTATGGCACACCATTTATAATGTGAAACAGACCTGTCCTGAAAAGCAAATTGACTTCTGGCAGCAAACTTACTGACATCTGAAATTGTTAAATTTTATTGCAAAGGGAATCAGGGCTCTTACTGTCGACAAGGATAATGCTCCAAAGGTATCATCTTTGTAATTTCTGTGTTATCTGTGTCGGATTCTCTTCCATATAAGGAAAACACTAGTAAATCCTAGTTTTTCTCCTATATTTGCTGTTGTTTCTTCATGAACTTTATTGTATAGTATATATGTGTACACATGAAGCCTTTTATTTTTAGCCCTCATTTTCTCTGACATCTGACTTATTATTCTGAAGTGGGAGCCGCCAAGTTGCAATGAAGTGAATGATGAAAAAGTGGACATTGTGTTTCAGCCTTTCGAACAGGATTTAGAACTCCAGATTCCGGACAAGGAAGAACACAGGTTAGTGTATGTGGTTTTGAACTTTTTAAGTTTTTCTTGATTTACTTTTGCAACTTCTGTGTCACTTGTTAATCAAGCGTATGGAAATCAGTATTCCATCTAAAATGGTATGGAAACACCAGCATCTTCGAGTCCATTATGGTGGCATTTTTTTTTTTTTTTTACAAAAGAACTTGTGTTCCTGTCAACACTAAACTATAAGAATGTCAACTGGACAATGTTGCAGGTGGAGTGGGAAATACGAGAATACGGTGTATGCAGCTTCAGGCTGATACAGCTCATTAGGATGACTGGGGAAGAGAGCTGGAGTTAGAAGAAAGAAGCTGAAGTTAAGATGAAAGACGGAGGAGACGACATTGGGTTTAGCCAATGACGTAGGAATGAAAAGTAGTAAATAAAACGAGTCTGTAGTAAGTGTGCTTGTGTAAGAAGGGGACTTAAGGAAGCTAACGGCTATGCAATGTAACAAATAACGAGTATTCAATCTAAGCTTCCTCTCTCAAACTACTACTTCTCTCTGATTTTCTTCATATTTTCTACTGTTAACCTTAAATTTGATTCATGATTAGAAGTATTTGTTATCGTATGAAAGATATTCATATTCCGTAGTAATGAATATTTTTTCTCAAAATTTGTATGGTCTATACTAGAGTACATAAGTTCTTTCCATAAATGAATACTTTGATTCATATTCATTGAAGTTCTTACTCAGGTAATGGATGACTTTTCTCTTATCTTCTAGTTTCATTAGATTGATCAATTTCATTTCTATGGTCAAATAGAATATATCTATAGACCCAAGCTTTGTACTCAACTACATTATTTGTGCATTCAAATTTTAGTTTGAAACATACTAGAAATTGTTCTCTTTTAGGGGATATTACCACCACTACTACTTCTTTTCCTGTAATATTAACAATACAATCAAAGAGCACTTAAATTGTTCTCTTTTAAGGGAGATTACCACTACTGCTTTTCCCGTAATATTAACAATACAATCAAAGAACACTTTCTAGTGTGACCCTTTTCTTCATCTTACTCTTCTACTTGGATCGACATCTTTGTTTGGAAATTAAAACTTTATAATCATCGTTAATAAGGTTTTTGGTTGATGCTCTTCCTTGGACCAATTTTTAAGTCATGAAGATGATTCCAAATTTGTCCCACATCAATTGGTTATACTTGTTCTTTATAAAAGATTCCTCAAAGCAAAACACTTCTGTTTGCTCCTATTTTTAGATAGATAGTTAGCCTTGTTTTTTTTATTGGAAAATTATCGATTCTATAGTTAAGTAGAAAAAATTTTCTTAATTGCAAAGAATTTTTATTATTAAAAACAAATTACTATCAAATTACATAAGAAATTTCTTTTAAATTTAATTAAAAAATCTTTCATATTAGTTATTTAGAGATCAATTTCTTAATTAAATAAAAGATTATTTCTTAATAAGTTAGAAAAGTATTTCCTAATATATTAGAAAATATCAATTTTCTCAATTAATAAATGAAAAATTTTCAAATTTAATCAAAAAATCTTTAATAATAAATTAACAATAAACAAATCAACCAAGTTTCAATCAAATTGAGAATTTTTTGTATGTATGCCATATAACGTATGACGCTGTATAGTATTGCCAAGAAACTGCCTGCTTCTCTGCACAAGGATGGTGTGGTGTGGCTTGGGAAATGCCCCAAGACGACGTTTTTATGTAGTACTACAGCCACGATTAAACTGAAAAAGAAAAGGTCCCCTAATTCCAGTCAAGGTTGAGTATCAATTTCAAACCCTAAATGGATCTTTGCGTTTCTTATCCTTCCCCAAAAGACTCTTGTTTCTTCCTCAACTCCAGCTTCCTCTCGTCGATTCCAGGTAAAGATCCAATCACTTGCAAAAAACCCCGAAACAACTGCATTTCTATCACTTGTTCATCACCCAAAACAGTTCCTAGTCCTTCGCTCGACAGGCATGTCGTTAAGCAAAACAGGACTCGATTTGTTCAAAAGCTCAAGACACTTCTCCTTTCTAAACCCAAGCACTATATTCCACTCCAAATTCTCTCCAAATGTCGCTCTTACCTTTCCCTTGCAGACAAACGCTCTGTTCGCTCCATGATCCACCGCTACCCTTCCATCTTCGACCTCTTCACCATTCCACTTCCACACACACCCATCAATTCCATCGCCCCTTTCTCTCATCAACTATGTGTTCGTCTCACTCCAGCCGCCTCTGCCCTTGCAGCGCAAGAATTGGAGCTCCTTTCCGCTATGTCTTTGAACTTGGCCAACAAACTTCAGAAGATTCTCATGCTTGCTTCCCATCACCGACTTCTCTTATCCAAGCTGGTTCACCTTGCACCTGATCTTGGGCTGCCACCCAATTTTCGGTCCCGGCTCTGCAATGACCACCCCGACAAGTTCAAGACTGTAGACACGTCCTATGGCCGTGCGCTGGAGCTTGTATCGTGGGATCCAAAACTGGCTGTTCCAATGTCTCCTCCTGATGTATCAAGTGACTTGATTGTTGATAGGCCATTGAAATTTAAGCGGTTGAGACTTAGAAAGGGTCTGAACGTGAGACGACAACACAGGGAATATTTAATCAAGTTTGGAGAGTTGCCAGATGTGTGCCCTTATAACACCTCTATGGATGATCTCGAAAAAGAATCCATAGAAGCTGAAAAAAGAGCATGTGCAGTGGTGAGGGAGGTGCTTGGAATGACAGTTGAAATGAGGACCCTGATAGACCATTTAACACATTTCAGGAAAGAGTTTGGATTTCCAAACAAGTTCAGAGGCATGATATTGAGACACCCAGAACTCTTCTATGTCAGCTTGAAAGGTGTCAGGAATTCTGTCTTCCTGGTCGAGGGCTATGATGACAAGGGCAGGCTTCTAAAACGGCCTGAGACTTCAGTCATAAAAGATAAGTTGGTGGAGTTGATCTTGGAATCGAAAAGGATGAGACGAGATAGGAGACGAAGTCGCATGAATGGTAATAACGTCATGGACTCAATTGACGATTGCATTGAAGAATCTGATCATACTGATGATGAGTATGATGATGGGTTTGAGGATATGTTCGAGTCTGATGATCCGGGCCTTGATTATGCCCTCAATATCATCAATAGTGACTGCAATGAAATTGAAAAGGTTCTAGACCATAACAGGGACTTGTGGGTTTCAGATACCTCCATGCGTACTAGTGAGGATGGAGGATATAGAGAACCATGGTAATAATGAAAGCTGTGTACTGATCTTTATGGAGTTGGATGATCTCGTTGTCATCTTCAAGTTTTGCTAAAAACAAGTATGCCATGGAGAGACTCTTTAGCCTGTAGTGAACCATCATGTTACTAGAAAATTGAAGTGTGCTGGAAGATGTATACATCATTGTATAATATTAGGGGTTAATCTATAAGGGATATACATCATAGGAGTCACGGTTATTGTGAAATATAAATGATGTACAAATCAGGAACTTTGTTGCTCGCATCTCATCTTCGCCATTTGGTTTCCTTTCTGAATGGAAAAACTATGTAGCCTTTCTGTCCCTTGTATAGGCTGACTATAATTCAGCTCAAACTTGTACGAAGGAAGCAAATTAAGCTTGAACCAGCACTAATTACAGTAACTCAAGTTACACAATTCAGATTTTTCTAGCTATTAATCTATTATTCGTAGATCAAGAAGCAAATTAAATGGAAGAGCAAAACACGACTTATCGATTTTTGGTTCTTTGACAAGACAAGAAGGTTTTGTCATAACAATCAGAATCTCCTACTTTCAAGGAAAATGAGCAAATCAAAATGGCAAAATTGTATAAAGGAAGGAAAGTAAGCTCGACCCAACATTAATTACACTACCTCAACGTACACTTCGGAGTTTTCTAGCTATTAATCTATTACTTGTAGATCAAGGAGCAAATCAAATGGAAGAGCAAAACACTGACTTATCCATTTTTGGTTCTATGATAAGAAAAGAAGGTTTTATGAGAACTATCAGAACAAGGAATATGAGCAAACCAAAATGGTTAACTTGCCCAGCACTAATTACAGTACCTCAATGTACACTGTTTAGATTTGTCTAGCTATTAATCTATTACTGGTAGATCAAGGAGCAAATCAAATGGAAGAGCAAAGCACCACTTATACATTAGTTCTGTGATAAGATAAGAAGGTTTTCTCATAATAGTCAGGAAAAACTTGTATAAAGGATTCAAAGTAAGCTTGACCCAACACTAATTACAGTACCTCAATGTACACTGTTTAGATTTTTCTAGCTATTAATCTATTACTCGTCGATTAAGTAGCAAATCAAATGGAAGAGCAAAGCACGACTTATACATTTTTAGTTCTGTGATAAGATAAGACGGTTTTGTCGTAACAGTCAGAAAAAAACTTGTATAAAGGATGCAAAGTAAGCTTGGCCCAGCACTAATTACAGTACCTCAACATACACTGTTCAGAGTTTTTCAACTTTTAATCTATTACTCTTAGATTAAGGAGCAAATCAAATGAAAGAGCAAAGCACGACTTATCCATTTTTTGTTCTGTGACAAGACAAGAAGGTTTTATCATAACAACCAAAATCTTCTGCTTTCAAGGAATATAAGCAAACCAAAATGGCAAGCTTGTATGAAGGATGCAAAGTAAGCTTGGCCCAACACTAAATACAATACCTCAATGTACACTGTTTAGAGTTTTATAGCTATTAATCTGTCACTCGTAGATCAAAGAGCAAATCAAATGGAAGAGAAAAGCACGACTTGTCCTTTTTTGGTTATGTGACGAGACAAGAAGGTTTCGTCAAAACACTCTGCATCTCATGCTTTCAAGGAATATGAGCAAATGACAGTGACCTCGGTTGGAAGCACAGTTCACAGTTGAAACTGGTAGAGGTAAAACTTTGATCAAATTTGATCAAGTGAGATTCTCCACGTAGCCTTTTGGAATTAAGTACTCAAGGAAGGATGTATGCGTATACATAATGATCTCATTTTGTCCACCCCTAAATATAAGGTAATCCTTCTCTTTCTCTCGCATCCTATCTCAAGCTTGCTTTAAAGATTTTATGTACAACAACACAACAATACCTAAATTCCTGCCTAAGCAGGGTATGGGGAAGGTAAGATGTACGCAGTTATGCCCACATTTCCTAAGAGATACAGAGACTGTTTCCTTATAGACCCCCTGGCTGTTTTGCTGACTCCAACTCAAGACTTCCTTAATCTTAAGTGAGGAGTTAACCAACTAGGCTACTCCTTGTCTGATTCAAAGATTTTATGTATTCAGTAAGAAAGGGGAGAATAATAAGAAATAAGTTTATGAGAAATGGTAGAGGTTGATTAGAGGTAGGTCGAACTAAAAAATTGAAAATGTAGTTGGAAAGGAATGTGATGGCGTTTTTACATAAGTTTGATGGGTGTTAAGCTAGTGCTCGATAACAAATCAATGTTATGTTACTGAAAAGTACAGAATGAAAGGTAGAGCCTACTTTATAAAGTTGCACATATGTGCATTAGAAATGATGATACTTGACTTGGGATGTTATTATATAAAAAATGTCAGACAACTAATCACCTTACGAAATAAGGCTAAGATAACTTGTTTTAGGGATCGAGAAATAAAAAATTTCCACTTCATTAGTTTTTGGAATGAAGTCAAACATTATTCTTTCTATATTTGTTCAAATCTAATGGTAATAGTTCAAAGGATAAAATTGTTTTGACTGGTTATAATGCCTACAGCCTTGGGCAATATACCTATGAATGTTTGTATTTATGCTTGTATGGTATGTAATTTGTAGGTTTCTTCAACATTTGCTGTGCTTTTGAAATTTGAGCTTTTGCATTCCCTCATAATGATCAGTAAGTAGGTTAGGATGAACTTTTTATTTAACAATTTTGTATCTAAAGATGTTTACCTTTGAATTTGTTGTTTGATATTTTCGGTCCAAACTTTGACATGGATGCTAAATATGACACTATGCAGACATGATTCATTGACTTACCTGGACTCTCCATCAATTACAATTCATAAATTTCGTATTCCTTCTAAAGCTATACTTAAATTGCATTCATACTTCCTTGTCCTTTTCGATGCATTTCATTTTGTTCTAGTAGATGCAACTATACACTCCATTCAATTAAGAGTCAGTACTCACACGAAGGTATCCAGGTTTGTCACATTGGTAGTTGAAACAAGTCATGTTACTATTTAGTTGGTAAAGGAACATAAAAATTGGGAAAAAGTTGGCTTCTATGGTACATAACCTCCACATCATGAATTGTGATTAAAGTTATTATTACCTAGAGGAGGCCTAGTTTGTGCATAAGTTTTCTTGTTTCATTATCAAATGTCATTATAGCTACTAAGTGGTATATTGCAGCAATATATTGAAGTCTAATGACTTTTGCCTCCTATAAAAGAACTAGAATGCTTATCTGGATATGCAATTTGTTAACCACTAATGACATTTCTAACCTGTAATAAAAAGTTTAAGATGATTATTTCCTTACTGTTATATTATAATTAACTTTGTATATTATTGATTTAGAGAATAACTTAACTCAAGAACTTATTGATTCTAAATTGTGGTAGAAGAACTCTGGTTTGTGGATGAGAATCTAATCATAAATTCTAAATGTGCAATTCATCAGCTTAGAGGTCTAAGTGGTTTTCTTATTATCAACATTCTTTTGATATATTTGGCTCTTGATTGCTAGTTACACAACTTTTTCTAATTAAATGCAATTAGGACCTATTCAAAGTATCTTCTATGTTTGTGGCACATTGTTTGAAGACCTAAGGAAACTTAGCCTAAAAACTAACCAACCAATTCATTCAAGTGAATTGATATCCAACATTGGTGATGTAAAGGTGCTTGATCCTCTCTTGCAAGCTAATCTGGGTGTTGCAGATGGTGGAGTTTCAAGACCAACAAGCAACAACATATTCCTAAGGTCCTTGCTTCATTTTACAGTGTAAACTTTCTTTGATTACAATCAATTTATGTAATTATTTATTTTTCTTGCTTAATAAGTTCATCCTTTTTTGAAACATAAAGAAAATGTTATCACAAATTTTCAAAGAAATAGGTTTACTCCTACATTAACAGAGGATGCTGTCTTGAACATATTTCATTCACTAGGTGTTTAGTTATTGTATTTTTGGAACATATTTCTACATTTCCACAGGTTTACTTTTGTTGCATTTTTTTTCTCTTAGTTGAAACTTTCCACATTCTCTTTGATTGTGTTCAAGTATGGTATTGTTAACATTCCTACGCAATCGTTTTTGATACATAATGACAAAGTGACTCAATTACAATGTGATTGTGCATAGGTAATTGTATTCCAGATAAACATGTTATAAGAATGTAATATGCTTTCTTGAAGAGTGAAATATAGATTTTTCATTCAAGATAGTTCCTGTGAATTTATGGTTGACAAGTGGATGAATATATTTTTTATTCTTTTTTATTTCTCAATTTTCTCTACAATGTATTTTATAAGTTTTTTAAATCAAATCATAGACCCACTGGATAGGATTCCTTTTCATCGCCATTAGTTTCTATATTAGGCAACATGATGGTCAAAATATTTATCATGGTTTACTTTGCAAACTGTTGCTTTAAAAATAACAGGTTACTAAGACTCCAAAAAAGGGGTTTAGTTGTGGCTGTAGTTGGTTCAATAATATGAAAATGGAGCTTACGAGAAAAAAATGAACTGATATATTGTACAAAAGTTAGAATGTTCTGGTGCTTTCGTTATGTTTGCATTTAAGAAATATGTGATTTACTATTGTTTATTGGTTGCTTATTGCCACATTGATGATGGTATTTGCTAGATGATTCTATATGGATATAGTTCTCATACTTCTTAGATTATAGTAGTGCTTGTTAAGTATTTTCATCCAAAATCGATTAGGAACAGGAGTAAAATAAGACCTTAAAGGCTTTGACATCCCTCCTTCCCTTAATATTCTTTTTAGGGTGGAGTTGGGGCCTAATTTTATCATGATGTCAGAGTTACTCCTATTTCTATCAACCCCTATAAGCTTCAAAAAATGTTTATTTTAGTAAATCACAATAGATTTCAATTTGAAAGTTATCTATTAGGAGCAAGAGCCTAACAAGTCTTGTAAGGCTTGGGCAATACTCCTTGTCTTTTTATCAATGGAATTGAGCCCAATTTTGTGAGTTCTCTTTTCTCGTCTCTTACTTCTAATTTTCATTGACACTTGTCTTTTAAATTAGATACCATATCCATTTATGTGTGGTTATATTGCCTTAATTTTCTTAACTTTTTTTTATTCTCTCATCCCTCATTTTTCTTACATTTATTATCTCCCTTTTCTAATATTCATGGAATTTTGCATGACAATACATCCATAAGTAAGTTCAGCAACATGATGACCCCAACCTTCATAAACTCTGTACATCCTACTTGGTGCATCTTTTTGAAATGGGATTCAATCTAATAGTCAAGCCAATTTCATGATCTCGTTATTTGTAATTTATTTAAGTGCTAACATATTTGTTTCAACTAAGGGCCAACAAAACAAAAATACTATAACTTTTGGGTGATTCATGGGTTAGGAAATGAAGGGCTAAATGGTTAATATGGATGGTGTACTTTAAGGTTATGATGCCTATTCAATATATCAGTAGTAGAGCTGAAGCAATCACAATTTTACTTAAGGACATGCAAATATTATAGATCCTCTATGAATTCCTATTATCTCATAAAATGTGTAATAAATGCTCCTCAGTGTAATCTTTCTATAGTGAAAACAATTTTTTTAAATGTGAACCTATTAGATTAAACTAGCTTACTCAATGAATATAGTATAAATAATAGAAGCAAGCTGTCTTCCAGTACTCAAAAACAAAATGGTCATGGCTTGAAGGATGCCATCTTTGTTTATGGTTTTTAGGCAGGTCTCACTCTTCAACAATAATTGCACTACTGCATCATGTTTTATAGGTCTATCATTTGATGCTATGTAACACCCCAACTCCCGACTGGACCCGAACCCGACATCGACGGTGATATCCGAATCCGTGCCCCGCGAGGGTGG
>JAOTAY010000009.1:511957-529023 GCA_025629805.1 Erythroxylum baracoense | reverse complement strand
ATGCATGAGCATGAGATGTGTTTTCCTAACTTCTCCGATTGACCTCACTTGGGCCCGTTTCTCAGGTCCGACCCGTTCTATGGAAACGGGATGTTACATGCTAGCTTAATAATTGTGCTATTACAGAAAGCATTACGGAGCCACATTTGAGATTCCTTTACATATATGCTTCAATATCTAGTCCACATTCAGGGTACTTGCACAATTAAAATTTTTTTTATTAAAGGAATATGAGCGAATACAATGGCAAACTTGCATAAAGGTGTAAAGTAAGCCTGGCCTAACTCTGATTACAGTACCTTAATGTACATTTTCATATTTTTCTAGCTATAAATCTATTACTTGTAGATCAAGGAGCAAATTAAATAGAAGAGCAAAACAATTTTCATCCACTTTTGGTTACATGATAAGATAAGAAGGTTTTTTCATAATTGTCATAATATCTTGCGTTTAAGAAATATAAGCAAACCAAAACGACAAACTTGTATCAAGGATGCAGAGTAAGCTTGGCCTAACACTAATTATAGTACCTCAATGTACACTGTTTAAAGTTTTATAGCTATTAATATATTACTTATAGATCAATGAGCAAATTAAATAAAAGAGCACAATATGACATCCATTTTTGGTTATGTGACAAGACAAGAATGTTTTATCTTAACAGTCAAAATCTCTTGTTTTAAAGGAATATATGCAAACAAAAATGGTAGTCTCTTTGGTTGGAAGGATAGTTCATAGTTAAAACTAGTAGAGATGAAACTTTGATCAAATTCGGTCAAGTGAGATTCTCCACATAGCCTTTTGGAAATAAATACTCAAGGAAGGATATTAGCTTATACATAATGATCTCATTTAGTCTATCTCTTAATATAAGGTAATCCTTCTCCTTTTCTTGCATCCTTTCTTAAGCTTGCTTTAAAGGTTTTATGTATTCAGTAAGAACATGTTGGAATGATAAAAAATAAGGTTATGAGAAATAGTGGAGGTTAATTATGAGTAGGCCATTAAGAAATCAAAAATGTAATTTGAAAGGAAAGTGATGGTGTTTTTGCATAAATTTGTTAGGTATTGAGCTCCCTACTATTACAGTAGTTCCCAAAAAATAGATCAACGTTATGTTATTGAAAAGTATAGAATGAAAGGTATTGCTTACTTTATAAAGTTGCTTTTATGTCCATTAGAAATGATGATACTTAATTTATATTGTTATTGTATAGTAAATGTCAAACCATTGATCCCCTTATGAAATAAGGCTAAGATAACTTGTTTTAAGGATATAGAAATAAAAAATTTCTACTTCATTAGTTTTTGGAATGAAGTCAAACATTAGTCTCTCTATATTTTTTCAAATCTAATGGTAGTAATAGCTGCCCCTTAGAATGTATTGAAAAGGCCAACAATGATTTGATTGGTTGTAATGCTTATAACTTTGGGTGATATACTTATGACAATTTATCTTCATGCTTTTATAGTATGCAATTTGCAGGTCCTTCCATAACTGATGTGATTTTGAAATTTGAGCTTTTAGAATCCCCTATAATGGTTAGTAAGTAGGTTGGGATGATTTTTTATCTGATAATTTAGTATGTAAAGATGTTTACTTTTGAATTTGTTGTTTAATGTTTGCAGACCAAAATTGAATATGGATACTAAATAAGACACTTTATTTAAAATTAATTTACTGACTTACCTAGACTCTCCATTAGTTGCAGTTCATGAATTTCAGATTCCTTCTAAAGCTCTACCTAGATTGCATTCTTGCTTCCTTGTCCTTTTTGATGCATTTCATTATGTTCTAGTAGATGCAACTATACACACCATTCTATTAAGAGTTAGTAATCAAATAAAGGTATCTAGGTATGTCACATTCATTGTTGAAACAAGTCATGTTGCTATTTAGTTGGTAAAGGAAAATAAAAGATTGGAAACAAAGTTAGCTTCTATGATAAATGACCTCCACGATGTGAGCTGTGATTAAATTTGTTATATTTAGAGGAGGGATAGTTTATGCATAAGTTTACTTGTTCCATCACCAAATGTCATTATAACTGCTAAGTAGTATATTACAGCAATGTACTTAAGTTTGATGACTTTTGCCTCCTATAGAAGAACTAGAATGCTTATCTAGATATGCAATTTATTAACCACTGATAACATTTCTAACTTGCAATAAAAAGTTTCTAGTAATATTGCTTTACTTTTTTGCTATAATTAACCTTGTTTGTTACTGATTTAGAGAAAAAACTTAATTCAAGAATTTAATGATTCTAAACTATGGTATAAGAACTCCAGTTTGTGGAAGAGATTATAATTATGAATTCTAAATGTGCAATTCATCAATTTAGAGGTCCTTGTGTTTCTCTCATTATCAACATTCTTTTGATATATTTCACTCTTGATTGCTAGTCACACAATTTTTTTTTTTGAATGTTATTAGGATTTAGTCAAAGGATCTTCTATGGATGTGAAACTGGTTGCACTTATCAGAACATTTTTAGTTGCTTGTGGTACATTGTTTAAAGACCTAAGGAAAATTAGACTAGTGACTAACCAACCAATTGATCCAAGTAAATTGAAATCTAATATGGATGATGTAAAGGTGTTTGATCCTACCTAGAAAGCTAATCTGGGTGCTACAGATGGCATAGTTTCCAAACTAGGTAAGCAGCAAAATATTTCTGAGCTGCTTTGTTCATTTTGCAGTGCAAACTTTCCTTGAATACCCTCAATTTATGTATTTATTTATTTATTTTGTTTGCATAATAAGTTCTTCCTTTTATGAAACATAAAGAAAATGTTATCACAGATTTTCAAAGAAATAGGTTTAGTCCGACATTAACTGAGGAAGTTGTTTTGAACATATTTCATTCACTAGGTGCTCAATTATCATAATTGTAGAACATATGTTTGCATTTCCACAGGCTTAGTTTTGCTTCATTTCTATTTCTCATTTGAAACTTTCCACATTCTCTTTGATTGAGTTCAATTATAGTATTGTTAACATTCATATGCCATCTTTTTTGAGACATAAAAGATAAAGTGACTCAATAATAATATGATTATGCTTAAGTAAGCAGAGTTGTATTACTTTTCTTACAGTTCAAGATAAACATGTTTTGAGAATGTTATATGGTTCCATGAAGAGTGAAATATGAGTTTATTTTTCATTCAAGACAATTCCTATGCATTTATAGTCTCCATAATGTATTTTAAAAGTTATTTTTACCAAATCATAGACCAACTAATCACTGTTAGGATTCCTTATTATCACCATTAGTTTTTGCATTATGCAACATCATGGTCTAAATATTTTTCACGAATTACTTTGTATAAAATTGCTTTAATTGCTAACATTTCTTAGATTTCCCTAGAGAAGGGATCTAGTTATAGCTAGAGTGGGTACAATAATGTCAAAATGGTGTTAAGAAGAAAACAAAATATGAATTGATATATTGTATAAAAATTATAATATTATGGTGTTTTCATTTTGTTTGCATTTAAGAAAAATGTGATTTAGTATTGTGTAGTGTTCATTTATTGCCACATTGATGATGGCATATGATGGATGATTCCATATTGATGTAGTTCTCATACTTGTTGGATTATAGTGGTAGTTGCTAAGTATTTTGATCCCATATTAGCTAGGAACAAGAGTCAAGTAAGGCCTTATACGTTTTGGTAGTCCTCCTTCCCTCATTATTCTTTTTGGGGTAGAGTGGGGGCCTAATTTTATCATGATTTCAGAGTTACTCCTATTTCTATCAACTCTTATGGGCTTCCAAAAATTTTTAGTTCAACAAATCTCATTAGATGTCCATCCAAAAGTTATGTATTAGGAGCAAGACCCCAACCTATCTTATAAGGCTTGGGCAATCCTCCTTTTCTTCTTTTTATTAATGAAATTGAGCCTAGTTCTATGAATAGTCTTTCCTCTTCTTTTGCTTTTGATTTTCATTGAGACCTTTGTCTTTTAAATTAGTTACTATATTCATTTATTTGTGGTTATGTTACCTCAATTTTCTTAAATTCTTTTTTATTCTTTCATCCCTCCTTTCTTTTACATCTGTTATCTTCCTTTTTACGATATTCTTGGAATTTTGCATGATAATACATCCACAAGTATGTTCAACAGTATGGTGATTCCTACCTTCATAAACTCTGTACATCCTATTTGGTGCATCTTTTTGAAATGAGATTCAATACTAGTAGTCAAGCCCAAGCCATGATCTCATTATCTATAGTTTGAAATGAGATTCATTAATGCTAGATTTATAATTGCGCTACTGCAGAAAGCATTATAAAGCCACATTCGAGGTTCCTGCACAATAAAAATTTTATTACTCAAGGAATATGAGCAAATCAAAATGGAAAACTTGTATGAAGGGTGCAAAGCAAGCTTAGCCTAACACTAATTACAGTAACTTAAGTTACAATGTTAATTTTCTAGCTATTAATATATTACTCGTAGATCGAGCAAATCAAATGGAAGAGCAAAACAAGGCTTATCCATTTTTGGTTTTGTGACAAGATAAGAAGATTTTTTCACAGTGGTCAGAATCTCTTGCTTTTAAAGAATATGAGCAAATAAAATGGAAAACTTGTATAAAGGATGCAAAGTAATCTTGGCCCAACACTAATTATAGTACCTCAATATAAGTTGTTCATACTTTTTTAGCTATTAATATATTACTTGTAGATCAAGGAGAAAATTAAATGGAAGAGAAAAACATAACTTATTCATTTTTGGTTCTGTGACAAGCAAAGAAAGTTTTCTCAGAACAGTATGAATCTCTTACTTTCAAGGAATATGAGAAAACCAAAATTGCAATCTCCTTTGCTGAAAGCAAAGTTTATAGTTGAAATAGGTGGAGATAAAACTTTGATCAAATTTGATCAAGTGATATTCTCCACGTGGCAATTTGGAATTAAATACTAATTGTAGGATATTCACTTATACATAATGATCTCATTTAGTCTATCTCTAAATATAAGGTAATCCTTCTTTCTCTCTCGCATCCATTCTTAACCTTGCTTCAAAGGTTTTATGTATTTAGTAAGAAAGAGGGGAATGATAAGAATTAAGGTTACAAGAAATGGTGGAGGTTAATTACAAATAGGCCAAACTAGGAACGTGAAAACATAGTTGGAAAGGAATGTGATGGTGTTTTTGCATAAGTTTACCGGGTGTTAAGCTCTATAATATTGAGGTAGTTCTCAATAGAAGATCAATGTTTTGTTACTGGATGTAGAGCTTATTTTATGAAGTTGCATTATATGCATTAGAAATGACGATACTTGTCTTATGATATTATTATATAGAAAATGTCAAACCACTGAGCCCCTTATGAAATAAAGCCAAGAGCACTTGTTTAAGGGATAGAGAAATAAAAAACTTCCATTTCATTAGTTTTTGTAATGAATTTAAACATTAGTTTCTCCATATTTGTTCAAATTTAATAGTAGTAGTTGCTGACACTTAGAATGTACTAAAAAGGCCATCAATGTTTTGATTAGTTATAATGCCTATAACCTTAGGCAATATACCTATTACAGTTTGTCTTATGCTTTTATGGCATGCAATTTATGATTTTGAAATTTGACAGTTTGTAATCCCCCATAATGATTAGTGAGTAGGTTGGGATGAATTTTTGATTTGACAATTTTGCATTTAAAGATGTTTACCTTTGAATTTGTTGTTTGATATTTACAGACCAAAATTGAACGTGGATATTAATTATGAAACTTTATATAGACTTGATTTGCTGAATTACTTGGACTCTCCATCAGTTGCAGTTCAAGAATGTTCATACTTCCCTACACTTTTCGATGCATTTCATTATATTATAGTAAATGCAATTGTACACACCATTTTATTAAGAATCAGTGCTTAAATGAAGGTATTCAAGTTTGTTATATTGGTAATTAAAACAAGTTGTACTGTTATTTAGTTAGTAAAGGAACATAAAAGATTGGAAAAAGCTAGCTTTTATGGTATATGCTTTACACCTGGTGATAAAAGTTATTATATCTAGAGAAGGGTTGGATTATACATAGGTTTACTTATTTCATTATCAAATGTCATTATAGTTGCTGAGTGGTATATTGCAGTTCAAGTTTGATGACTTTTGCCTCCTATAAAAGAACTAGAATCGTTATTTGGATATACAATTTATTAATCGCTAATGACATTTCTAACTTGTAATAAAAATTTTCTACTGATTCTTGCTTTACTACTCTACTATAGTTAACTTTGTGTATTATTTATTTAGGGAAAAACTTAATTTAAGAAGTTAATGATTCTAAGCTGTGGTAAAAGATCTTAAGTTTGTGGATGAAATTCTAATTATGAATTCTAAATATGTAATTCATAAGTTTAGAGCTCTTAGTGGTTTTCTCATTAACGCCATTCTTTTGATATATTTGGTTTGATTGCTAGTCACACAAATTTTTTGTTTAAATTCTTTTAGGACTTGGCCAAAGCATCTTCTATAGATGTCAAGTTTTTTTTTAAAAGTAAAAGAAATAAAATAAATTAAATTAAGAAGGTGAATGTCTTTACAAGAGGAGAATAAAAAGGAACCTTGTTTGTAAGAATGTCAAAACCGACCTGACCTATTTTTGGCCTAGGTTGACTTGGCCACGGGCGAGCCATGGGTCGGGTTGATAGGGTTAGCAGTCCGTGGCCCAGCCATTACCTCTAAAATGATATCGTTTCGAAAATTTTTTATTTTAAAAAATAAATGACATTTGTGGCCATAGCCCGGGCCATGAGTCGATCAGCCCATGGTCCCCTGGGCCTATTGACATCCCTACTTGTTTGTTGAAAAAATAACGTAGCTTTGAAAAATAGATTAAATGCACCGTAAAGATAATGATAAAGAGCTACAAGAAAGGAAAATTAATTCATCCCATCGAAGCCTCGAGAGATTCTATTCCTAAATTAGGGATTCATCTCCCAACCCCCTCCAAAATCTGATTGCATGAACTAGGGTAATTGATTCTAAAATTCTCCTTTTCTTTTGATCACTCAGCTCCTTAGAGTTCTGGAGAGAGTGTTACCAATCCCCCCAATATCTTTTGCTCTATTAAAAAAGTCTTCAATTGTGTACTCAACCAAGTATTCCAATGTTTATTACCGTTATCTGTTTTATCCTGTAAATACGGTTGTTTTACTAATATGAGACAGTCTTTCATCCAGGTTAAACCTTTAGAATGGAATACCCATATTAGGGATTCATTATCTGACTCCTCTCCAGACGGCATACAGCTTCCACCCGCATAAGGTAAGCCTTAATAGTTGTTGATCTTAGGAATTAGTTCTCACCATTTCTGAGAATTTTATCTTTGTTCTTACCAAAGAGATGGACTCATCCGACTATTCCACTTTGCTTAGCTCACCTGTTTATCATGTAAGTGATTTCTTGCTTCAAGTTATTACTAATTAATAACACTAACACTATTTAATTCTCCATGAGATTGCTAGATTAGGATTTATTCTTTTTGATATACAGAGTAGCTGCTCCCTAATCCAAATATTAAGGAGGTTAGAATCTCATCCCTAGTGCGACTCTTAGTCTAAAATCTCCTTATGTTCTGCTCTATCTATAGTTCTTTGACAGTCAAAGTAAAAGAAATGATAAAAACTACCTTACTAGACGAGGTTGAACCTTTCATCTTTAATAGACAATAAAGAACATCCATAATCTTGCTACCCATACTAGATTGCAAGCAGAGGTCCTATATTCTGCTCCAAACGTCTTTAGAAAGATCATAAACGAGAGAAAGGTGATCCCTATGCTCCACCTTACGGCCATATAGAATGTAATCAGTATTAGTGGTTATATAAGGCATTCTATTTAACATGCTCAATTTATCCAAAGTAGCTAACCACTGTATGAAAGAGTAGTTAGGAATGAGAGCTTCATGTAACACAATTGAGGACCATTCAATCTTAGAGGTTTAAGGGAACATCCAATCCTTAATTCTTGATGAATTAAAGATACCTTGGTTGATACATTGACAAGAGTCCTTGCTTCCCCGATTAGGAATGTAATTAGGAAGGAGATATCGCAATTTTAGAGGGAAAATACTCCATTATCCCCCTGTTAGAAAAGAGTTAACCTTAGAATGGATGGGGATAAAGTTCCAACTAGCAAAAGCTTGAGGAATTTTAATCAGGGGCCTCTACCTGTCCAATTATCAAACCAAAAGTAAGCCTTTTTCCCACACCAATCTTATATAATATAGTTGGTTCCAGTATGGCCCTTCGCTTAAGCAATTGAGTAATGAACTAAGAAAAGGAGATTTTAATTGGAATGTCTCAAATATTGTTCCCCTTAAGGATATAGGTGTCAAGCCATTTAATCCACAGTGATTCCTTCTCTAACAAAATATTCAACAAAAGTTTGGTCAACATAACTTTATTAGGAATACCAATGGAGATTAGGCCTAGAACTCCTTCTTCCTTTCTTGTGAAAACATGAGTCCACTTTACTTTAGGATGGTGCCTCTCAGAATTGAGATTCCCCAAGGAATGTCTAAACAACTTCTCCAAGGTCTTAATGTCTTTTGTATGAAATAAGCTAGTGAATTAGTAAATGTGTAAGGAATTTAGCACAAATTTTATAAGTTACGATGGAGCAACCTTCCTAGCCATACTTGTGATTTGGGAAATTCTCCCCTTCAATTGATTTGCAATAGAGGCTAAGATGCAATGAATTTTTTGAAAATTTATCTCTAACCCAAAAGCTCCTTAAAATCTAGAAGAGTAGAAATAATAATTCCATTGATTTACAGTGAGCCTTGGAGAAGAGTAAAAGATCATCTACAAAGCATAAGTTAATAAGCATGACCGTTTTACATTTACTATAGAACTTAAAGTGTTTATTCTTCCCCACATTGTGAAGAAACATCTGTGTCAGAAACTCTATATCAAGATTGAAAAGATAAAAGGATAGAGGGTCCCCTTATCTGAGTCCTCTAGCACTCTTAAATATACTAGTGGGTTCACTATTAATCAATACTAAGAGGGAGGGGAAAGTGATACAAGCCTCAATCCATTTAATAAAAGCCATAGGGAATCCTAAACTCTTTAAGATTTGGAGTAAATACAATCAAAAGCCTTCTGAAAATAAACTTTGATGACACAATTAGGGGAGGATTTTGTCCTCTAATACCCTTTTATAAGCTTTTGAACAACTGAAACATTATCCCCAATCATTCTACCTTGCATAAAAGTAGTTTGATTATCAGAGATAAGAGTGTTTA
The DNA here is from genome assembly GCA_025629805.1 of Erythroxylum baracoense. Classification (NCBI taxonomy): domain Eukaryota; kingdom Viridiplantae; phylum Streptophyta; class Magnoliopsida; order Malpighiales; family Erythroxylaceae; genus Erythroxylum; species Erythroxylum baracoense. The sequence continues at coordinate 519,756 of JAOTAY010000009.1, read as the reverse complement.
ACACTAGCTTCAATCTATTATCCAGAATTTTAGAAATCACCTTGTAGAGGAAATTCAAGCATACAATAGGCCTGAAGTCCTCGAAAGATGTGGGATTAGAGCTCTTAGGAATTAAGCATATGTGAGTCTTGTTCTTTAGGAAGGATAGATAAAGAGAAGAATTCCTTTATAGCTTTTTTCAGCATAAGACCAGTATCCCTCCAAGTCTTCTAAAAGAAGAAACCATTTAAACCATCTAGGCCTGAGGATTTATTAGGATTCATCTGATGAACAATTTCTTCGATTTTTGTATCCCCAATGGGCTTAATGAGTAAATCAGCTTGCTCCTGTGTAATTCTCTACTTAATAAATGATAGTAACAAAGGAGATTGTAATGAGTTTGAGTGGCCATAGAATCTCCTGAAATGTGTTTCAGTTGCAGCAAGAAGATCCTTCTACTTAGAAATTGAAGAGCCATTAGGCAAGGTTAGTAAATAGATTTTATTAACATTCCTTGTAGCCACAATAAAGTTAAAGAAGAATTTAGAACACCTTCCCCCTCCTTTGAGCTAATTAACTTTGTCTCTCTGTTATAAGAGGCTTAAATGATCCTTACTAGCAGATAGATAACGTCTCATCAATTCTCTCTCCTTAAGTAACAAGAGATCATCTCCATGATTTCTTACTAACTCCACCTAAACAATTGATAGCTCCTCTTTAGCTTGTTCAATAGCTTGCTGAGTGGTTGAATCTTTTATTTTCAATATAATTTTCAATTCTGATTTAATTGCCTTAAGTCATTAGATACAAATGTATTGATGTGTGCCCACCATTGGTAATACTAAGCCTTTTGGTAGAGCTTGCTAAAAGCCTCTATCCTCCACCAAGAAATTGTTAAATATAAAAGGTCCCCTTCTTACAAAATTTTGAAAAAGATTCTCCATAAGGATAGGAGAGTGATATGAGAATAACGGATCTATAAAGGTAGTCACACTATTAGGAAACTGAGTAATCCAATCTTCATTAACCAAGGAGTGGTCCAACTTTCTTCACAAAGCCCATTTTCCACCTTGTTTATTAGACCACATGTAATAGTGGCCTTGAGACTTTAGATCAAGTAAGTCTATCTTTCCCACACACTCATTGAAATTAGGGGAGAAGTTTTTCAAACTGAAATGGCCATTTGATTTAGTTCTATATAGTGATGAGTTGAAGTCCCCACAAAATAACCAAGGGCCATTCACTCTTTTATGAAATTCTAGAAGACTGTTCTATAACTCCTTTCACTAAAAAGCATGATTAGCATTGTAAATAACTAAAGAGAAGATCTCAATTTTATCTTGAATGAATTTCCATTTCAAATGTAGCATCTACATTTCTATCTCAAAAACTTCAACATCCACCAACATAGGATCATATCCTATAATAATCCTACCAAGACTATAGACTTGGTGATTGGAGATAAATTTCCACCGTGCACCCAATTTATTCAAAGCCTTAATATTCTCATATTTAATTTTAGTTTCCAAAAGAGCAAAGATACATGGATTGATATCAATGACGAAATCCTTTAAAGCTGCTAACTTTTTTGGGCAATTAATCCCCCTTACATTCCATGTAAGAACTTTCATTAATAAGAGAGTTTAATGGAGCCTTTACCTTTGCTCTTGTTATATCTCCTTTCTAATCACTGATTGAAATTCCTCAATTAAGGTAACATCTTCCCCATTAGCAATTAAGGAAAGGGAGAGAGTTGGATTCAATGTAGCTTGCTACTCATCATTCCTTACAGATTATTGCTCCACTTCAATAATTTCTATTAGTTCTTTCCCTAAATCCAACTTTTTAGTCGTAGGAGTTAGAGTGTCTATTTGAGTTTGAACTTTCTCTATCGTAACGGAAGTATCTAGCCCTTTTAAGGTTATGAGACTTGGCCTTTGGTATTTAACCCTTCTCTAGATAATTCCTCATAGTCTCCTTTTTAAAAGACCTTACCTGTTGGTGCCCACTTTTTGCCTAGTGAGCTAAGAGAGGGCTTCCACTGATAATGAACATACATACTACTTCAAAAGGTGCTCCATCATGACCTAATCTCATAACTGAAATAATTTTAGGTAAACCTTTTGAAATCTCCATGTTGACACACAGTCTAACAAAGCCCAACCTGTTTCTTTTAGCAGTATTTTCATCCAAGCAAAGAGGATTACCTAAGAAACTCGCAATCAAACTTAATCTCTTAGTTGTCCAATGTTCAAGAGGAACATTAATCAAATTCACCTACATAGGAATAACTCTATTCCTATTAAGTTCAAACTAAAACTTTGGTTGCCATGGCTATAAAAAAAGGGGGAAAGTTGAAAACATGCCATAAACCCTCCTCAATAATCTTGAGAGCTTGAGCTTTAGAAGAGAACATGGACAAAATATATTTATCCTCAGTCATAAGTACCTCTACTAACCTTTTAGTTTTCTACGTTGATGTAGCCCATTTTTGCATTGTAGGGAAGGCAGGTCTTTTATCCATGAAGAACCCAACTAGAGCATTCTCGTAAGATTTGGCTCTATTTGAAGTGTTTCAAGGTTTGGGGAAACAATAGCTTGCCCATGCTCAACCTTTGGAGGACAAAAGTAGAGAGAAAGGTCAGTATCATTTACACCTAGTACCTATTTTTGTGTTTTCCTCTCTCTATAATAATGCTGGGAGGGTGAGTGTGAAGGGCTGTGAGTTTTGTCAGGCTGAGAGGGGGAAGAAGAACAATAAGATTTGCCTAATAGGGAGTTTGGAGGAGTCTGCAAAGGGGGGGGAGGGGAGGGGAAGGGGGGACTATAGACTGGGTAAAAGATGGGGTAATAGGGGAAAACCATCTTTGCACAACCCCTGAGAAGTTTCTGTTTTGGGAAGGCATAAGGGTTTGAATATAGACCAGCTTTAGGAAAGTATAAAAGTTAGAAACCAAAAATAGAAAGGAGAAAAGTTGGAAAGGGGAAAGGACCAAAATACCTCAAGAAAAGAATGGGGAGATGGGGAAGAAGAATGGAGTGAAACGAGAGTGATGAAGACTTGAAGCTTGAAGGTAGAAGGTAGAAGGAATGAGAACAAAGAGAGTATAAGGAAGAAACCAATTAGAAAAAGAACAGAGCAACAGAACGAAGAAGAGAATGGCAAGGCAAGTTGGTCACTGAGAAGTGAGTGCCTCTCTCTCTATCCTATATTTTATATGTGAAGTAGGTCGCACTTATTTGAGCATTTTAGTCGCTCACGGTAAATTGTTTAAAGACACAAGGAAACTTAGCCTAACAACTAACCAACCAGTTGATTCAAGTGAATTTATATCTAACATAGATTATGTAAATGTGCTTGATCCTCTTTTGCAAGCTAATTTGAGTGTTGCAGAAGGTAGAGTTTCAAGACTAAGTAAGTAACAAAATATTCTTGAAGTCCTTGCTTCATTTTGCATTGCAGACTTTTATTAATTATTCTCAATTTGTGTATCTATTTATTTTGTTTGCTTAATAAGTTTTTCGCTTTATGAAATAGAAAGCAAATGTTATCATTGAAGTAAATCACACATTAGTATAGACTTTATGTACAAGAAACTCGATACACAAGAAGGGGGGGTTAAATGGTGTATTCTTTTTTGTGAATATAAAATCTTGCTAAGAACTTCTCTTTCTTGTTAAAAAGATATCAAAAAATTTATACGAAAATTATTACGTAGTTAAATCGCAAAAAACTTCTATATAATTGTTTAACAACAAAATAAACTGAAGTAAAGGATAGAGGATCGACGCTGCAATTTTTATACTGGTTCACCCCAAACCGTGGGCTACGTCTAGTTCTCAGAGTTCGTCTAAGTGTTTCACTATACTCTAAAAAATTACAAGTATTCTTTCTTCCCTTCCAAAGCCTCTTCAGGTCTCTTACAAAGTATTATTTCAGCTATCTTAGCCTCTTCAGGCTATCAGCCTTTTCTTTCTCTCACTAGAAAAAGATTGTGAGCTTTTGTTACAGTAGGATTAGCTCTCTTCGTATCGCACTACAAAATTTCTCTTTTCTAAGTACTGTAAGATTTTTCTAACACTTTTTTTAAGAATGTAACATCTTCGACTACAACTAGTATTTATAGCCTTTGTCTTTAACCGCTTCTTGATCTTTGATAACTGCTTCTTAAATCTTGATAACCGTCTTTTAGTTGAGTTCTGTAACTAACTCTAACTAAATAACTGTCTAACGTGCTACTGTATCTTTATGATATCGTCTATGTCTTTGCATCTGTGTTGACTTTGCGTCTGCGTCTACGTCTGTGTCTATATTTTGCGTTTATGTTGTGATTTTGCCTTTGCGTCTGGGTCTGTGTTTTAACTTCGCGTCTGTGTTGATTTTGTGTCTGCGTCTGCATCTATATTGTATTTGCATCTGTGTCTGTGTTTATATTTTGCGTCTGCGTCTGCATCTGCGTCTGCATCTGCGTCTATATTGTATTTGCATATGTGTTTCGACTTTGCGTCTATACTGACTTTGTGTCTGTATTTCCTTCTGCGTCTGTGTTCTGTACTTTGTCTGCACACTTAACACACTTGTCAAAACGTTCATTTGTTTATAACATTATTATTATTTCGTTGTCATCAAAATTAATCATCGTAAAGTCTTTTTGACTTAACAGATTATACTAGGACTGAGGGCTATTAATGTTCTTGACTGCATGATTAGTTGGGATTGAGGCATGTCTCAAATCTACACATTTCTTTGTAGCCCTTAATGGTGCACTGCATGGTTACAGGGGGATCCCTCTCTCCTTATCTATTTGTTCTAGCAATGGAGGGGTTGGATGAGATCTTGAGAAAGACCCCTGCAGTATTGAGCTATCGTTATCATTGGCAATATAGGCAGACTTCCCTCTCTTATATTTGCTTTGCGGATGACTTGATGATTTTTAGTTGGGTAGATTTAGCTTCTCTTGAAATTATTCGACAGGATCTGGTAGATTTTGAGAGGGTTTAAATTTTGGCTATGAACTTGAGCAAGAGCTGAGTTTTCTTCTCACAGATCCCTGAGGCTGAGTTTTCTTCTTTACAGAGAGTACTTGGATTTCAGATTGGTTCCCTTCTGATTCGCTACCTAGGCATCCCTCTTATCACTACACGACTGAGACACTCTGATGGCCTTCATTTGGTAGAGAGGATTCTGATGTGAGAATGGATGTGATTCAATGAAAGGTTGTCCAAAAATCCTCAGAAGTTAATGATGATGGCGCCGAATTTATAGGTTTGTGGATGTTTAGAAGTTTTGGCAAGGAAGGACAAGGAAGAACAAAATTTAAAATTTAATAAAATAAGAGGATACGTAAGGTTCAATCCTTATTAGACCTCACGAATACTTGATTCGAGCAACCTAGATGATCGGAACTAAAACCAAGAAGGTTGAATCATTGATTTGTGTTGAAACAAGAACAAGAGGAATAAACCTTATTATAGTCAACGGCACAATCCAGAAAATAATGGTTAATCCCCTAATAATAACCCTAATGCATCTATTTATACCTAGGGTTAATAATAAGTACTCGAGCTTTAACATGGGTAGCCAAAAATTAGTCCTATTGCCTTAGGCTTAAGTGAGGGACTAAAATTAGTCCAAGTCTTTAAGTCTTCAAGTCCCAAGGGTATCCGGTCCAAGAATTTGATTTACATGGATCAATTTGAGCTAGGATACATAAAGCTCTCCTCCAATAGGCTTGGATTGTTCCATTCTCTCTAAAAGATAGCCCACATGCGTATGAAGAGCCTCCTTAAGTCTCTTGTCCCTAGCTCTGATCGTGGGCCTAACTGGCATAGTTAGCTCTCCTCCCTTGCCTCTTTCATTCACGCTAACTCCATGGCAATCTGTGCTCCTGCTCATATTAGATTCTTTCTCTAATCCAGTTATGGACTTCAGCATCTTTTACCTATGCGGGTTGTTTACAGTTGATCAGATCTGTCCTCTTCTCTATAAAGATATACTGATTAGGTAAGCTCATTTTGTCCGCTAGCATTATTCACCGTATTGAGAGCATATTGTCAGCTTTTCTTTGGAGAGATACTTCACTTTCCCACACTGGAGTTAAAGTGGCATGGGAGTTAGTATGTTTTCTGAAAATGGAGGGTGATTTGGGAGTTAAGAGAGTCAAAAACTGGAATAAGGATGCCACACTTAAGTATGTGTGGTGACTATTTGCAGAAAGATCTTTTACATGGACCATTAGGTTTAGGGTTTAGGGTTTAGGGTTTAGGGGTTAGGGGTTACGGTTAGGGTTAGGGTTAGGATTAGGGTTAGGGTTTAAGGTTTAGAGAGGTTCTTAAAAATGTTTTTCTCTCAACTCTTTTCTGCGATTATGTCCCGAAAATTAGAGGGTCGTCTATCTTTTGCCGGACCACCACCGCCTCAACCGTCCCCACTGTCACTACAGTGGCCAGAATTTCCTTCGGCGCTTCCTTTTTAGTCTAAAGCACCCTAATGACCTTACAATCTCCTGATTTGCAAAACCTAACACTTGATTTTGCGATTAGACCACAACATAACACACAAATGATGATCGAAACATCTAGATCTCTTCCACCTTCCACTGCACCCATCACTGCAAACATCACCACACCCACCAAGCTCTCAACTCTGATGTTTCTAGCAACTCCCTGGAGGTCTTCGCAACCCTATAGCCACCCTCTGTCGTTACCAAGGATGGAGGAAAAGATAGAGTCGTCAGAGATAACCCAGTTTTTATCCCACCACGTGTGACACTGCCACCATCTTCTCCCACTCAACGGGCTGGGAAGGAACCTCTGCAAGAAGACATGGATCTACAACGTGCTTCACCTCCGACAGTCTCTGTAGCGCTGGAAGAGGCCATCCCGCCTCCTAGTTTGATTGGTCTACCTACAATGGCTGTTCGTCTCCCACAGCCAGGACCGAAAATGAAGCCACGCCAAAATGCCTCATCTACCCTTGGAGAAGGTATTTACAAAACTACCCCTTTGATTAATTGTAATTTTGCCCTTACAGTGCATGTTAATGAGGAAATAGGGAAACATAGGTAGAAAATTGGAAAATTTGTGAAAAAATCTTTAGATTTCTCCTGGGCTGAGAAAATATAAATCATCAATTCCAATATTGGATTTCAGTTTCCAAAGATATCCCATGACACATCGACTAAGCTTGTAGTGATTTCAGATGACTATATAGCTGATAGTCTCCATTAATGGACCCAATGCTTAATTGATTTCTTTCTTAGGCATAGTATGCCCTTCGTTGCCATGCAATCTATTGCGATGAGAGCCCAGAAGACACTTGGTCTGGAGGATGTTATATCTACAGACAACGGATTTTTCCTTTTTCGTTTTCAATCAAAAAAGGCTTTACAGTTGATCCCCAAGCAGGGCCTATGGACTTTCGGTGGGAAATTCATAGTTTTATAGCAATGACACCCTCATTTTGTGTTTAACAAATCATAGCTTTCCAAACTGTCAGTTTGGGTATGGTCACATGATCTACCACTTCCTTTATGGAATGAGCGATGTCTTGGTCTCTTGGCCAGCAGGATTGGGAAACCCCTTAGTTGTGATCAGCATATTTTTGACAAGACCCAACTCTCATTTGTCAAAATTTATGTTAAGCTCAAGTGCAGTATTTTTGGCCATTCCTGTGTCCTCCCGACTATTGTAGCACCTCAGGTTGCTGCTCCCACCACCCAAGAGGTGGTATTGGACCAGAGTTGTAACATCCCGTCCCCATATTAAGGGTTAGGACCCGAAATTTCAGTACATATGAGCTCAAAGAGAGATTAAGGAAA
>JAOTAY010000009.1:481762-507484 GCA_025629805.1 Erythroxylum baracoense | reverse complement strand
GTGAAAGACTAACTTTAATAACTTGTGAAAAGTTTCCCTTAAGCTTTTAGGTTGAAAGGTATGGCTCTATAACAATAGACCCCTTTATACATGATGAATGATGTCTTTTCCTCACATATTTCATTCATTTTTATCTAATTGTATCTTGGGTAGGCATCTATGAAACTTGGTATCTAATGGTCTAAGGGCTAACTATTTTTTGGTAGAAATCTTGATAGGATTGTTATATTTTCCATGAGTTTTGGGGCTTCTTTCATAATTTTAAGAGGTTTTATGTGTAAGATATTCTCAATTTTTTTAATATTTACTTCTATTCTCTTGTAGGTGATGATGAAATTGAAGAATTGACTTGTTCTTACACTGATTGTACCTTTTTCTAATTTAAGATTCATATCATAATTACGTAAGCTTGTGTAACATTCTTTTAAATCAATAATATGATTTACTCTTATTTTTTTATTTTGTCCTTACGATCATTTTATTTACGTTACATATGCTTTCATATTCCTCTCTAGTTGCTTGTGAAAGACTAACTTTAATAACTTGTGAAAAGTTTCCCTTAAGCTTTTAGGTTGAAAGGTATGGCTCTATAACAATATATCCCTTTATACATGATGAACGATGTCTTTTCCTCGTAGAGATGCCTATCTCTTTAAAAGAATTATAGAAGAAAATTTCCACGACAATGAATTCATTGGACCTGATCAATATATAAATTGATGTAGACCGAATTGATAATCAATTTTTATCTCATACACGTGTTAAGTAATGTATTATCTTTGGATCACTATCTAATTCTACTGTATAATTTTCTGGTTCATGTATAAATTTGGACGGAGATAAACTTATTCCATACGAAATTCTAGATTTATATGAAACAGAAATAATCTAATTAGGTGATTTACGGTTAGTAAATTTATGTCAGAGAGAGTATTATTGAAGTCATAATTCCAATGGACTGTTTTCAAGAACACTTTATTGACATTTGATCACTCCGTAGGTAAAATATAAGAACATTGACTTAATGAGTTATGTAGTCGTATGATGCTCGTTAGTTCGCAACTATGCATACAAGTATCCTAGCCTAGCAATCTTGTTTCAAGAGAATGGTAGTTGGACAGTCATTAACAACGACACTTGATTATTCTTCGAAGACAATTTGTCAAAGGCTCAGTTTCTCGATTCCAGAAATTCTGTCTAAAATTACTTTGTTTTACTCAATCTAATTAAAATACGTCGTCATTTTCGTTTAAAAATTTTAAGCTACTCATTCTTAAGGTCACTCTCAGCCACGTCCATGCATAACTGTTAGCTTTTTTATTTTGTACAATTTTTATTTTAATTTTAATTATACTACTATTAATTTAATAAAAAATTAAATTAAATTTTAATTTTAATTATTACTTTAATAAAAATTAAATTAAATTATAATTATGTTATTATTAATTTTATAAAAAATTAAAATTAGAAAAAAACTTGTGAAAATTTTGTTTGTTTGTTTATTTTATTTTAATTTTTAAATAAAATTAAAATTAATATGATAAAAATAAAAAACAAAATTTGTGTCCATTTTTCAATTTTTGTGTTTTTTTATTAATTTTAATTTTAATTTTAAATAAAATTTTTAAGATAAAAATTTAAAATTTACAACTTGATTAATTTATTAAAAAATTTTAATTAATTTATAAGTTATAGAAAATATTAAATTAAATTAAAAAATCAATTAATGTTATTATTATTATTATTGTTATTATTATTATTATTAGCACTCATGCATATTAATGCAATATTAAACATCTTGTCTATTTACGATAATTTTTTTTACATAGAATGTTTGTGAAATACAAATAAATTATACAATATAATATTATATATGTGGAATAATTCATTTTGATTTCAGCAACTTATTTTAATTGATTAATTTACTAAAATTGTTTAATTGATTTATAAATTATAGAATTTTAGACGTATACAGACAATACTAAACAACTAATTTTATCGAATATTTTTAATAAACAATTAATTTTACTAAACATTTTTAAGTAATGTAGTCTTGGACAGAGGATCTGAACTCAGTTTCTCCACCCATATAGTATATACCCATAATATATTGAAATGAATCTTCTAATCCTCATTCCAAATAATAGTTATGGCAAAAGCCTTGAGATCATCATTTTCATCTTTGAACTTGATGATTACATGTTGGACATTTCCCATGTGATGTGTCAACATTATCAATATGGGTACTATGGTACGCTGGCTGAGCTCATATAATGTCTATAATCTAAAGGGAAAAAAGGATAACTGTGCTCTGAGCTAAGATCTGGAAAGAAAACAATGATCTCAATGTGTTGTTTGCGCTTGTGGATGTGTTTATATTAATTATGTGTCAACACAACCCAAAAAGAAAAACAAAAGACAATGGGACTTATTTTTCCTTCATAATGAAAGAAGGTGCAGTGCTAGAATTTGACAAGGACCACATGCAGCTGTTCTGCAATCACTGTCGCAACCAAAAAGTTGTTATGGGCTATGTAATTCGTTTTCGTTGGTTCAAGGTTAATTACTTACCGTGAACCTTTTTTCTTTTCTTCTTCTTCTTCTTTTATATAAATACATGTATACTATCTTTGAAGCATGCCAAACACAGCGCAATATCCCCTAGTGGGACGCAGAAGATAGGTTTCCACTTCAAAACTTTCAGACCTTTTCTGCAATAAATTTGACCTTTTCCCTTTGCTCTAATTTCCACATTCTCTTCCATATTCTGTCACAGTGAACCCCACCGTGGCTGAAATCGCAATCCATGCCCATTCCCCACGCTCACTTTTCATACTTTCAATCGCCTAAAACCATCAACCTCCACGCAATCATATTACGCTAGTTTAACTATGGATTCCTACTCTGATTGTTTAATACAGAATGATATCATGGAATGTAAACGTTTATTTTTGATCATTAACATCTTTTAGGATATAATTCCAGCCTCTAGAGCAACATAGTCGGCGAATTTTACGTAGTAAATAGATAGATACAGAAAAGATATAATGGTAACAAATATCTGGCAGCTCACGAGGTGGTAAAGGGAGATTGATAGGAGAAAGAGACAAAGCATCATTCCTGCTGAACCTGTCTTCTTATACAAATACTCCAAGCTCAGCCTCAACTAGCTCGTGACCATTCGTTCATGTAAGGTCTGATACCGTAGCGGAATCTGTGTGCTGCTTAATGCACCAAGCCTAGCACTCTCTTTCCACGATAAAAAAGTGGGAACTCGCAAATTGGCGCATATAGAAGTTGAGGCCTCTCTCTTCTTCTTTTTTTCCTGAGGAACAATGCAAATGCTAGAGAAACTTATTTCCATCACAGTTCATATGATAGCTTTTCTGCCATTTGTTTACTCATCTCAAGAGCATGAAAAATCCACAGGAGGCACCTATGCAAGCAAGAAGAACAGCATGCACAGGGTATGAGATTTGTTCCTCTTTTCTTTTTTACTGTTCAGAATTTGTAGATCCTATTTAACTCTCAAACTCCCGATTGAAGTTTATGGTGCCATATTTACTTTGCTGGGATCATATGGTTTAATTTTATCAATAAGAACGTATGTATTTTTTCTCAAAAGCTGACTGGTGATTCCGTCCTAAAAATATTAGTTGAGTTCCAAACTGTCGTTTGAAGTTACAGTCCATGGATTTCTACTCTGGGCTTCAATGGGGTTTCTGATGCCTGCTGGCATACTCGCCATCAGAATGTCGCACAGAGTGGAATGTAGAAGGAAGCTCAAGATTCTTTTCTATGTTCATTATACTTCACAGGTATGGCAACCTTTTGTCTTTCTGTTGCATATGCTCATCTCTGCTGAAAGTAAACATTAGTCATTCACAAACCACATTTTGCACAAAGCTGGCAAGACCTTGTTAAAGCTCTCAACTCTGCATATTACAGGTAGATAAGTACCCCACTCCTTTGGTCCTTAACGATGGTGAAAGTAGAATAAAGTGAAAAAGTATCCTAATGTCCATTTGTTTTCTATAGACAATGTGGCTTCTGTCATTATTGCTTGACAAGGAAGCAAAGACAACTATCTTAAAGTAAACGCTGATTGGAACTTCATTAGATGGAAATCTTATTCTAAATAATTAAGAGTTAGGTGTTGTGTTGCATATAAAGATTAAATGGTAATGCAAAGTTATAATAGCATGAACTGTGATTATTGGGTTGGCAGGTAGTTTCACTACTTCTTGCCACCGCAGGAGCTGTGATGTCAATTAAGAACTTCGACAACTCCTTCAGTAATCATCATCAAAGAATAGGAGTGGCTCTATATGGTATGATATGGTTGCAGGCCATTTTAGGTTTCATAAGGCCACATAGGTAAACCATGGAATTCATCTTAATTAGTTGCAGACTGACTGTGATGAATTACAGAAAATAATATATATTTTACGTGTTAATTAATTTATTCTTATGCACAGGGGATCCAGAGGAAGAAGTGTATGGTTTTTTGTTCATTGGATACATGGAACTGCAGTGTCTCTGCTGGGAGTCATCAATGCATTCACAGGATTACTAGCATATCATCAGAGGACATCAAGAAGAATAGAGGTTTGGGGAATAGTTTTCACTATTCAGCTCTCTCTTATGATCTTCTTTTACCTACTCCAAGAGAAATGGGTATATATACAAAAGCAAGGAGTCATCTTGGGGAACCCCACTGATCATGCAAGAGACGATCTCAAAATGGTCACCACTCAATCCTTTTGAACTTTTGATTTACTCTGACCTAATTACACACAATTTAACTCTAGACCCCCACTGGATATTGGACTTCGTTAATTAACTGTCTAATAAATACAACTGCGTGATTGAAAATTCCCAATACCTTGGGGTCTGCAGTTAAATTTTATAACCAAGTGTGCTTTTTTCTTCAATCAATTTATGTTTACTACTAGAGGAGTCTTTATCATCCTCTATCATAAAGATCACTGAGTTCGGACCACCAAACTGATTAGACAGAAGAATCTTCTTTTCATCTTCTGGCTCTTTTCAATTCCTTGTTTGGTGTCTGTTTCAGTACAACTGTCTGTCATTCAACGGTTGTATTGTAAATAGTGTAGCCATTTGACATATGTTCAATCTTGAGATCCTGAAAACTACCATGCTAATTTGTGGACAACCTATGATATGCAAGTAACAAGCTAATATTTTGACCAACAAAGGATGCACGCAACTCATTAAGTCCTAAAAACGTAGACGTGTGAGAAATTGTATAATTATTTAATATAATATAATTAAGGCGACCATAGAAGGTCATGATCATACAAAAACATACGTAAACACCATTCTCAGAGGAGGATATATATAAATAACAATTTTAAAGTCGATTACTCCTTATAGACATAGATATGAACTTCGATCCTATCTATCCAAAAGACTATCTATTGGGAAGAGTTGAATTTATTAAAAAGAAAAGAAAAGAAAATCACAGCACGAAATTTTGATTTCATATGGAAGGAGAAAAGTAAATTTAATAACATGGTTGATAATTTATCTAGTACCAAATCGTAAATCTTTGAGACGGTATCTCGTCTAGTTGAATTTCACATAATCCTTTTATTAAAAAATTCATATAATGACAACAAATTGTTGAAAAGGATTCATTAAACAATTTATAAATAAAGCAAAATGATTACACAAAAATTAGTTTTTCATTTTAGCCACCTTAACCTTATAACTTCATCTTCTTTTGAAAGCAATATCTCACTCATAATCAACATAAGCATGCTTGATTCATATAATAAAGTAGTTGAAAATCAATAAAATTTATTTTATGTCCATGATTAGGTGAACAAGGTCATATGTTGATTATTTTTCATGAAGATTTTAGATTTTGGAGCATTCAATAAAAGAAGAATAATGTGAGAAGGATATCTGTTATTCCCAACTCTTCTACTAAGATATAATAGAAATAAAAAGACAAGGATCAATGACATAGAACTGATAAAAAACATAGCTAACTAATTCAAGAAAATAAATAGCATCATTTTCAGGCTCTTCCTCCTAAGATAGAGGCAAGTGAAAATATACTAGGTCATCTTACACAACAATAAATTGAACATTTATGACCCAAGTGCTTTAGTGAATAAACAAAACCTTCTCGAAGATTCACACTAGCCAAATGGAAATCAAAATTCAAGTGCTTTGTTCTATCAGGAAATAAATGATTGTCTACAATATGCAAAAGTGTAAGCTTAATTAAACTTTAATACAAGTCTCAAAGTAGATATGATAGCATTACGATTCATGAACTATTAATAATGGATTAGAAGTGGATTAGAAGGAGGGATTTGTTGGAGTAGTAGTGGATTTAGAAAGAAGAAATATTTGTAAAAGAAGGTAATTTATTAAATAATATTCTATTCACTATGTTATGTTTAAACTAAGATTACATGTGTATTTATAGGACTCCATCTGACATAGATTCATCATCCTAAGGAAATTTTAATAAATGAATAACTTACTTCTAATTACATAAATAAATACTTCCTATATATGAATAACATATTTCTAAGTACATAAATTGGATAAGAGATGATAATAGGGCCGGTTCACATAATGTTTATTTTCAAATGTTAATTTTAAGTGTATTTTCAAACTATTCGTCCTCTTCTACCTTTAAACATGACTTTTAATTATTTTAAGTAAGTTTCTTAAAATATCAAAAGTATCAAGTTTGAGAGTTTCGGTATAAATATCTACAATATAATCTTCAAACTTCATATAATTGAGTTGTATCACCTTAATCTATATATATGATTATTAGAATCATGAAATAGGGGTTACTAAAGCAATGACTAATTTTTTTAAAAAAATAATGAATATATTAGTGGCATAAAAGACTAAACAAGGGAGTTTTAAGAGTATACAATAACATCCAAGTAAAGGATGATCATCAAAAAGTTATAATGACACAAAAGACTATTATGTAATAAAGGACAGTTTGTGAAAGTGCAAGATAGTGCTAATTAATTCTCCACTTGGTAAGCTTTTGATGGCTAAATGAATACTTATCCTTGTAGATAAAGATGTGTGCTCTAATTCTTATATATATATAGCTTGTAAAAGGCTTTCTTTACTATTGGCATTATCAGTGAAGATCCTTTTGTTCCTTCCATCCCATTATCTACAAACTAAGTTGCCAGAAGCCAATATGAAGATCCACAGATCCACTTTCAACTTCAACTTAATATTTCGATTCCATTTAATAATGCTAGACTAGAAGATAGGCAGATTGTTAACACTGTAGAGCTGAAGGATTGTTTGCAATAAGTAATTGCTATAGTGGCATTGAAAGAATAAATGCTTAATATTTTCCAAAGAAGATTTAAAAATTGTGCACCAATTAGGTAAATGAGGGAATTTGGCTAATCTATTTGAGGTTGGAAGTTTTTTTTCCATAGCTTGCTATAGTATGATTGATGATCTAGGTGAATTATGCTTTATCCAACATATTTTGTGCCAAGGTACAACATAAAAGGGATTGCTAAAGAGGGACAAATAAGATTTGTTTGTGTAACTACCAAACGGAGTGAGACTTCAAGAAATAGAATCCTTAGCTGAATTGTCTAATGTGATGCTAAGGAGAAATTGGAAAAAGTTTGTTTCAAGATTGAATATATCAAGATAGTTGATTGATAGACCTTCAGTAACTGACGCCTTAGATGGAATAATTGACTTCATGGAAGTGGCTTCAATAATAGAATCTAGGGGACCAAAAATGGTTCCATTATGATACCAAAATGAGGTACTCTTACCATTCTTGACAGTGGATTTGCAGGAGTCCCTAATGTTCCATCTCAGATTGAATAAATGTTTCATAAGGGAAGAAGCATTTGCTGGAAGCTTAGTAACCCAGAGGTTTTGATCTTTTACATAGTATTGAAAGAATGAATGCTCACTATTTTCAAGAGAAGATTTAAAAATTGTGCACCAATTAGGTAAATGAGAGAATATGGCTAATCTATTTGAGGTTGGAAGTTTATTTTCCATAGCTTGCTATAGTATGATTGATGATCTAGGTGAATTATGTTATATTATGATTGAATAAATGTTTCATGAGGGAAGAAGCATTTGCTGGGAGCTTAGTACCCCAGATCTTTTGCATAGTATATATGCACCTATGAAACCTATAAAGCTTGCTAATCTTGGATAAGTCTATATAGTATTTTGACTAAGAGAACATAATTAAGGCTTCTGATAGGTAAAATTCCCAGGCCAATATGCTTTCTAGGTAAGCAAACAGTAGGCCAACTTATTGTTTGGCTAGTTGACCATAAGAAATTTCAAAACATTTTTCTCTAGTCTTAAAAATAGCTTGGGGAAATACAATGTGAGGGCCCACTATGTACTGAAAGAAGATAGCATAAAGTTGATTAGTTAAAATTTGCCAATAAGGGATAGTGATCTAGAAGTCCAACTATTAATCTTGTTACTAATCTTATTAAGAAGAGGGTTG
Source organism: Erythroxylum baracoense (assembly GCA_025629805.1). Taxonomy (NCBI): domain Eukaryota; kingdom Viridiplantae; phylum Streptophyta; class Magnoliopsida; order Malpighiales; family Erythroxylaceae; genus Erythroxylum; species Erythroxylum baracoense. Next base: position 498,966 of record JAOTAY010000009.1, on the reverse strand, counting down.
AATTCTGAAATAACAAGTTTAATAGAGGAGATAGGAATCCCCAAATACTTGACAGGTTGATAATCCATCTTGAATCTAGTGCTTAGTTTCAATTTAGCAACTAATTGTGTTGCATTTACTGAGATAAATAAGTTGGACTTGTCCTTATTAATTATAAGGCTTAACATTCTATTGAAAACTTTAAAAGCTTTTATAATAGAGGTGATTGATAGAATGTCAACTTTAGAGAAGAAAAAAAATGTCATCAGCAAAGTTGAAAATAAAAATACCAAGCATTTTACATTTATAGTGGAATTTGGATACTCCTTCCTAGTACTATTTCTTTTAAGTGCATAAAACTTAAGAGATAAGAGAGAATAATTATGGAGAGATAAAGTCCCCTTTTCTGATGCCTCTAGTAGCCTTGATATGCTTGGTGGGCTCTTCATTCACTAGAATTCTATAGGATATAATATGGATGCATTGATGGACCCATTGTGTGAAATTGTCAAGCAAACCAAAAGCTTTTAGGACATTTATGATTAAATTATTCTCAACCTTGTCATAAGCTTTCTCAAAATCTATTTTGAGTGCACAATTTTTGCAGCTAATATTCCTAGTGTAGCGCTTGAATAACTTTTGAGTTAGTGCAATATTATCACCTTTTTGTCTCTTTAGAGTGTAAGCTAATTGAGTTAGATCAATAAGTCCAGGAATTATAGGCTTCAACCTTAGAACGATCACTTTAGAAATGATTTTGTAGATAGAGTTACAACAAGAGATAAGATTGTAGTCTTTTAAAGCTTATGCTCTTTCTTTTTAGGGACTAATATAATAAAGGTGCTATTCATAGCCTTAAGAAGTTTTCCAATGATAAAAAATTCCATAATTGCTTCAGAGACTGTAATACTTAAGATAAACTAATTTTCTGTGAAGAAATATATGATAAAACCATCTAATCATGGAGCTTTGCAATATGCTAGAAACTTTAAAGCATTTTTAATGTTAGATCTACTAACAGTAGAGGCTAAAGCTTCTACTTTATGAGAAAACGAATTTTTTTGGAACTATTTCCTCAATAAATTCTATATAGGAGCAAGCAGGTGAGGGAGAGCCTAATAAGGATTAGAAGTAGTAGGTAGCTTTAGAGATGAATCAACTTTGAGTTCAAAGAAAGGATCTATTGCTTTTAATGGTAACAATTTTGTTTGAGGTTTTGCTCACTAAGAGATCTATAAAAGAAAGCTGTATTTTTATCACCATGTTGTAACCATTTGATCCTAGATCTTTGTTTCAATAGAGAGTAGTCAAAGTTAACTACTTTTGAGTAGTTACTTAATGTAGTCTTTTTTGCAACTTGAAGCATCAAACATGTAGGATTGAGGTATAGGTCATTATAAGCTTTACTAAGAGTAGATTTAATAGTGTTTAGTAAATGAAGAACATTTCCCACATTTGCCTTATGAAAGGCTTTAGCCTCATCTAGTATGTTATTGATTTTCATATAGTGTTAAAATTGTTTGGATCCATAAAAGTGATGACCAAGACCTCTTTTAACAACATCCTGAAAACCAGATAAGGATGTCAAGAAGTTATTGAATCGAAAAGGTTACCTAGTAGGTGCTTTATCTAGTTCAAACTTAACGACAATTAGAGAGTGATTAGAGATACTTAGGTCAGGAAAAATAGCACTAGTGCTGGGAAAATATTGCAACCAAAGCTAATTAGATAAGCCTCTTTCAAGCTTCTTTCTCAAGAAAGTTTCATTACTTTGTTTGTTGGTCTAAGTAAAAAAGTTGCCTCTACGGTCGATCAGAAACTTGTATTTTAGCTAAGTAATTTTTGAGATCATCAAAAATAGGTTTGGTAGAAAAATGACCTTCAACTTCATCTTAATGTATGATGGAGTTGAAGTCTCCAATTAAAAACCAAGGTGGAATAGACACCAAAAGCTAGCTCTTTAAGCTTACTCCATAAGGAGAGTGTTTGAAAGTCATAATTGAGTGAATATATGACTGAAGTGTCCAATATTTTGTTGAGGTGTTTGGAGAAGACCTATAGGTGAATCAATTGTTTAATGATGGTGGAGCCAATTATGTCTATCTTATCACTGTTATAGATCACTGGAATCCTTCCATTAAATGGACCTCTATCTATTAGGTGAAAAAGACAAGAGGTAACTAAAATTTCTCTTCATTCTAGTTTCTAAAATACCTATCAAGCAAGGCTTTTTTTCAATAACAAAATCTCTGATCACTTGCTTATTTATGGAGGAATTCATTCCCCTGATGTTGTAGAAGCAGATAGACATTTAAGCAGCAAAAGAAGAAACATTCTATTTCTACCTAATCTTCTCCTTAACATAGTTTTGAAATCAATTTCAATGATAGTATCCAATGTAAGTTCTTATTTTGTGACTGCTAATTCGGTTCATAAGATGTGATCGGCATTTCCTTTATAACAAGAGTATTAACAGTTATGCTAATTCCAACATTATTCATGACTACAGATTGATCAACAAAGTAACTTTTGGGCTTATCAATGACTATCAATGTATCAGAAGGGGGTTTTATAGTGAATTCCTCAATGGTGTCTCCAACAAGTTCTTGAACTTGTTCTTCACCCATCAGTTCTTAAAATTGCCTGCCAATTGGTTCTTATGTTTTCATTGGTTTACTTGAGGAGGGCTTCCATGTATGTTGACTGTGCCCTTAATGAGCTCAAGATTGTCATCAAACTTCATAATTTATATCTTTTTAGGTAGCTCTACAAATGCATCAACAACCACACACTTTCTAGTAAAATTGACTCTTTTAATTTCTGCAAAAGCCTGGTCAAAACAAAAAGTTTGTTTAAGTAGCTTAATCCTTTAGTGGTCTAATATTCAAGAGGTATATCATGAATATAAATCCACAGAGGGATGTTTGTCTGCCTGATCTTTTTAAATTTTACACTAGGTCTCCAATATTGGATGAGGAAAGGCTTATTATGAACATATCAAGGACCTCACTTAATGACTTCATCCACAACTTTTGGGGAGTCAAATTTGAAGAAAAATCTATCTTGATTATTCACTATGATGTCAAGAAGGCCAAACTGCTTCAAGTTTCTAACTGCTTAAGTTTTTATGACAAAGAAAGGAACTCTCTTGTTTAAAAGAATCTAACAAGAGTGGGAATTGATTTTTGAATACTAGCATGGAGAATGGAGATAGGGGTGACAATTTGTTTTTCAGAGATGGTGCTAGGTGGATAATAGAAAAGTTTGGTTTCAGGGTTTAGATTACCAACAACTTGAATCTAAGAATGGTTAGTAAGTAGAGAAGCATAAGGAATATTGGATAGAGTAGACGTGATGGCTATAGTATGGTGATTATAAGGAGGAGGAGGGGTAAGGGTAGGCAGTGAGGGAGAGTTTAGTGCAATAGGTGATAGAGGGATTAGAGGAGATTGAGATTTTTATAGAGGTAGGAAGTATTTAGAAGATGACATATTTGTCCGACTACAAGGTAAAGAAAAGACATGCTGGATAAAAGGACTCCTTGAGTAGAATGTAGATGAAAATTAGCTGAAGGAGAAGATGTTCAGGAGGGAACAAGAATGGGAAAGGAGAAGGGAGGGGAAAATGAAGAAATATAGGAGCCAACCACAACTGACTGTAATAATAATAGAAATTAGGGAAAGAGAAGAAAAACTTGTGGTTTAACATTAGAAGTTGAAGTGCACCACAATGACTAATTTATTATCAACATAAATTTTAGTAGACTCTTTTTATTCAAAAAGAAGTTTTTTCAATAAGTTCTTTAGCCTTTCTTGAGTCACACAAGAACGAACAACTATATATTATGCTTTATAAGTTGATAGAGTAACAATTGGTTGCCTTTTTAACATCTAAGTAAAAGTTGCATTACCTAAATAAAATACTAGATTAGTGGCACTCTTATGGTCATCAATATCTCCAACCAATTACTCTAACTGAAACCAATAAGTATGACATTATTAAAGGTAGAATAATACAATCCAAAATTAAGAGTATCTTTGATATATTATAAAATCCTTCTTTTAACTTTAAGATAGTTGATATTAGAGCTTCCATTATAGCAACCAATTATTCCTACTCTAAATAATATATCACGCTTTATATAAGTTAACTATCTTAAACTTTCAACTAAGCTTTGGCATATTATTGGATCCATTATTTGATCTTTATCATATTTGTATAATTTTGTATCAAATTTCACTAAAATTTTGACTGGGTTATAACCATTCATATGAAAACTTAATGTCATCCTTCATTTGCTTTATGTCTATCATAAGACAATAAGACATGAGCCTTAAATTTGTTACCTTAAACTCATGGCTCTTGGCTCCCTTAAATTCTTTAAACATTTTTAGATTATTTCTTGTGAAATTTAGGTCATCTATGTATAAGATAACATTATAAATTCCACTATCTCTCATCTTTATGTAGAGAGCATATTTATAAGGGCATTGGATAAAACTATTTTCTTATAAATATTTGTCAGTTATACAATTCTAAGCTCTTGGTACTTGCTTTGGCCCACATATAACTTTGTCTTCGTATCCTTTCATCATATAGCTAGGAGGTTGTTGCATATAAACCTCTTTTCAAGATAACCACTAGGGAAGGCTAATTTGATATTCATTTATAAAATCTTACACTTGTTTTGAGCTACTAAAGAAATAATTAGTTGTATGGTCTTTATACGAGCTATTAGAGCAAAAACTTCTTTATAACCAATCCCTTCACTTTGTTTGTACCTCTTTGCTACAAATTTTGCTTTATATCTTTCTCTCTTTTTGAAAATTTTTACACCAATAGTAGTATGTCCATTAAAAATAGTTTTTATTAAAAAATAACCATTAAAAATAGTTGTTAATTCTTACGTGTTATTCTTTTTAATTACTCTTAATTCCTCATTCATAACTTCTCTTCATTTTTCATTGTCAACTACCTTATTAAATTCAATTAGCTTAGAATCTATAAAAAGATTTGAAAGAAAACATTATAAGATTACTAGTTCTTTTAGTCTTCTTATGCAAATCATAAAGCCTCTTATAACTTTGAAGCCTTTTACTTAAGCTTCCTTCAAAATCTATAATTTCACCATGTGATGGTACTAATGAGGAAGTGGTGACTTCTTATCTTATTTCTCTATAATCTTTGTTTCCAAAAAAAGGAAGAAACTAATAATTTTCTTTTTGAAATTGCTAACCCCATATGGCTTCCTCATCAAAGTCCAAATCTCTTATAAGAATAAATTTTCATTACTTTGATTGTAAAGCTTGTACCCCTTAGTTATAAAAATATAACTAATAAAAACATATCTGTTACTCTTTTCATCAGGCTTGGAGTGCTTTTTATTAAGAACATAGGCTTATATAATGCCTTCAAATATGTTTAAGTAAGATGATACTGGATTTTTCCTACTCCATCTTCATGAGTAATCTTATTATTTGCAACTTTTATCATACATATATTTAACAGGTATACAACGTTAATCCACAACTTGAGGAAATCAAAATTCTTTTAGTACCCTCTTATCATGCTCCTTGCCATACTGAGAATTATTTGTTTCTTTCTATACGATACACATTTATGTTGTGGTGATCTTAGGGTAGTTAGAATTAAAGAATCCCATATACATAATAAAACTCTTGAAAATCCTTCAAAGTGAATTTACCTCCTTATCTGATCTCAAGGCTCGACTTTTAAATCCAATTTCTTTTTCTCCAAGAGCTTTAAAATTATAAAAACATTTAAAAGCCATTTTTCTTTAAAAATGTACACCCTTATCTTTCTACTCAAATCATTAAAATAGAATAAATACTTATTCTTACTAAAAACATGGAGTGATAAGCCAAAAAAAGTCACTGCAAATGAAATTTAGTAGCCTTGAAACTTTTGGTTAAGATTCCTTTGGAAAGATCTTTCAAGTTAGCTTCCCAAAAAATACATCCTTTTTCTCAAATGATTGGGTTTATTAATTGAATGCAAACCATTCACCATCATATTGTTTGCCATCAATTTGAGTCCACTAAAATCAAGTCAACGTACCCTAGTGCACAAGGCTCCCTATTTTGTAAGGCTCAGGGGAGGGTCATTAATAGACGTAGCCTTCCATTTGTAATTTTTACAAAGAGGCTGTTACCGTGATTCGGGCCTATCATTTTATGGTCATAAAAGAGCAACTTTTACCAGTAAAACCCATATTCCTAAATCTCAAATGTGATAGCCATATAGGATCTTTACATCATGCTGTTAAGCTTTTAGCAACGTTTATTTTTATAAGCAATAAAAATAGGCACTTCTTTGCCATAAGTACTTTGGCGATCATATTTTTTATATCATTTTTAAAGAATAAGATGTTACTTTTATCAAAAGGTATAACCTTTCTCTAATAGTTAACACATAATCAAAGTATTACTATTCATTTATGGAGCATAAAAAACATTTGAAATAAATTGGTGACTTCTATTCTTTAAACGTATCAAGATTTCATCTTTTCCCCCACATGAATAATGGAAGAATCTCCTAATATAATATTACCATTAACTTTATCATTAGGCTCTATAAAGAAGCCTTTATTGCCATATAAGTGATTACTAGCACTTGTATCAAGGTACCATGAAAGCTTCTCTTCTTACTACAAGTTCTTGAAACCTATCAAAAGTTTGGACTCTATCTCATCATTATCTTTTATTTTTCTTTATGAGATTTGAAAAAAAAAGATTAACCTTACACTATCATTAGCATACATTTTTTATTCTCAATAATAATGTCAAAATTCATTATAAGTATAGTATTTAATTTAATACTGTCATACCTTTTTTGATATGACCTTACTCCTCCTCTATCATTTCCTCTATTTAAGGTAGATTTATAATTTCTATCTCTACTTTAAGATGAAAATTGGGAGCTCTTCCTCCTGTTCCATGACCTTGCCCACATTTATAACGTTGACCTTTGTAGTTTGTATTTTCTTTTTCGTCCTTGTCTTTCAAAGTGAGGTTTAATTGTTATATATACTTCATGGGCTTTTTCTTCCTCCTATTAAGCTTATCTTCATAAGTTTCCAAAGTTCCACTTAATTCTTCAATTTTCATTTGTTCCAAATCCTTTGATTCTTTAATGATAATCACTATATGATCAAATTTCTCAATAATTAATTTAAAGATTTATTTTTAACTGCCCTTAAATTAGTTACTTCTTCACCAAGCCTTTTTATTTGTTTTATGATGGCCATAACTCATAAAATGATGTCCAATATTTTAGGATTTTTTCAATTTATGTCCAAGCTTTTAAAATTTTCAATTGAGTAGCCAACTTTTTAAAATATTAATTGTTCAGCTTAAAATGTTAATTTCAATAGTAATTTGCTGATTTAACTAATGAAATCTTTGTTGGTTATAATAAGTAGGTGTTCACTTGAAAAACTTTCTCTACTTTAGCCTAATCATATCCAATACTTTTCTAGGTGGATATCTACATACTATGAACAAAAAAGATCGTCAGCCAAATCAACAAATTACTAACCTAAATAACATTTTGAACTGAATTATTAAGCTTTTAAAAGGTCGGTTACTCAATTAAAAATTTTAAAACTTGGACACTAAATTGAAAAAATCTCAAAAGATTAGCCACTTTAGGATTGGTTATCTTTAAAATATTTTAACACATTTTTGGATTATTTCACTTGAATAACTTTAATTTCACCTTGTAGATCTAAAAGGACTATTTTCATTACCTTCCCCTTTCTCTTACAGTCTACTTGAAGCATATCCCATAATTACTTCCCTTATAGTAGCACTAAACATCTTCTTATAGGTGGCCTCATTTAATACTTAATGAATAAAAGACATGACCTTTTGATCTTTCTTTTTGTTTCTTTGTAAAAGGTCCTTCTGGATTTATATGAAATAAGTTGTATCTTTAGAAAACTTGTGAACATTTTTTAAAAATGTCACATATATCATGTGCACCAAGTAATGCCTTAATACGAGTGCACCAATTATCGAAATTGTCTTTGTTTTATGCTTTGGGATTTTGAAAGAAATTATGTTACCATAAAACATTATTTATAATATTAAAGCTCTTATACAATTTTGTTTGGATTAGACGTGGACTTAAAATGATGAATTTGCTAAATTAGTAGTTGATTTAGAATGAGGAAACATTTACAAGAGGAGGTAATTCACTGAATGATATTCTATTTATTGTTGCTATGTGTTGAACTTAAGATTACATATGGTAAATATATGACTCCATAAGAAAACTGTCCTAAATAAATTATAATACATGAATAACAAACTTTTAACTACATAAATAAATGCACTCTATACATGAATAATGTACTTCTAGGTACATGAATAATGTACTTTTAGGTGCATAAATTAGATAAGAGATGATGATCAAGTTAAAAGTCAATTTTATCTTTATACATTAAATTCAGGTGTATCTTGAAACAACTAATGTCATTTATCAATATTCTTCAACACTAGATCGAATAGTAGTCATTTATTTTTAAGCAACCAAAGCTTTACCAATAAATATATGGTAACTAATTCAAGACTTTCATATAATAACTAGGCTACCTAATTAGCAAGAAAATATGTCTATAACTCTATATTTTCATGAAATAAAATTCAAAAGTATTTAGCACTAAAGCTAAATCCTTTACAGTAACTTGTTGATATAGAAACTTTTTGTCCTTTAAATAATTTAATTATTATTTTCTATTATAAGAACATCTTTTATACAACTAAGGAAATGAAGATACACAAATTAGTAAGAGTGAAGAGACAATGATACCTTATATCTCTTTGGCTCTATTGCAATATTTACATCCTATTTCCTTAATGACTATTTCAAGCTGTTGAGTAATCATTTCAACTTGTAAACTTTTGCTTATACTTCTTTATTTTATCCTTTAGATGGAAGCATACAAATCTTTTAATCAATATACCCATATGAGAAGGTATTATTAGCATCGATTTGATGAAGAGCTAAAGAATAGATACCCATAATTATTAAAAAAATGTACAATTATATCTACTTTTGTTTAGGTGAAAAAATCTTTGTATAATCAACTCCTCTACTTAATTATGTTTTTTAACTACTAATCTTGCTTTATGTCCATCTATTATGTTATCAAAATTATATTTCAAATTGTATACCTATTTAAGACTAATAAAAAGTAATCAAATCCTTCTAAAGATTATATCCATTTATGATTGTCTTTTATTTGATTATAAGAAACCATTTCATGGAAAATAGGTATTTAATAGGAAAACTAAGATAATTGGTATCAAAAAATGGTGAAACAAGGTCTTGGTAAGTAGGTGGTTCAATGAAAATACTAATAGATGCATAATTGACCATATTTACACTTCATATTTGATGTATTTTTTCTCGATATTTTATACTTTTATTGTATATTTGGTACTTAATTTACTCCAAGTGCATTTATAGGTTATAATTGCCTTAATAGACTAAACGAAGAAGAATTCAGTTGAAAATTTAGCAAGATTTAAAGCAAAAAAGGGATACACGACGGTGTATACGATTGTGTAAGTCTCTAAGGCTGTGCAAATTTGCGAATTTTACAAATTTTTTAGTATACACAGTCTAGTAAATGCTTGTGTATTAAGTCTCTCAAGCTATGCAGGTTTGCGAATTCTACAAATTTTTTAGTATATACAATCTAGTAAATGCTTTTGTATTAGACCTTGTATCTCCCCAAAACCCTAAAACTTACTATAAATAGACGTGAGCAGAGGCAAAATAGAGAGTAGACTTTCAGAGACTTTCAAAGTGATTCAAGACATAGAGATCATTTAAAAGGGGTGATATTGATCTAGACATGTGGAAAATATGAAGAAATCATCGAAAGATTTAATAAAATAAAAGATCAAACCTCTACCTTGCAAGAACATTTGATAAGAGATAAAGGGAGATTCATAATTATAAGCTCTTTGCTGTTTTTCTTTTTGTTTACTTTTGATTTAATTTTCTATCATGTGCAACTAAACATCTTTAGTGTCTATCTAAGATAATTGATTCTTTTATTTAATGCAATTATTTTGATTGATCTGTTGTGATTCAATTATGTGTTTAATATATATTCTAATATATTCGAAATATTAGTTAATTCATTTTTGAACCAATTAATTCATTTGAGGAATCTTTTTCAGGACCAAGTGTCTTGCATTATTGGTAATGGGAAGCTTACTTCTCTATAATTCAATAATTGGATTGGTCAAGGACCTTTTTTTCAATCTCAACATTTGTTTATATGTTATGTCAATTTTCTTATCCATACTATAATGGATTCCTTCATCAATAAAGGCTACTGGATTTTTCCAGATAATCTTCGAGATTTGCAACCTCTTTATTATCCACCTCTCACTCAGGATACTTTCTTTTGGCATAATACGCCAACTCAAAAAATTATCAAATAAAGTCATTTAGGACTTATTACGAGTGAGGAAACTAGAGGTGTTATGGCATCGAATCATTTAGCACAAAATGATCCCCCCAAGAACCTCTTTTCTATTGTGGCTCGCTATATAAAACAGGTTGAATACGACTTATCAGATCAAATATTTGAGCATTGATTCAATTTGCCCCTTCTGTCAAATCCAAGAAGAAATTAGAGATCATTTATCTTTTTGTGTGTGAGGTGACTAATCAGGTATAGAAAGTTGTTCTAATGCAATGCTGTTGGATTACCCAAGAGAATACTTTCTGTGCTGTTCTTCAATGCTTGGCAACTTAAAGAACTCCCTTGATCTCGTCTCATATAGCAGTTGTTAGCATGTGTGTTCAATCTATATAGAAAGAGATAAATATAAGCGTTTTAAATCCAATACCAAGGCTACATAAATTCTTATATCTGAAATTCTTGATTACATCAAAGAGCTTATGGCATTAAGAAGAACTCCCAACAACATCAACATTCTTTAATTATATTTCTCTCAATTACTTTTCTGTTTTTCCTAGCTAAATATTTACTACTATTATCTTGTTTATTAAAAGGTTTGTCATTTTAGAATTTAAACTAAACGTTTTAAAAATATTAGAGTTCAATTTGAACGTTCCACATTACTAAAATCTAATCTATGTTTAATAAAAAATATTAAAATTAAAAAATTCTTTTTTTTACCTCAAATTTATTTAAAAGATAAGCATATACACCCAAACGGTCAAGTTCAAGATAATTCAATATCCAACTTCTTTCCAAGTGAAAAGGAATGGAGTGGACATATAATCCAAATGGGTCGTTAATTATTTGTATCTACAAAGATTTTCCTAGAATAAATTCTCTAAATATTTCTTCTAGATCTTGTTGCTTCTTTTTTTTTTAATGTACTTGTAGTGACAATTGTTGAGATGTTTCTTGAGTTGGTTGCTTCTTCCAAGAGAAACATGAATGATTTCTCCACCAAAAATTATGCATCATAATGGTAGGAGTTGTGATGTCTTTGAAAATTTCCTATAAATTCAATTTTCTATGATGATTCTTCTATAGGATAGCTTGTAATTTCATTCCTTGATATCATCCCCTTTAGAATTAATAGAGCATAACATGAGCTACCCAGCATGATGAGTTCAGGTTATCAAGTTTTCATGCTATTGTTACTACTTGAGCTATTAATGCATTCACATCATCAAAATTTTGGATTCCAACTATTTGATTAGTCCATTCTCTGCTTGATTGTCATTGGTATTTTTAATTGTTATCTCTTTTACCAATTCTAGGATTTCCTTTGAAGTCTTATTACTTAGTGTTCTACCTACTGCAACATCTACCATTTGCTTTATAAGATCATCTAACCTATTTAAGAAAGATTGGACTTAAATCTATGTGAGAAGCCCACGGTATGGATACTTAAATGATTCTTATATCTCTCCCATGTTTCATATAGTCTTTTATTATCAAACTACTAAAAAGATGATATATCATTCCTTAGATTTGTTATATTAGATGATGGAAAGTATTTGGCAAGAAATTTTTTCACAAAACTCTCCTAAGTGTTAATTGATCCAACCAGTAATGTTTTAAGTCACTAATATGCCAAATATCTTAATGTGACTGGAATAACCTAATGGTGTCGTAGTGGCCCATTTGATCTTAAATTTAATATATATCTCTAGGAATTTGTTAATGTATAAATTAAGATCCTCATCAGATAGTCCATAGAATTGTTATTAAAGCATCCAGATTAAATTAGTAGTAATCCTAAAATTGTGAGCATTTTATCTTTAGAAGTTAAAATACTCAATTGTATTCTTAAAAGAGATAGTTTAGCATACTCACATTAATATTTTTGTTCAAATTAAACTCTTACGTTTCTAAAATGTTCAATTTAAATCCTAAAATGATGAATTCTTCAACCAAGTTTTACCTCTATCAATTATACACACTAACACAAATTTATTATTTTTAATGTTCATGTGACCACATCAATGTTAATGCAATACAAATTTATTATTTTGTTAATATCTATGTCAATCTCATAATTCCTCATAAAAGCCATATCAGTATTAAAAGGGAGCATAACTCATTTTAGGATTTAAACTAAACGTTTTAAAAATATTAGAGTTCAAATTGAAAGTTCCATATTACTAAAATCTGATCCATGTTTTAATAAAAAAACATTAAAATTAAAAAATACTTTTTACCTCAAATTTATTTAGAAGATGAGCATATACACCCAGACGTTCAAGTTCAAGATAATTCAATGTCCAAATTCTTTCCAAGTGAAAAGGAATGGAGTGGACATATAATCCAAACGGGTCATATAAGTTAAATATTCTTATTTATTCCGGTAACCAAACAATTAACTAGGGAATAAGGATTGTATTCTCATTCATATCTTTTTAGTAGAGGTTATCAAACAAGACGTAAGTAATTGCATATAGTAAGGATATGCAAATATAGTAGACAAAGCCATAGAACTAAGTAATTACATAGAATAAGGACCCGCCTATAAACCTTAGAGAAGCCAAAACCCAAAAACTACTAACAAGTATATCCACACACACACACAAGTCATGGGAAAAGTTGCACATAACCAGTTATGATGGCAATTCCTAAAATTATAAAAGGTGGTAGAATTACAAAAGCTCCAATAGTAGCAAAGAAAACAGAATCATTCCTCTGGGACACATCATCCAAGTAAGCTTGTCTTTTAATGTTCCTCTTCTGCGAAACAGTTAAGAACTTGGGACTAACCTTCTTCAAATTTTTGCCCAATGGGATGCTAAAATCATCATCTCTACCTCTACCCAACTGGACGAGATGATCTCTTATTGTGACGATGGAGGAACTTCCTGAGCTCTCATAAACTGGCATCGAGTCACTGGAAGCATCAGTTAAGTGGGTGCGTGCTAGAAAAGAAGACAAAGCATTCATCCATCATATACATACCATCACTCGTGGACGTCAATTGCTCCAAGAGATCCAGCTGTGTACGCGTTGAAGACACTGACCCTTCAAATGGAACACCAATCAATAGCAAGAAGGAAAATGAAAAACCAATTTCTTATATGGGAAACATCAAACATGTTCATCATTCATAGACCACAACTACAAAAACTAACATTTCCTCGAATTATACAAAATTTTGAAAAAGCTCCAAATTTTAAACGGGGAAATCTAATCGGATTACGAAAATAACAGAAATGAGAAGGTGATATTCATACCAGAAGGAGGAGGAGGAGGGCCTTGCTCCGTAACTCCACCCTCGCGACTTTCTGGTTGAGCAAATAATTTGCAAGAAGAAGAAGAAGAAGAAGAAGAAGAAGGGTAAATCTTATTCTTCAGGATGAGAAATTGTGGGGTGGCAGAAGACGCGATATGGCACAAAGAAGCAGAGCTTAAATTTAGAGCCATTAAAAGTACCTAAGTGTTTCTATTTCTGCAATTTCTCTAGACTTCGTAAGAAGTTCTCTTCCATTTCCTGACGATTCTGTAACGCAGCGCGGTCCACTAGTTTTCAGGTCTTTTTTATTTGGCAACGGATAAAACCGGTCCACAATAAACAAATTTATAACAATTCAATTTTTTCAACAAAAAAAAGACTACAAATTGGCTTTCTTAATCTAAATTTTTATATATTTCACTTAATTCCCTAAATGAAAATTTCTGTTTAAATAATCATATTCAAATGTTCAGAAGAGAATTATAGAAAATAAGAATATACTGTGGATATAATTAAAATTTTGTTAATACATCAATGTATAAAATTAAATACTTAAAAATGATTTGGCTTAGATTATAAAATGTGAAAAGTGCAATGTAACTGCTAGCCTCTTACAGCCAATGTTAAGAATATCGTATCAATATCAGTATTAGATTTAGTTTTAGTATGGTCCTGATTAATATTAAGTACTTTTTAAAATAATTTTTTAAATTGTAAAATAGTTCTTGAATATATTGTACTGTATAATTTATAAATTTACATCAACCATGTTTCCAAAAACATAATAATAGAAATTTAAAATAATAAAAATTTATTTATTTTTATTAATATTATTTTAACATATTTCACGTATAAATAACAACTATAATTAATATACAAAGGGATCATTTTATCAGTATACAAATATAAAAATTACGTTTTTGATGTAATTATTATTTCTTATATCATAAAATTGTAATATTTTAATTATTGTACTGTATAATTTATAAATTTACATCAACCGTGTTTCCAAAAACATAATAATAAAAATTTATTTATTTTTATTAATATTATTTTCACATATTTCACGTATAAATAACAACTATAATTAATATACAAAGAGATCATTTTATTATTATACAAATATAAAAATAAAAACAATGCAAAATATTTAAAATATTACAATTTCATGATACAAGAAATAATAATTACATCAAAAGCGTAAAGTAAAAAGAATAATAGATATCCATGACTCCCTAACAATTACAATTTACAACAAAAATTCGTGTCAAAGAACCAACTAGAAGTAAAACCTTAAACAAAAATATTTATAATTGTATTGCATATATAGAATTTAATATATACATCAAATATAAGTGAAATTAAAAGAATAAGAGAAACAAATATATGGAACTTCATTCAATCGAATACCTGCTAAAATTACATTGATCTCAAGTCTCATTTAGTACAAAGTCCTTATTACTGAGAGGAGTCTCATCATCATCATCATCATCATCATCATTTAAATTCATTACACAAAATGACAATACTTTTTCATCCAAGATTATCTTCCAAGTCACTCTTTTCTATAAAACCCAATTCCTCATTAACCCAATATGCCAAAAAATCGATATGTTTAAGGAAAATTAGATCTATAGAATTACCTATTATATTAAGACTCCTGGTAAATAATAAAATTAAATTATTAAAAAATATAAGAAATTATAACTTAATAATGATAATAACATATCTTTACTGAAGCTTTAAATTGCCTTGAACAAAGACCAAGTCATTCAATTTTTTGTTTCCCAATATAATCCTTTTCTTGGAATAAATGAATTCAAATATACTTCAATTCTTTTCACACTCTGTTGCACTCGCATTGAGTTGGAATTCGAATTGGAAACCTGTAACATCCCGTTTCTATATAAAGGGTTAGAATCCTAGATTTCTGTAAATAAGAAATAGCAATGAGAAAATTAGGATATGTATTTCATACTCATGCATAATATTAGCATACACACACGTAAATTTGATTATTTTGCACACATTACAATGACTGTTCATGCACTCATTTGACATTTTTCGGGTATAAATGAGTCTAATGTGATTATAATGTGAATAGTGAATAAATTGTGTTGGAAATTGGCTTGATGAATTATAATATTGATTTAGAATTTTTGGTAAAAATTAGGAAATTTCTAATATTTATGAGTATTTTTGGATAAGGAAAAATATCAAGTGGCAAGACAATTGATAAATGCTAGTAGAAATAAATGTCAAATGGCAGTAGAAATTATTGATAAGTGACGTTAAGATTTAATGACAAATGTCATAAAAAATTGGGAGACAATTAGATTAAAAATTGGAGAAAAATATATTGGTTATTAAAGAGGACCTATTGGGAACTACAAAGTGGTGACATGTGGCAAGTGACAAGTGTCACTTGCCTTGCCACACACCTCTCCCATGATTATTTACTTGATGAAAGACCATCTTATTTTGTCTTTCATCTTCATTTGATGCTTTCTTCTTTTCTCTCCAATTCGTTCTTCATCTTCTCCATTCTTCTTCTCCATCATCTACAACACTCTCTTCACACATACTCCACGTTGATCCTTGCTATCATTCTTCATCACTAATTACTTCAAAATCTTTGTCTTCTTTATCTTGTTACTAAAAGACCCACTCTATTTCCACCTTAAATGTTGATGATCATGTATTATGGAGGAGCAAGGGTTTCATGGTGATTAAAGAAACTTTGAGTTAATCAAGTAAGTAGTATATCGTTCTTCATGGCTTGCTTGACAGACATGTTTTTTATGATAGTTTAAGAGGAGAAATGATTGTGAAAATGATATTGAAAACATATTTAACATGGATGGAGAATGGATATCTTCATTAGGTTGTTTAAATATAAACATATGTGATGATAGTTTGAGATTAAATGATAATGAAAATGGAGTTGGTTTTATGATCTAACGTGGAAGAATAAATGGATATAATTAGGTCATATTTTTGTGTTTTGATGAGTAATAGATTATGAAATGAAAATAGTGTTAGAATGAGAATTAATAGTTGATGAATAAAGAGATGTGTATACAACCTAATTTTGTGTATAGGACGATTGCAGAAATGTGAGTGAATGAGTGATTTAAATATGTTCTGTTTTAGGTATATGAGAAATGTGAATTATAAGTTGTCATAAAGATGAACTAGAGTGAGTTTTGAAGCTTAAGAAAAGGCTAATGTGGGGTCTTGAAATGAGAAGAACTAGGAAGATAGTTTAGAAATAAAATGAAAGTGAAAATGGAATTGAACATAAGTTGAAACATTGATAAATGTATGTATATATTGATGTTCTATTTTGTATGATAAATGGAAAATAATGTATGATTTGTTTTATGGATGTTTTTGTTGGAGTTATGTAAATAAAGTGCCCTAGAAAGCAAGTGTATTTACTTATAACTTAATTTTCTTCCAGTTACTTTTTGTAATGAAAATATTTATTATTAATAA
>JAOTAY010000009.1:458840-471300 GCA_025629805.1 Erythroxylum baracoense | reverse complement strand
ATTTATTTTAATGACTTTGTTATGGAAAACCAATAATTTTATATTAATCGATTAATTTTTGTAAATTAATATGTTTTATGAAATTATATGTGTTTAAAGGGAGTCAAGCTAGTCGAAGTCAAGAGCAAGGAGAAGAACAAGCTTGATCTTGGAAGTATCAAGTAAATAGGTGGGTAATATATTTATAGTTTTGTAATGATGAGTAAAAACATTTGTGTGTATGAATGTATAAACGTTTGTCTTGTCTCATTGTGAATGTGGGAAAAAACATTCTCTGAATTTATATCATATTTGTTTGTAAGAATTGTGTTGCTTTATGTTAAGGAAAAACAAAAACTTAAGAAGCATGAAAAATATGATTTTGATATGTATGCATATGAAATTTCCTTATGTAGATAAGAGAGATACCATTTCGTTTGTCACGTGCACGTTGGCCTAAAGTCTTCTCTCGGCTGCCCACTTGTGAGATATGAGCTCTAAAAAATGGACTCATTTCTTTCATGGTGTTAAATTTGGTTTCGCCATTTTGTTCTATGGGATTCTCTCGAGCCATATTGTTGTGTACCCTATCGTGACGTGTTGAGCATGATTTATAATTGAATGCATTCTTTGAGGATTGTAGAATATAATATGAATTCTGTGACCATAATTTAACTTAAGTGTTCTGTGAACTGACTGGTGTATAAAAATATGTTTGGTTATGCATGTATGTGGCTAGTCATCAATGACTATAAGTATATTAGCCAATGAGCTTCCCAACTCAACCCACTATTTTCTACTCCTCAAGTAAAGAAAAAGCAGATCAGCAATAAACTTTGCAAAACTTCGGTAGACTCCAAGGATTTTTATCATTTGTAACTTAACTAGGTAGTTCAGAAACTTTTGACACTTAGAATTATATCAAGCATGGGCATCCATGAATATGTTTTGCATTTTGCTACTGATGTGATTTTTGGGATTTGTAATTTAAAGTTGTGTTAAGACGCTGTTTGTTGAGAGTTGACAGAAAAAGTTGCAGAGATTCTCATATGTATATGTGTAAAATGTTCTGTCAACATGTTATGTGGCTGGAAGTGAAATTTTTGTTGCGTGATGGCTTTTGGGATGGATTTTCTTAAGTAAAAATTGTTTAGATTGGAAGTTGTATGTATGGAATTGAAAGTTGGATTCGGTGGTTGTAGTTATTGGTTTTACATATATATAGATGTTGATAACAGATGAGAGAAAATAATGGAATAAGGGTTAATATGCAATCTGAAACTTCAAGGCACAAACTGCACCGATCTAGGCAAAATTAGACAAAAGTGTCTTCATGAAAGCTGTAGATCTTTCTCTTAGCTTTTTAATGACATAAAGTTTGTAATTTTTAGATTTCTAGGTTGAAAGTTCTGATGGTTTGAAGGGAGGGAGAGCAATTGGAAAGTCGCGATCGTGCACAAGCACGATTGCGACTCTCTTCTTCATTTCCTTCCCTCACGCCCGTGAATTTGATTTTTATTCTCCTGTCACGCTCATGCATAAATCCCTCACCCCTGTAACTCTTTTATTTACCTCTTACGTCCGTGATAATTTTCCTCACGCCTATGAGAATTGGCTCATTGTCATGGCTGTGACAATTTCATGTCACAGCCGTGACATTTCTTTTAAATGTCACGGCTGTAACGTTTTTATGTCATGGCTGTGACACTTCTTTGAAGTGTCATGGCCGTGACAATTACAGGTGTTGGACAAAAACATTTTATTGGTTAAATTCTAAGTGATTATATGTGTTGTTAGACCCCCATTTTAATTTATTTTCATGTCTAAAATTTTTTATGACATTTTATTATTAATTGCTTATTTCAGAAAGTCCCATCATGAATTCCCTTTATCGAAAATTTAATTTAGTTATATGTTATAATTTTATTTTATTGAAAATTTCCCAAATTTATTTAATTATTATTTCATTAAATCCCAATTGTGGCACGTAGACTCCATAAAATCCGAATCGAGACCCAGGGCCAACAGACATAATACATCTTATCAAATTGTGGTGGTTTAAATAGAGGGGTGCGTTAGGAGTTTTATGTGATAAGAAGATACCAATCAAGGTAAAATTTACTATTTAACAATTAGGTCAGCGATGCTCTATAGATAAAGTGTTGGCCTATCAAACAGGTTTATGGTCATAAGTTAATGGTAACGGAAATAAGGATGCTCTGTTGAATATGTAATCTTACAAGAAGAGGTAAGGTTGGGAATATAATAATAAGAGACAAATTGAGGGTGGCTAACATTGATGATAAATTAAGGAATATAAGGCTTAGGTGCTACAATCATGTTAAGAGAAAACATCCTGATGTTCTAGTGAAAAAATGCAAAAAGATTGTACTTAGTGACTGTAGAAGAAAAAGAGGAAGACTTAAGAAGAATTGGGGGGGGGGGATAAGGAATGATATGGCTTTGCTATAGCTGAAAGAGGACTTGACCTTCAATAGGAAACTTAGTGAATTAAGATAGAGGCAAGAGATCTAACATAATGAGGTCCTTCTCTTTTTTATAGGTCTTTTGAAAAATTTCCTTCAATTCTTAGATCTTGTATTTAGCTTAAATATTTTTATTTGTAATATTTCTCCCTTTAGCCATTTTAGTTAAGTATCTTTTTCTCTTTTAATTGCTTGCTTGCTTTATTTATTTATTTGTAATCTTTATTGTTTGTTTATTTATTTACTCATTTATATCCTATATTTATATTCTTTATTTTTATCTATATTATATTATATTATATATGATATTTCCTTATCTTTTTATTTTACTTTGAATTTCTTTAATTTTATATTACTTTCACTTTTATTATTTATGCAATTTTCTTTTTTCTTCAAACAATTCTTAAACTTTTCTCTCTCCATTTCTTTTTTCCTTTCTTTCTCTTTTTCCTGTGGGTCTATTAGAAGCAACTTATCTATTAGTTAGAGATAAGATTGCGTACTTCTAGACCTCTTCATACCTCACACTCAACAAATTTTCTACTAGGATGTTGTTGAAACATAAGAATAGTTTTAGATTTTGTGGTTAGGTGTTGCATTAAACCTTGCAAAGGGATGAAATTATGGTTGTTTTCTTACATCATTTTCCTAGTTTTTTTCATTCAATGATGGAGGGTAGGACTTCAAAGTGTGTCTTTATTCATATCATGATTTGAGCTTGATCAGATAATAAAATTTGATATATAGACCTTAGGAGTGACGAGGGCAAAGAGATGATATTGAGAACAGAGAATGGTTTATGGTATATATCTAAAAGTTTGACGTGATTGTTCAAGTGTTACAAGTGAAGGAGTTAGAGAAGATGATGAATAGGAAGAGATGGAAACAATAACATCTATGGTAGAAGCTAAGGGTGACAAGAAGTTAAACATCACCGTAGAGTAGTTTAATGTATATGTATACCTATTATATTGTCAATGGACCAACACTAACGACTAAATTGGCAAGGAGGGGGATAACAAAAATAACAAATTTTCTCATTCTTGTCTAATATTCTCTCTGTTATTCTCTTTTTGATTTGTATTCGTAATACATAACGAGAAAACTTGATCATCAATTCACAAATAAAAACCTAAATTGATTGTTAGCCATTTAACTAGTATTAAATTGGTATCAAAGCAAGTCATCTTGATCAGAGCAGAATTAGTGCTATGGTGGAGGAAACAAGGTCGAAAGAATGGAAAAGAATAAAAAAAGCTTTATGGAGCCAAATGTAGAAGTTAGAACTTAAATAAGCAAGGAAATGATTTATTACTGTGAACTCAAGTGCAAAGGAGTACTAGGAACTTATAGTTGTTATATGTAGAGCTTAATGAATATGACTTGCAGAAGAATTTTAAGCAGCAATTAAGGCAAATCTTGGAAGAATATGAAGATATGTTTGTCCAACCAAAAAGATTTTGTCCCAGTCGATTTCATAATCATAGAATTCTTCTAAAACTATGAACTAAGGCCATTAATTTAAGACCTTACATATATAATGGAGTACAAAAGGAAGTTAGTAAGGAGTTGATTAAAGATATGCTAAGATCAAAATTTATAAGGTAGAGTGTTAGCCCTTTTCCTGCCTCACTAATATTGATTAAAAAGAAGGATGGATTATAGCATTATTGTGTGAATTTTTGCTCCCCTAATAAATGAATTATTAAAATAAGTTTCGTTTTTTAGTAGAAGAATTCTTTGATGAATTGAGAGAAATTATGTGTTTTTAAAAATTAATCATGAGAATTAATTACTACTAGTTTAGAATACTTAAAGAGGATGTTCACAAAATGATCTTTAAGACACTTGATGGTCATTAAAAATTTCTTATGATATCCTTTAGCCTTACAAAAACTCTTAACAACATTTTAAAAATTGATAAATGTCATAACTAGACACCATTTAAGAAAAATTATGCTTGTTTTCTTTGACAATATATGGGTATGTATTGTAACCTTTAAGAAAATCTACAACACCTACAATAAATGTTCTTAAAAACTTAAAAGTTATAAAAAAATGATCTTTTTGGAGTATTACATATGGAGTACTTGGGATATTTAATAAGTGTCAAGGGGTAGTTACCGATGTAAAGAAAATACAAGTTATACAAGAGTGGCCTATACTTAAATAGCTTAAGGATATTCTAAGGTCTTTGTCGGTATTATAGGTGAGTCATTCATGGACATGGTCAAATGAGAAAAACCTTCAACAACATTGCCTTAGAAGAATGCATTTGGGTGGAGTCTTGAAGTAGCAGCAATTGTTAATACTCTTAAGGAAGCATTATCGTCAGTGTCAGTCTTGACTTTACCAAACTTTTCTAAGACGTTTATGTTGGAAGTGGATGCTAGTGGAGAAGGTATATGAATGATGCTAATGTAAAACAAACATCCCATAGCTTATATAAACAAGATGTGATCATCTTTATTCATAGTGTATAAGTTGCATGGCATGCCTAACACTGTTTTCAGTGATAGAGATGTTGTCTTTATTAGTGTTTTTTTGGAAAGAGTTATTTAGTTTGCAGAGTGTCAAGTTATATCATCCTCAATTAGATGGAAAAATGGAGGTTCTTAAGAAGACAATATAAACATATCTTCTTTTCATGTCATGGGAATATCTATCTCAATATAACAAGGGCTCATCTTTATGACTCCATTTGAAGCACTTTATGGATGTCTAACTCTTTTATATGTTTGGTACATGGCTGGAGATTCTCATGTGTTAATGGTTGATCAAGTTTTATGTTATCGTAAAAATATAATTTAGGTATTGAAGTTCCATCACCAGTTTGATGCATGATAGGGCATGAAGTAATTAGTGGATAAACATGGAATAAAATGAGTGTTTAACACAAGTGATTGAGGACTTTACAGAAACTTTTGTGTTAATATTTTGGTTCATTTTGCATTATGGTGAAACTCTGGTTAGTAGTGTATGGGGTTTAATTACAAGAAGGAAGTGGTATACATTCTGCATTTCATGTATTATAATTAAAGAAGAGGATTTTTAATCATTCACCATTCTCACAGACATTCATTTTGTCCTTTGTGTACCAATAGTTATCTTGTGGTAAAACGGTAAAATAATCTTGTTAGAAGTCAAAATCGTGTGGAACTCTTTTGGGTTCTTCTAGTAAAAAACAAATGAATTGTATTTACTTAGGCATATCATTTTCTTAGCTGTGTGATAGATATCAAAGTTTCTTAATAGAGTTGTCATGTTAGTGGAATTATATCTATTAAAGTTGATAAACAGACCTACTCCCAAAGCCTATAAAAGGACCCCTATGTTTGTAAGATATGTATGAGAGAAAAAAAGAAGAAGAAAAATATAGAGATAGAGTAAAAGCTCATATAACAGTAGCAATTGACGAGTGTAACATCAATTTATTATCAATATATTATTGTTTGAGTTATAATTGTGAGACTATTACATTTCCAACAAGTTCTATCAAAGCCAGGTTCGTGACTGTGTTTTAAGAATGTAAAATATGGCCAATATGATTTAGCCTTAAATTCGAAAATTAACAAAGACAAATTATGAAAATTGGAGCATCTAAATGAAGGTATTGCTCAGATAACAAGATTTGTGGGAGATTGTTAAAGAGGGCTACATTGAGTCTGAAGATGTGACCACTGAAGCATCTTTATCAAACGTGTAGAAGATATCACTTAAGGAATCATGCAAGAAGGACAAGAAAGCCTTGCTTTTCATCTTTTAAGGATTTGATGAATTTTTATTTGAAAAAATATCAAGGCAAAAACATCAAAGGATGCATAGAAGTCATAAAAGCTAAAAAGGTACGGCTCCAATCTCTTGGAGCTGAATTTAAGGCAATGCAGAGTTTTGAAAAAATTAGTGATTATGTTACTCGTCTGAAAAAGGTGGTGAACAAGGTGAAAAGAAACGAAGAAGCTCTTGATGATGTCAGGGTGATGGAAAAACTCTCACGTTCATTGACAAGGAAATTTGATTATATCGTCCCTGCCATTGAAGAATCAAACAATTTGTTACAAATCTCTATTAGTGAGCTTATGGGCTCTCTTTTATCTTATGAGCAAAGAATGATCCAAAATGAAAATACTCGTAATTTGGAGCAAGTTTTGCAAAGCAAGTTATCTATTGATAGAAATCAAACTAGCGGCAATTATGAACAAGGTAGATAAAATCGAGGTAGCTACAAAGATGCCTACAAAAGTGGACGTGGTAGGAAATCATTTGAAAAAAGCCAAACAAATTAAGGCTATCAAATATATGGTCGTGGGCAAGGATTCTAAAATTGAGGAAGAGACGATTTTCAACAGCAAGGTGATAAATCACAAGTGCAATGTTATAACTATAACAAATATGACCATTTTAGTTACAAGTGTAGATCAGCCTCTAAGAGGAAGGAAACCAATCATTTTGCAGTAATAGAAGATAAAGAAGCAAAATCGACTATGTTCTTAACATATAAAGGAAATGAAGAGTGCAGGAAAAATGTTTGGTATATTGACACCTTTGCTAGCAACCACATGTGTGGGAGAAAAGAACTGTTTACAAATTTGGATGATACTATTCAAGGAGAAGTTACTTTCAGTGAATCATAAAAAATTCCAGTTAAAAGTAAAGTTAAATTTATGATTACCTTAAAACATGGAGAGAAGATGTATATATATGATATTGATTATGTTCCTATGTTAAGAAGCAATATTATTAGCCTTGGTCAGCTCTTAAAAAAGGGTACGACATATATTTGAAGGATTGCTCTTTTGTCATCAACAAAGGTGGAGGATTAATTGCTAAAGTTGATATGACAAAGAATCATTTTTTCACACTTAATATTCAGTCAGAAATACTGAAGTGCATGAAGTCTGTCATTAAAGATGAATTGTGGCTATGACATTTAAGATTTGGTCATCTTGCATTTACTGGCTTAAAATTATTATCAAAAGAAAAAATTGGTAAATGGGCTTCCAGAAATTAATCATCTAGATCAATTATGTGAAGCATGCATTAAAGGGAAACAACATAGATAAAGTTTTGAAGTTGGAAAATCATGGAGAGCCAAAGACTGTTGGAGATTATTCACTCAGATATAGTTGGGCCATTTGATATACCATCATTTGGTGGAAATAGGTATTATATTACCTTTATTGAAGATTTCGGGCGAAAAAGTTGGGTCTATATTCTTAAAGAAAAATCAGAATTCATTAATAAATTTAAGGAGTTCAAAGCAATGACAGAAAAACAAAATGAGCAATATGTAAAGATACTTATATCTGATAGAGAAGGTGAGTACATGTCAAAGTTGTTTGAAACATTTTGTAAAGAGTAAGGAATCATTCATCACTTAACAACTTCATATACACTACACGAAAATCACATTGTAGAAAGAAAGAATCTCACGATTCTTGATATGACGAGAAGTATAGTGAAAGGAATGCACTTACCAAGGACTTTCTAAGTTTACGTTGTTCTATGTATTGTTTATTTACTAAATCGATGTCCAACAAAAGGTATAAATTTTAAAACACCAAATGAGGCATGGAGGCCAACAATTGGACATCTCAGGATTTTTGGGTACATTACATATGCTCAAATTCCTGATTAAAAAAGAAAGAAGTTAGATGGCAAAGGTAAAAAGTGCACATTTATTGGCTCTAAAAAGAGAAGTAAGGAGTATAGATTAGACAACCCTTTGAACAAGAAGATAATCACCTTTTGAGATGTTGAATTTGATGAAGTAAATTATTGGAAACAAAACAAAGAAAATAAAAAAGTTCAAGGACTATTTTTCGATGATGATAATGATGATGACTTTAACACACAAGATTAACAAGGAGATGAATAGAATCCTCCACAGATCCCTAATTTAACAACTAGTAAATCAACACTATCAACTTCATCACATAGCAGCAGCAGTATTAGTGATGATTAAGGGGAAGCACCTATAAAAATGCAGAGTCTAAATGGTATATAATGATGTCGTGCAACAGGCGTAGACAACATTTGATTTCTCATTATTTTGTTTAATTGCAAAGTGTGATCCATCAATATACGAAGAGGCTATTAAAGATGAGAAGTGGAAAAAGGCCATGATTGAAGAAATTGTTGCGATTAAAAGAAATGAAACATGGGAACTAACTGATCTTTCAAAAGTACCTAAGGTAATAGGAGTTAAGTAGGTGTACAAGACAAAAACTAATCCAGAAGGAAAGGTTAAAAAATACAAGGAAAGATTAATGCTAAGGGCTATAAGCAGAGAAAAGGATTTGACTATGAAAAAGTGTTTGCTTCAATTGCAAGAATTGATACTATTAGATTTCTTATAGCACTGGCAACATAAAATAAATAGAAGATTTATCAGATAGACGTGAAATCAACTTTTTTAAATGGATACTTAGAAAAAGAAGTCTACATTGAGCAGTCACAAGGATATATTTAAAGACAGGAAGACAAAGTCTATCTTCTGAAAAAAGCATTGTATGGATTAAAGCAAGCTTTACGAGTTTGGAACATTAGAATAGATGAACATTTTCAAAAGAATGGTTTTCCTAAATGCTCACATGAGTATGCCTTATACATAAAGAAAAATCAAGATGCTGATATCATGATTGTGTGTTTATTTATAGATGATATGTTCTTCACAGGAAATGATCCTAGTAAGTTCAGTGATTTTAAAAAAGCTATGACTAAAGAATTGAAAATGACATATATTGGTGAAATGTCAAACTTTCTTGGAATTTAGATAAAACAAATAGGAGATGAAATACTTATGTCACAAAAGAAGTATACGAAACATATCTTGAACAAATTTAGAACGAAGGAATGTGAGCTAATGGCTACGCCAGGAGAAACAAGTGTAAAATTGATAATATATTCAAATAGAGAGTCGTTAAACCTGCCACTGTTCAAGGGCCTAGTCGAAAATTTGAGATACTTGACTTTCATATGCCTAGATATTATATATGCAGTTGGATTGGTCAGTAGATATATAAAGAAGCCAAAGCAAGATCACTTCATTGCTGCAAAAAGAATTTTAAGATACGTTAAAGGTACAAGAAATCATGGTCTATTTTATATACATTCTCAAGATTTAAAATTGATTGCTTATTTAGATAGTGATTATGTTGGAGACTTAGATAATCAGAAGAGCACCTCTGGATGTGCACTTCATATTAGATCAACAATATTGTCGTGGTCATAAAAAAAGTAACAAATAGTTACTGTATCGACATGTGAAGCCAAGTAAATCATTGCAACATCATGTACTGTCAAGCAATATGGTTGGAGGATATTTTAAGTGAGTTATATCACACACTAGAAGATATGATTATAATATACATTGACAATAAATTTGTTATATCATTTGCGAGAAATGCAGTGTCACATGGCCGAAGCAAACATATAAACAAGAAATATCATTTTATTTAAGAGCAAGTGAAAGACAAAACTGAAGAGTTCGTTCATTGCAAAACTGAAGATCAATTTACAGATATTTTTACAAAGTCTTTGAAGATTGATGTATTTTAAAAACTAAAAAAAAAACTTGGCATGCAAAGTCTGGTTTGAGGGTGTTAGAAGTCAAACCCGTGTGGAACTCTTTTGGGTTCTTCTAGTAGAAAACAAATGAATTGTATTTACTTATATCATTTTCTTAGCTGTGTGCTAACTGTTAAAGTTTCTTAATAGAGTTGTCTTGTTAGTGGAATTATAGCTATCAAAGTCAGTAAACAATGTGACTCCGAAAGCCTATAAAAGTACTCCTGTGTTTGTAATGTATGTACGAGAGAAAAAAAAGAGAGGAAAAACATAGAGATAGAGATAGAGTAGAAAAGCTAATATAGCAGTTGCTTTTGAAGAGTATCAATATATTATTGTTTGAGTTATGATTGTGATTTAGTGATTCTATTACATTCCAACAAATCCAACTGTTCAGATATTAGTACAATGACCTTCTTCCATTCTTTTCTTGTTTTTTTCCCTCAAAATTTTGTTCGTAGACATAACTAACAACCTAATGAGAACCCAAATTGATTGCTGGTCATAATAGCCAGTGCATCAGGTTTTCCTGCATTAGTCCGAAAGGCTACTGCGAATGTCAATGAACCCAATAATTCATTGGAAAAAAGCTGATGAATTTTGTTAGGTGGAGGTTGAAATACGAGCAGAGGCTGGATGATTGTGGATGGAGGCCTAAAATGTTACCTACTGGCAACGTTCATCGAAGGGGGTGATAGCAAGCTAGATCATAGGTTGAAGGAAGAATGCCGTAGATGAGAAGCGGCTAGGTCAAGGAGAGTTAGAGTTTTAGAATTGTAGAACGTTTAGGAAAACAGGGGATATTCTCATTCATCTCAAATAATGTGAATTACATCCCTATTTATAAGAAAAGAGCAATCCTAATCCTGTCGGTTCAAAAAAGGCGTCAAGGGAAAGATCCAAAAAGAAAACCCTTGAAGGAGTCTAGTACTCTTCGTAAACTATTAAAATAATAATCAAAATAACTTGCAATAAAAAGAAATTAAACATAGTCTTTATATTTGCGAGGCGGCACAATATTCCGATGAGGACGAACCCTTTGCGACGTTCTCACTCCCTCTACACCACGCGTATCATCCCCCCAGGTTGAGAAACCACCTTGTCCTCAAGGTGTAAGTCCGGATAATGACGTACCAAGTGGTCAACCGGTTCCCAGGAAGCATCTTCAACATTGCCATCTGACCAGACAACCAACCACTGCGTCTGAGGATGTCCATTAATCAGAATCATACGCTGGTCAATCGGCCGCATCGTAACAAACAAAGGTCAACCAAAAAGGAAGTCTACCGGAAGATTGGGCTGTGCTGGGGCAGGACCTGATTGAATGTAAGACCGGAGAAGAGAAACATGAAACACATTATGAATATGTGCATTATCAGGCAAACGTAGGCGATAAGCAACCTCGCCAATCCTCTCGATAACCTCGAATGGGCCATAGAAATGCCGTGCCAACTTAGTCGATTTTGGTTTCGCGACAGAGTGCTGGTGATATGGCTGTAGCTTCAATAATACCCAATCTCCCACTGTAAAATGTATCTCGCGGCGACATCGATTTGCTTGAGAACGCATGCGATGCTGGGACTTCGCGAGATTATCTTTCAAATCACGCAGGAGAGCAGAGTAGTCCACCAAGAGGTCGTTCACGGCCCCGAGATGACTATTTCCTACAGTATATGGCAACAAAGGCGGGGGATCCCGACCGTACAAAGATTTGAACGGCGTCATCCGAATTCCCTCATGATATGTTAAATTCAAAGCTAATTCTGCTCATGGAAATAATACAGACCAACGAGTAGGGCGGCCATGCGCGAAAGACCGTAAATATTGCTCCAACCAGTGGTTCATAACTTCTGTCTGACCGTCAGTTTGTGGATAATAAGCTGTGCTTCGCTTAAGAGTAGTGCCACTAAGCTTGAATAATTCGTCCCAAAAAGCACTCATGAAAATTGCATCCCTGTCGGAAATAATAGTCATAGGAAACCCGTGATGCTTGACGACCATGCCAATAAATAAAGAAGCGACCCGTGGAGCATCGAAAGTAGAGGGTAAGGGACCAAAGTGAGCATATTTAGATAAACGGTCCACGACCACCAAAATACACGAATACCCATGAGATGAAGGTAAACTCGTAATAAAATCCATGGTAATGTCATCCCACACACGACTAGGAATAGGCAATGGTTGTAATAGTCCGCCTTGTTTTTGAGTCGAATATTTCGTCACTTGACAGACATGGCAAGAACGGACAAATAACTCCACATCTCTGCGCATACTAACCCAATAGAATACCGTGGCAACTCGTTTAAATGTTCGATCAACACCCAAATGTCCCGCAGCTAGGGATGGGTGAAATTCCAACAAAATTTGCGGCTTCAATGCCGAATTACGGCTGAGACACAAATGCTGATCATAATATAAAATCCCAT
>JAOTAY010000009.1:420000-456321 GCA_025629805.1 Erythroxylum baracoense | reverse complement strand
ATTTGCTAAACTTTTGTCCATTTAATGTTTAAATTGCACTAATTAAGAGTTATTTGTTTTAATTTTAGGCACATATTAGATTTGGAACATTTAAAAGAATAAAGCAAGAGAAGTTTCTTAAAGAAAACAATAGCTGGATAGAACGACAATATAGCAACAAAATTTAGGTGTTTCATGCAACCAAAACGACGTGAAATAGAGGTGGACAAACAAGAAGAAAAAAATGCAGCCCAGACCTAAAAACGAAAACGTTTAGCCAAGACAAAAGGGAGGTTTGTGCGTGAATAGAAAGAGGGGGAACCAAAGACCTTATTCGTCACATCAATAAATAGGAGAGAGGAGAGAGGGCTAGCGATAAGCAGGGAAAAAAGAGGGCTGGTGGCTGCAGAGAAATGAGATGCGAATAATAAGAAAGTCACCAGGTTTTATTAATCTCATAAGCTACAGTAGCAAAGAGAGATGAGAGAAAAGAGAGTAGCGTGATAGAGAGCTAGGAGAAGAAAAAGATAGTTGCGTGTTGGAAGAGAAGAGAACTCTTTGGACAGCAACAACTACCTCTCTCAAAGACCATATATTGGGTGTTCTTAGTTTGTTTTTATTCCTTAATTCTTTTAATTTTGTGGATTTAATCAATGCAAATATATATTATGACCATGATTTGTGTTACATTGATGAGTATGTATTAGTAAGTTTTTTTTGTTGAGGTTAGGATTGATATTGGATTAGGACAATTTTTTGGTTTTTTTTTTGCTTGATTGAATGCATATTTAGCCTAATTTGGCCTGATCAACTAGATTAAGGCCTTAAATGATTGAGTGCCATAACCATTGGGATTTAATTTGTTGAAAAATTAATTAAGCAACATACTTGAGATAAAAGCATAAACCAACCTTAGAATCTTGTGTCAGGATACCTAAGATTAATGAATTTAATTTTAGGCTTCTTGCATTGAATGTTTTTATTCCAAATTATATATAGACTAAGTAGGTAACTTAGATTTAGAAGAGAAAGGAATTCCTATGAATATTGGGTTCAACTTGTTTAAGTGAAGTAACTGCTAAATCAATCCGCTGTTACAAGTTTTAGTGCCTAATCTAATTGAAATCCGAGACCTTAGCAAAAATTTGTCATTTGATTAAGTCTAGTCGCATTTAGTTCATACTTTGCATCGTCCATATTTCCTTAATTCGCTTATTTTGTTTCATTTTCAAATCAATAAATTCTTGATTGTCTGAATAATTTTACATCATTAGTTTAATTGTCTTACATATTGGAATCCCTTGGGTAAGATATCTAGTTCTTACTGTTTTATATTACTTGTCGACGAGGTACACTTGCCTCTAGTTTAGTCTAGACAGAATTTAATTTGTAATTCTTTGTTTAGACTACAACATCCTTTAAATTACTATAAACCTTACTATCTGAACTAGACTAACCTTATAGTCAAAAAGCTAACAATTTCTTTTGACACTGTGATATTTCGCTACAAAACCCACTAGTAATCACAAGACCTTAATCATAAAGGACTTCTTTATAATGTTTCAACTTATCCAAAATATTATTAGATAATTAGAATCCTAACTCCCCTTACCAATATCAATTAGAGACTTCCTTTTAACTATAAATTTTTAAAACAGAAGCACTTAGCATAACTAAAACTTCACATGTCATTCACTAGTAGCAAACTAAAAGAGTGATCAAAATTTGGAACACATGAATTAGAGATTATCGCCTAAAAAAATCACACGAGCCATTTTGATTTGGCCATAGCCTAATTGAGTCTTACTTCAATTAATTCACCTAAGCATTTGACCTATAAGGGAAATATCTAATAAACTATAGTCAAAGATCACCTCGTGAAAGCCATTAAAGCACCAATTTAGATGAGATATATAAAAAATCAATAAAGTCACTAATTATTCACCATGGCAACGATGATCACCTTTATAAAGATCATAAAAATGCCATAAATTATAAAATATTTCCTAAATTTTATAAAATTACAAAATAGTCCATCAATATATTATGCTTTATAGTCTTTAATTTTATTTCAATCCTGCATTAAAAAATTATAATAATATAAATAAACCCACTAAAATATGTTAAGATCTATATTATTCAATAACTTAGTCCAACATTATTGTAGCATTAAAAAACTTAGTCAAACAGTTTTGTCATATAGAAGTGATGTCGTTTTAGAATCCTCCTCCAAGTCTTAGTCTTCCTCACCCTAAAATGAAACATAATGAATTCTTCTATCCTAAAGATATGCAGCAAAAGTAAACTTGAAGCACTAAACATGCATAAGTCTCCCTCTCCTCCATTTCCTGTTGATTAATAATTACTAAGATCAACTAACCAACCAACCTATAGAGTATTAAGTTAACAAGGCCTCACAATGCCCTTATTTCATCCTTACTACTAACTCTAGCAATCGTTTAGGGCCTTCATATAGTGGACTTCTCTATTACCAATAACATTGTAAGAATTGTAAGGCTATTTCAATAGAGAGATTTAAACTAGAAAATAAAAAATTAGGAGATGATAGTGATTTGAGAATAGGAGTTAATTAAGCTGTGAAGGTGCATCGACGACAGAAGCAAAAATGGTGATAGTGGCGGCCCCAATTGGCAATGACGGAAATAACAGCAAGTTGGGAGAGGTAAAAGGTGGGAGGGGAATTTTGATTTTGATAATTTTTAACCCTTTTTGTTCTCAAAATTCAAATTATTGCACCTGATATTCAGTAATTGACAACATAATGAATTTTGCATAAGATATTCATCTTTTTTCAATCTCAAACACAAAGGCTATATATACAAAAAAATACATCCTATAAGAAAAGGAAACAAAGCCTATGTAAGGGAACTAAATATTCTTACAACTAACCACAATGTCAATCAATTAATTAGCTGATCTCTAGGAGTAATTACAGAAGATTATCAATCTACAACTAATATACAACTCTGTAGACACTCCCTCTCAAGTTGGAGCATAAATGTCCATCATGCCCAACTTACCAATTATATCATGAAACACCTTTCTTGAAATTGCTTTTATGAGTACATATGCTAATTGCCTTTAAGACTGAAGAAATGACAACTTTATAATCTCTTGATCAAGGTTATCTTTGATAAAATGACGATCAACTTCAACATGCTTGGTGCAATCATGCTGGACAAGATTTTGCGCAATCTGAATGGTTGCCTTATTGTCACAATGAAGGTTTATAGATGTTTTGTATTCAATCCCCAAATCTGTTAGCACATTCTTAATCTATAATAGTTCACATATACCATGTGCCATACCTCGGAACTTAGCTTCAGCACTCGACCTTGCTACGATCTTCTATTTCTTACTTCTCTAAGTTACAAGATTACCTTCTACAAAGGTAAAGTAGCCAAATGTGGATTTTCTATCGATTTAGTCCCCTGCCCAATCTGAATCTGTGTATCCTTCAATGTTAAAGCCACCATTTGTTGATAACAATAACCCCTTTCTTGGACAACTCTTTAAGTATCTAAAGATTCGATACACAACCTTCAATTGTTCTTCACTTGGTTCATGCATGAATTGGCTAACAACGCTTACGGAATATGCTATATTTGGTCTCGTGTGAGACAGATAGATTAATCTTCCAACTAAATGCTGATACCAACCTTTATTTGTTGGAACTTGATCTGGAAAAATTCCAAGTCAGTGATTTACTTCAATGGGCGTCTCCACTAGTTTGCAAGTGAGCATTCCAGTTTCAGTCAAAAGGTCTAGCACATATTTTCGTTGTGAAAGAACAATCCCATGCTTTGATCTTAAAACTTCAATTCCTAGAAAATCCTTGAGTTGTCTTAGATCCTTCATTTCAAATTTAGTAGTCAAATACTCTAGTAAGGCCTCCATTTTGCATGGATCATCGCCTGTCAAAGCCATATCTTCAACATAAACAATTAAGGTTGTTACCTTTCCTTCTTTATGTTTTATAAACAAAGTATGATTTGAATTAATATGTTTATAACCAAATGCCTTCACTGCAAAGGAGAACCTCCCAAACCACACTCCAAGTGATTGCTTTAACCTATACAATGCCTTTTTTATTTGTAAACTTTATTTGAACATGAAGATACTGGTTTGATTCCAAGTGGCAACACCATATAGACTTCTTCCTCTAAATCCCCTTTAAGAAAAGCATTTCTTACATCAAACTATTTAAGGGACCAATCTCGATTTGCTGCTAAAGACATGAGAATGCGAATTGTATTGATCTTGGCTCTAGGGGCAAACGTTTCTTGATAATCCTCCCTATATCACTGCGTATACCCCTTCGCAACCAATCTTTCTTTATATCTATCTATACTTCCATCTGCTTTAAGTTTCACCGTGAACACCCACCGGCATCCAACTTTCTTTTTTTCCTTCCAGTAATGGAACAAATTCCAAGTGCCATTTTTCTGAAGTGCTTCCATTTCTTCATTCATTGCCTCTCTCCATTTTTTATCTACCAATGCTTCCTGCATATGACTAGGTATAGATACACTGGATAATTAATTAATAACAAGTGCATGTGAATTAGTTAACCTATGGGACGACACATAATTATTAATTGAGTATTTTTTTTAGCATTCAAATTAAGTTCATATTGTTTCTTCGGGGACCCTTTATTTGGCCTTTATGGATACTTGGATATACCATTTTCTGCATAAACATGAGTTTCATTAGTTACATCAGATGTGGGATTTGGAATTACCTGAGTCGGAACATTTTGGTAGGTTGATTCTTCAGTTGATGGTGTAGACATGGGCAACTCTTGTACATTTTCATGAAGGACTGACACCTCGTTTTCAATCTCAGGAATACTATCATAGCCTTATTGGTCATCATTTTTAGAACACTCATTCACCTGAACATTGTCATAGCCTTGCTTATTATTCTCTTCAAAAAACTTATGTACTTCTTCCAATTCTATAAACCACTTCCTCCACCTTCTTCTTGCCATTTATTCTCTTCACTAAAGTTCTCCCTCTGAAGAGAATGTTATAAACACCACCAAAATAATAAGGTTCTGATTCATAGAAAGAAACATCTAAAGTCATATGTAACTTGCGAGTTTGGGGGTCATAACATCGATATCCCTTTTGAAAATCAGAATATCCAACAAAGACACATCGTTTTGCACATGGGTCAAGTTTATTATGAAGGGTTTTTGGTATGTGAACATATACTGTAGAGCTAAAGATTCACGGTTCAAGGTTCGGGAGATGGGGAATGGAGAGTAATATTGTAGTTTTTGCAAAGGAGTTTGGAAATCTATTACTGGGGAGGGTATTCGATTAATAAGATATGCAACAAATTTTATAGCTTCTCCTTAATAAAAAAGAGGTATATTCATACCAAACAAAGAGGCACGTATCACCTCCAATAATTGTCTATTCTTTCTTTCGGCTAATCCGTTTTGCTGCGGTGTATAAGTGTAAGATGTCTGATGGAGAATCCTATGGTTGTTCAGAAAACGACTAAATGAAGCATCCATAAATTCGGTACTATTATCATATTGCAACACACGAATCTTCCTTTGGTATTGTGTTTCCACCATCTTATGAAATTCTTGAAAAGTTGTAAATGTATCACTTTTTTGTTGAGCAAGGATACCCAAGTCATTCTGGTACATTTATCAATAAATGTAATAAAGAAACCAGCATTAGAAATAGAAGACACTTTTGCAAGACCCTAAACATCCGAGTGAATGACTGTAAATGGTTCTGAACTTTTATTCAAACTTGGAAAATAAGAAACACGACGACTTTTAGCAAGTTCGCAAATATCACATTGAAAATCTGATTCATCAACATTTGAGAAAAGATGTGGTTTTAGTTTCCTAAGATAACTAAAGGAAAGGTGTCCTAATCTTCGGTGCCAGAGCCATATATCCCTTCAATGTTTGTCTTCACAACTAGTTTGATTCGTTGGACTGAGTTTTAGTTCTCCACTTTCTGTCAGTTCCAAGTAGTAGAGTTTGCCCCACCTAACACTATAACCAAGAATCTTCTGGGTCAGAATGTCTTGAAAAATACAAAATGAAGGCCAAAAAGTTACAATGTAGGCAAGGGCAGAAGTTATTTGGCTAACAAATAAGAGATTATATTCAAGAGATGGAACAACAAGAATAGTATCTAGTGTAAGATTTTTTGAAAAAGTGACAGATCCTTCTCCTGTTATTGGACATGTACTACCATCAGCTGTGGAAATAAAAGGTTGTGAACATGAGAAAATAGAATGTAACTGAGTCAAGTCCCTAATCATATGATCAGATGCACTTGTATCAATTATCCAAGTACTATTCTTAGAATTTGCAGAAAATATAGAGACTTTACCATTTGTTCCTTGGTGAGCAATATTCACTATAGGCTGCGATTGATCTTCTTCTTTAGAGGTTATCATAGGTTTACCTGTAATTTTCTTTCGAGCTTTCTTTGTGAAGTCCCAACACTCAGGATAGCCAATAATTTCATAACATCGTTGTTTTGAATAACCTGTTTCACCACACTAAGAGCATACCAAATTACTAGATTTTCCAGTTGATTTATTACTGCGACTGTTTGAAGAGCCACATGACTGTCCTTGTCGAGTTTGGTTAGCTAACATAGTTACTAAACTTTCAAAAATTGGACGGGAGCCTCCCATTGTTTGTCTCTGCTAGTACTCTCTTCTTACATATGCATATGTACTATTCAAATCAAGTTTTGGGTCTTTTCTCATTATTTCTCCACGAACTTGATCAAATTCAAGGTCAAGTCCACTTAGAAAGATATGAACTCGGAGCCTAGCCATTGCAGTGTGCAAATGAACTGCTCCTTCAATTGTTCTTTCCTGTGATATAGTTCTGTGATCAATTTCTTGGAAAATAGCAACAAGTTCATTATAATATGTTGACAATGGTCGACCATTTTGCTTGGTCGAGAAAGATCTTTGATTCAACTCAAAGATACAAGTTTCATCTTATCTATCATAGAAAGTTTTCGATACAGCCTCCCATATATCCTTTGCTGTGGGTAGATGAATGAACCGCTACATCAACGATGGACTCATCGAGTCAATCAACCAACTTTTCACTTTATGATTTTCGGTAATCCATGTTTCGAGAAGAGGATCTCCTGGTGTTGGTATTTTTGCTTCTCCAGTGAGATATCCAACTTTATTGCGAGTGCCAATCCATATCTCCATAAGTTGAGATCATAATGCGTAGTTAGTCTCATCCAAAGTGATGCTAGTAGGAAAGGTGGAATTATCTTGCTGGACAATAATCTGTGGTGTTGGTGTTTGGATTGATTCGGTTAATTCACCTGTAGTGATGACCATTCTCATAACAGATTTACGAGATAATTTTTGAGATACGGTGGATTTCAGTTGATTATCACAGTGGCTCTGATACTATGACAACACAATGAATTCTGGACAAGACATTCTTCTTTTTTCATTCTCAAACACAAAGGCTATATATACACAAAATACATCCTATAAGAAAAGGAAACAAAGCCTATGTAAAGGAATTAAATATTCTTACAGCTAACCACAATGTCAATCAATTAATTGGTTGATCTTAAGGAGTAATTATAGAAGAATATCAATCTACAGACATAATATACAACTCTGCAACAATAACTGATATTATTCAACATCTAAATCTGAAACAAAATCATAAGCTTTTATATATACCATTTTTCGATCCAAGACATTGATGAGGTGTACTTGGGATAGAAATAAGAACATCAATATGGTTATTTGAGAAATCGCTCATAGATAAAAACAAATCTGCATTATTCTATAAAACTGCAAAACCACTACTTCGACCGAGTCCATCAACAACAAGACAATTGTCACAATATAGCTTCAATTTGATTTAAAGAATCTTATTTTCCATAGACAGTTTTAGTAAGAAAATATCATCTGGATTTTATTATTAACAAGCTCATAGAACAAGAAACATTTGAGGATTTCCAATACTAGATGTCAACAGTTCCAACTTAATCAATTCACGGTTCCTGGCAGTTTTAGGATCCGTAACATCTAAGCAACAATTTTAACACTAGCATATGAGCTTACTCAAGTTGCATGTTTTCAGGCCCAAAACATCTTCTTTTCCTATCATCTATGTGCTCAAGTCCTATATCCAAAGTTGTGGTCATCGTTGATACGAGTAGTTAAATTCTTTGCAACTTTAGATAAATTACGTTATCAACTGACTATACATGCAATCCAAAAATAAAACAAAAGGTGGGGAACTTCTCATACTTGGACGACATATATAATACACCATGCTATTTTCTCTTGTTTTTAGTTCTGTTAAATGGATTTTACTTCTTTAATTAACTATTTTTTGTGTTAAATTGTCTCTATTTTTTCTTAAGTAAGATAGGGTGACTAAATTTCTAATCTTATCAGCAACTCCTTTAATTTCATTAATATATGCTATTAACCCAAATAAAACGAAGGAGAGCCGCCGTGGCTGGCAGCATAACAATGCACATTATGTTGTATATATGTACAAGCTCTGTACAGGCAGGTGGATTTCAGTATGTCCATTTTTATATACAGATGATCATGGGACAAGAAGTATGTACTATAGTGCAAAAGCCAAGAGATGCTTTTGCCTGTAATTGTTCTAGGGGCAGGATACTTCATAATATCCCAGATAGCTCATAATCATCTATGCTGATATCCTCCTGATAAAACTGAGAATAACTGCTGTTAAAAGGAGACAGTTCAAAATCTAACACCAAGGACTCTAAATCTTGAAACGCTGACATATCTGCCTCTTGGCTAATAGAAAAGTCATCTGATGTTGTGTCGTCGAGAAGAATATGATCGTCTGATGTTGTGTGATTGAGAAAAGTATGACTGGGTAATTGACTTAGCTCATTAGAGGAGAGGGCTTGGCTGCAGGAGCAGGATTTAAATGGATCGACTGATGCATGAAACAAGGTGTCGATGGTGCTGACGGAGTCTCCGTGGTCTTGAACGTCTAAGACAGTGACCTTCTGAAATGGTTCTGGTTTAGAAGGAGGTGGGCATGAGATTGCTCCTGCGTTGCCAGTCAGTTCCTGAACAAGCTTCTTAAAGCTTGAGCTGTCGGTGATATAAACCTTGGGACGCAAAACCTTTCTCAAACTGCTGAGTTGTTTCTTTGCATTCTTTGATATTTTCAATGATGTTTGACATAGTTTCTTCCCCATTGTATCAGTTTTCTTCGGTTGGAAGGGTCGACTAAACAAAGAACATTACGATCTATAAATAAGATGCCGACGTGTTAGAGATGGTAGAAACATAATTCACAATTGGTTAATCCAAGATGCCGAAAATGACGGGTTGGTCCTTAAATAAACAATTTGTGAGTAGGAGTTGATGACCCTTCACCAACCAAGATCTTATTATACCCTCCCTTTCTCTCATTTTCAAAGTATGACACATCAGTGTAGATGCTTAAGTTTGTGTTTATGTGGAAGACATGTTGGTCAATTCAAGAGCTTCTTTTCTTTAAGATGACAATCTGCCGTATACGAGCAAGTTAGACTGACATTCAGGGCACGCAGTTCGACATCAGGGAGTCTTCCAGCTTCCTGTGGCATCTATATTCTATAATGTGTGTGAGAAAGAATAAAAAAATAGTATGGAAAAACTCGTAGATATATATATATATAGATATTTATATATATATCCCATGCCATAACTCCCTAAAACACGTGTTAAAATAATTATGACCACAAACACTGCTTCAAATCAACATTTCTTCTTAAAGCTCCTTCACAGTATGTATGTTTGACGTCAAATCGATGTCTTGAGAAATTTGGAGGTTCATTGCTTTAATGAAACTGAAAGGAATCCCATAAGTTAAACCACAGTATGCTTTAATTAGAGAAGCTTTTAGGCTTGTCAGCATTACCCTTTGTCAATTCTTCACTTATTAATTTATGCAGTTGCTTTCACACAAGTTTACAGGGCACTGAACCTTAGGGATTCCTCAGATGCTCTTCAGATAATAACACAATGTAGGAGAATAAAACTTTTATAATTTGATGTTGATAACTTATTTTAATGAACTTTGCAGTCTATACTCAAGGATGAATAGCGTGAACTTAATAAAACAAGGCATTTAATATTATGATCAACATGAATATTAGATTTCATGTATGAATAGGTACAACCAAAGTTACAACACTATATACATAGTTTAGAATATAATCGATAGGTTCAGATTCTCAACATGCGTGCTATTACCAATGACAGTTATAGTTTACGTTATATTTTATTGAGTATTTTAGTGTGTTTTTAGTTGTTGATTAGATGATTTGTGCATGTTTAGGATTAGAATTGAGTCAATGTGAATGTGTGATTGTGTTTTTGAGTGTTATGTAGTTTAGAGTATATTATTAGACTTTAATTTTGTGCGCTTAAGATATTTTGACTTGTTTGTTAGTGTTTGAGATCAAATGAAGAAGATTGAGAGAAGTCGGAGACAACTTGGAGGAAGAGTCAAGGTCACGATCGTGACATCCCAGTTACAGTTATGATAGAAATAACTCCACCATGGCCACGATTGTGACTGGATGGGTCACGATCGTGACAAAAGCTCATTTTTGGGATCACAATACAAAGCCTCATTTTCAAGGATCACACAAGCGCGAGGCAAACGAGGGGATCTGCTTCTATTTTTATTTTTTAAGTCATTTTGGACTTTTTAGCCTAGGTAAAACTTAGTTTTTACCCTAAAAAGCAAAAACATTATAAAAGGAAATAAGATGACCCTAATCAGGAGAGCCTCCATCTTACCATTTAGAGAAAGAAGTCAAGGAAGAGAGAAGAGGAGCTGTTGCTGCCATCCACTCTAACCATCCTTCCAAGATAACTTTCTCATTTCGTCTTTTTGTTTATTTCATTTAATGTATGAGATGAATATAAGGATGATGAATATTTTGTAATGATGTTCTAAACTCATTTAGGATTAATTATTGAATCACTGGTGATTTGATTACTTTTACTGTTAATGTGTTTGAGTATTGTGATTGTTTGTCTTTTTTGCATACTTTAGTAACAAATCAAGAGAATGAACCGATAGTAACATGATTAGGTTGAGTAATGAGAGTTAATAATCTAATAGATCACATAAACAAGATCAAATTAGCAATTTTATGAAGAGAAATCTCATATGAGAACCCAATTGTCTATTAGAGTGCTTAAGAACTAATTAGAAAGTGGGTTGTTTTGTTAATTGAGAAATTGTAAATTCAGAATTAAGATTCAATTAGGGATTACGATTTAGGGTTTAATGATTAGGTCTTAAGAGATAATAATCAACCTTTTGAAATTCTAGGACCAATACCCATTTACTCAAAGATATTAAATTAGCAATTGATGATATAATGAATCCCCCCTTCTCATAATCGGGTAATCTCTCTTGTGTGATTTTTCAATTGTTAAGTGGTTGTGCTCAATTTTGATTTCCTTGCATTAATTTTAGAATTTCATTCTCAATCGATCCATATTCATTTGCTTACTTTTTTGGTCATTTTATTATAATTTTAATTACAATATTTAGACTTTAGACTAAGTTAGGATTTAATTAGTTTAGCTTATTCATCATGGGATCGACACCTCAACTACTATGCTTACGACCCATTCGCTTGCGGAATATTAGGGGCTTTATAATTGTAAAACTTGTTTAACAAGTTTTTCACGGCATTGCTGGGGAGTTAGTTTAGGATTAGATGCATATCCTGTTCCAATTTCTTTCAATGTTGTGTCATTTCTAGGTTAAGGCTAACAAATCTAGTATTAGTTTAGGATAAGTTAGATTCCTTTAATGTAAGGAATTTTCACCTCTCTTGTGTTCGTGCAGTTGCGTGAACACAAGAGTTACTCGGAGTTTAAGTCAAATCGCCGAAACCTTAGTACTTGATATCACCCATTTGGAACGAGCAATTTGACAAGCAAGACTCTAAAAAGAAGAAATCGAAGAACCAATGGCTGAAGAATTTCATAAAGAATTCAATCAAGGAAACTAGCCATGAACCCTTCTAGATTTCGTGAGAATGAGGTCTAACATTGCAAATCAAGGCATAACTTAACTACCTGTTCAAGTAGCCTCATTTGAGATTAAGCTAGCCTTGCTAAAAATGTTGCAAACCAATGTACAATTTTACTGGTTGACTAATGACGATCCTAATGCTCATATAGTGAA
Source organism: Erythroxylum baracoense (assembly GCA_025629805.1). NCBI lineage: Eukaryota > Viridiplantae > Streptophyta > Magnoliopsida > Malpighiales > Erythroxylaceae > Erythroxylum > Erythroxylum baracoense. The sequence goes on along the minus strand of JAOTAY010000009.1, from coordinate 444,095 downwards.
TTTCTTGAAAATATGTGATATCTTTCGATATCATAGACTGTTGAAAGATGTTGTTAGGATGAGGCTCTTCCCTTTCACACTAAGGAATAGATCCAAAGAATGGTATCATTCACTGAGTCCCTCAAATGTCACAACTTGGGAGCAGTTGATGCGTGCAATCTTGGATAAGTACTTCCCCTTACCAAGATGACGAAATTGATAAAGGAAATCACAAATTTCCAATAAAGTAATGGGGAGTCACTTTACGAAGTATGAGAAAGGTATAAAGATTTGTAAAGGAGGTGTCCTTGTTGACTGGAAAACAAATCCTACTTTTACGCTCAAAACTGCAAGTATACGATTCGTGACTTATAGTAATAAGCAGATATCGATCCCACAAGGATTAATCTTAGACACTACTTAATTCAGTTTAATCTTTGTTTAAGAACCAGAATTCTTTATGGAAATAAACTGGAAAATTAAGCTAAATTAAACAACTTAACAAAATGCAAATAATAACTCACAAATGCAGAGACTTGGAATTCAAGATTTTAACAACTAGAGATCACTTTTTCCCTATCTTGTCTCCCTCCTATTTTGTTAATTGAATTGTGTTTCACCTAAGATGTCCTAATGTATTAATTTTCCTCTCTCAAGATATAATCAATTGTCCCTAACCAAATTAAATGGAAAAGATTAAGCAATATCTCAATCTACAAAATCAGTCCACCAATTCAATTAGTTATTAAATTATCCTATGGGTGATCAATTAATTATCCAAGATTTCTTTTTCAACTAATCAATTAACTTAATGAATGTAGGTTTATAGAATGCCAACTCTTATTGTACAATTCTACACAAATAACCCAACTCAATCTCTCAATATATTGCAAGGTATGTACATTCAACATTCATCAAAAACATCTATCATTCAAATTAACAAAATAGGAGTTTAACAAGAAGTTTAAAGGTAATCTCTACAATTAAATTAGCCACTGGTAATGTCTATAACATCCCCAACAATCAAATAATCCATTATACAAATGTTAGACGAGAAAAAAGAAAGAAAAATAAATGACTCAAACTCCTCCTCTTCTTGGCCTGAATCTGGAAAATCCGTGTTAATATTAATTTTAAAATATCTTAGCAGGATTATTATAAACCTATGATAATATAGTTGAGTGATTAAGAGATGATCCTTAAGGATTTTAAAGGTTATCCTAATTAGGCCAAAATTTTTAGAGACATATGTGTTAAAAGTTTAATTCTCAATTCAAGTTTCAATAAGAAATTGGGGGACAAATGATACACCCCTAATGAGTGTATAGAACAGGCCTAATTTAATTAGCACATGCCATTACTCCTCTTTAGGCCAATAGGCTTTAGGCCAATATAAAAGGCTCAATTATCTAAAAAGGGTAAGTCCAATCAATATATGATTCATCATATAAGGAGATAAAGTCATAATCATTAAGTAAGCAAGTTTCCTAGTAAAATTTGGATGCAAAATTTCTCCACATACTTAGCACCTCTCAGTTCTTGCTAATTTGAGTTTCAAAGTGTCTTTATCACAAGCATTCTAAAAACTCTAAATAGTTGTTTTTATAGGCTTATAAACTTGAGATCAACTTGACAGGCCTGTTTTAAATTCAACATACATCAACTGATTTATTTTTGTTTTGAGAATTCTTTTAATTGTCAAAATTGTTTAAGATTATATTGATTGGTTTCATTTTAGTAAATTAAAAAATAATTAAAATAATAAATTAAAAATTCCACACAAATTCACTTATTAATTTATAATTATTTAAAATTTTAAATTTTGTTTAAAAAGATGTTTTACTAATTTCAAACATGTTAATCCTATAAGTCAATAAGTTTCATTATTAAACAAATTAATGTGAGATATTTTTTATGTCTAATGACTACCTGCCCACATCTTCTTGTAAGAAATAAATTTTATCTGTGCATTTTTTATAAGTAAAGTTGAAAGTTAATACAATTTGTTCTATCACAAAATTTATATACATAATTAAATGGGACTTTGTTAGAAAAAAAAGAATATCCAAAATCATACTTTTTAACTAATATTACATTTTCTATAGAATTCATTTTCCAAAAATAAAAATATTCCCTTAAAATCAACTATGTTAAGAAATAATATTCGAAAAGAGAAAAATACAATTTGAAATTGAATGCAATATTAGTGACTATACCGATGAACTATATTGCTATTGCTTAACTTCTTTTAAAGTACTTTCGTTTCTTTAGAACATAAGTAATACTAATAGTAATTAAGTATCATTAAGTAAATTACCTCCTAGTAGTTAATGTTAAAGATTAATTATTGTTGTAAAAACTTTTTAATCAATGTCCTATAAATGTGATTGACTTATGACATATTGAGTGTATAATTGACTTATAACATATTTTTATTTTTGCTAATTAAAAGGTACTTGTATTAATCAATGAAACTCATAAAGGAGATACAACTTGGTACAAGGCTTCTTATAACTACCAACTCAAGTGCTAACTATTGTTAGAGCATGTTTCGTTCAAACTATACATCTGGTATTACAAGTACTAGAACTTAGATCTTTATCTTCTTTTATTGTTATGGTATATAAAAGTTCTTGTTTTAGCTTAAGAGTCAATCTCTTTCTCCGTGTGAGCCTCATTAGATCATAAAGTTGCTTATATTGGAGACCTATTGGTTTTCCTATTTATCTTCATTTTATAAACTAACTCGTTGCCATTCTTCAAGATAAAAGGCTTTGATTTAAGTTAGTTAAGATGTTTTCCCATATCCAAGTTAATATGCTTTAATAAAAGCTCTACTAGTCATGACTTTTATTCTTGAAAAAACTCCCATTCCTTTCTCTCCAAATAGCATAAACACTAGCTCCTAAGGTAATCTTGAATAGTTAGTAGTCTTCTCTTTCAGGTGTTTTCTTTTGGAAGTCCAAGCTTTTATTTTCTCTCAATCCCTTTCTTTAGATTGGCGTGTTACATAGTTCCTAAATTCTTAACCATAACCTTTTAAAGTAATTACATTTCAAAAAGAGATTATCTCAAAATTCCTACTATACATTACAAATTTATACCCAAAGAGCCTCTGAAGGATACCTTGGGGAATTTTCTCGGACCATGCAATCTTACTCTATCGCACTGTGGTTGTTGGATTTATAAACACTTGATAATAAGAGTTATTGATGAATTTTCATGACGTATATCTTTGCCACCTTATATTATCCTTTAAGAGTTGGTTTGCATTAACTTTGATATATATATATATATACCATTTCCAATTTTATGCTTAACTACCTAACAAAACTTTTCCATTAACTGTATTATTTGTAAAATGGTCAAAGAAGAGTCAAAACTTAGCTTAATTTCTTATAGTAACTGATTCTCTAAGTTGTGTGAGTGAACCCATTATACCCAAAGAGTTTCTTTATCAATAGGGAGTCTACAAATCCTTTTAGCAAGTAAAACTTTATTAGGAATTTATGTTGGCCATACATCTAGTGTTTACTCTTATTTTGGCAATCTAATGTCAAACCATTCTTCCTTGGTACATAGTTTCTTATAAGCATCCCCTATCTATAAAATTTCCTCATTATTCTCTCTAATTCCTTTATAAGAATTGTTTTTATAACCATGTGTAAGATCCATAAGACATATGGACTTTTAAAGATAGATTTAATAAGTTGTACCCTCCCTGTATAAGTTAAGCTTTTATTTCACCAATGACCAATTCTCTTATATAACATACCAAATAAGGCTTGGCAATCACCATATGTTGGCTTTTTAGTCATGGTATTAATTCCTATATAAGAAATAGGAGAATCTTTATCTTTAAACTAGGGATAGTAAAAATCCGTTAAGCTTATGAATTTGCTCAAATTGATATATTTGTCCTTTTTAATGTTGAGGCTTGAGAGTTTATTGAATGTTTGAGGTAAGTATATCAGAACTCTAACTGGTTAACATCTACCTTGCAAAACATAAGTAGATCATCTACAGAAGATAATAACGACCCTTAGCTTTCAACATTTGTTACGGACTCTAAAGGAGGGATCCTTTTTCATATTATGATTAGTGATCCTAGTTAACATTTTAATATAAATTAAGAGCAGATAGGATGATAACAAGTCTCCTTATCTTACATCTCTTCTTACTTTGAATACTTGTGATGGTTCTCCATTCACTAAAAGATTGAAGGAAGTGGTTGTAATGTATTGCTGAATCTAAGTGATCAATTTTTATAAGAAATAAAAAGCCTTTAAAGAATGTAAGATGAAATCTCAATTGATTAAATCAAATGCCTTAAGAATTCAATTTTCATGGCATAACTTTTGATGGAGTCATTCCTTTAGTAACCTTTGAATAACTCTTGTGCCAAGAAAATATTATCATATATGTTCCTTCCTCTGATGTAAGTCCTTTGTGATTTGGATATGAGAGCTTCCAACAAAGCACTCAATCTCAAGGTGATGAATTTGGATGTGATCTTGTAAATGATGTTGTAGTAAGCTATAGGCCTAAAATCTTTGAGCGAATTGAGATTAGTCATCTTTGGTACCAGGAAAATGTGAGTTCTATTGATTTCCATTAGTAATTTCCTAAATTGAGAAATTCCTAAATTGCTTTGTTGGTCTGAAACTTTATCAATCTATATGATTCCTTGAAGAAGAATGCATTTGATTCAATAAGACTAGGGGCTTTGCTGGATTTGAAACTCATTAAATCTTTTTCTACATCCTAAGAAGTAGTAGACCTAATGAGATCTTGAGCTTGTTTAATAATCATTGCCTTTGTAATAAAGAAGTTTAGTTCCTACAAAGAAGAGCAATAATTAGTACATGTGCGCAAGGATTTTTGAAAGTATTTGTGGACCTCTTCCTTTTAACTTTTTTTAATCCCAGATCCTCTTTCCATTATTATTAACTAGGCCTGAGATTTTGTTTATTTTTCTTCTGGTTAAGATAACATTAAAAAAGGCAGAGTCCCTATCATCATCTTACATCTATTAAATTTTTGACTTTTTCTTCAGTAAGGAATTATTAGTATCAAAAGCTTTGATATAATTGCTTAGAGATGTCTTTTCCTTCTCAATCTTGGTTTTTTTTTTTGATCAAAGTATACATCAGATCATGGCTGCATTAGACTCCTCCTGGTCTCTTTGAGGTAAGTGCATTTATTTTCAACAAATTTCATATCAATTTCCTTGAGCTCTTTTTACTTTTTTTTTTTACCATTTAGGGTTTTTTTAACACATTTTTATTGCTCAAATCCTTCTCAATTGCCATGTTTACTTTTGCTTTCCCCTAGAATCCCTCAAGTTTTGTAAGACAATTTATTAATCTTAAGGGAGGAATTCATATTGGGGAAATAACCATATTGTGAATTTTAATTGATGAATAGTCTTAAGTGAGGCAGTTACCAAAAATGACCTCGCTTCCCTATATTTTTATTTTTCCAATATAATTAGCTAAGGCTCTATCAAGTTTCCTTCTTATAAACAATCTGTCATGTGGTTTTTGTTTATGTGAAATGGTTTCCCTTATAAGTAAAACCTATGACTCTTATATTGGAGATGCAAACTTTGAAATCATTACAAGGTCCTTTTAGGCATACATCTACTTTAAATTTTAAGACATAAAGGATGCTGTTGAAATTTTCAAAAATTATCCAAGAAATGATCATATTTAAGTTTTTGTCTTCCAAATCTTTCTAAAGAGTAATCATATGAAAAGCCACATTCACAACATAATCAAAATAAAATCATACTTTATGTTTGCTTGATTTGGACTCATTATGGAGGTGTAAAGCTTATTCAACGAGAAGATAATCTAGGACTTCAAATTCATTAAGGTCATAAATTACAACTATCTTTCTATTATGGTGGACAATGTGACTGAATAAGATTTTCCAATTTCTCATAATGAACTAAATCTTATTACAACAATTTTCTTTTAGTTTATATTTTTTAATATGTTTAAAGACATATTTTTATTTAAAAAATTCTTTTAGTTGTAAGCTTATAAGTTAGTTTACAGTAAAACTGGTTAATTTATTCTGGGGCTAATTACAAAAACAACTCAAACTTTGTTCAATTTTATAATTATAGCTCAAACTTCAAAAAATGACAATAAAATACTCAAATTTTTAATTTTTTTCAATTCTAGCCCGTACTTCAAAAAGTAGCAATAAAATACTCAAACTTTCAATTTTTTTCAATTCTAACCCGTTGTTAGTGTCTTCGTTAAATTTACTGATGTGACTTGTCATGTGTTCTAGAAACCCTAATTATTGCATCGTTTAATCACATAGTTAAAATGATGTCGTTGTTTAAAAATGACCTAAATCATATTACGCATCGCCGACGACCTTATGCTTTGATTTTAGTTTTTTCTTTGTTTTTAGTTTGTTCTCTCGATGCCCTTACCCTTCAATTTTAAGATTACAAAGCTTCGAAACCCTTATGTTAAGGACATTGAGAGAACGAACTAAAAACGAAAACTTATTGGTGCAGTACGCTGAGATACGAGAATAGTTTGGGACGTCGGAATAACAAACAAAAATAAAGGGCTAAGAGCATCAGGAGAACAAACAGATAAAGAAAGGCGGAGGCTGTATAAACTAATTTGGTGATTTTATTTTTAACAAGAACATCGTTTCATTAATCTTCATTTGTTGTGTTAATTTTGACCAACGTGTATTAATAGTTAAGATTTTTGGAATACGTGGTAAGTCATGTTAACAAAGTTAACTAGACACTAAAGTCGGACTAGAATTAGAAAAAATTAAAAGTCTAAAAATTTTATTGCTACTTTTTTAAATTCATGTTAGAATTGAAAAAAATTAAAAGTTTGAACATTTTATTGTCACTTTTTAAAGTTTAGACTATAATTACAAAATTGAGCAAAGTTTGAAATTTTTTATGATTAACCCTTTATTTTATTGAATAAACTAAAAGACTTATCCATATCTGTCAACAAAAATAAATTAAACGTTTTAACAAATTCACTTATTATACAAAATTTTCTTAGATAAATGGATATCATATATTATAACATTTCATAAAATATTAAGGGATACGAATGGTCAAAAGCAAAGCAGTGTTATATACCATTGATTTAGTATCTGACAATTAATTACTTACCGTTTAAAATCATGTTTACATTGTTTTTTTCTTGTCAACAAAGATAAAAGAATTGTAGTATTTGACATATCACGACACTGCAGATGCATCTGGGGCCCAAGGGTATCCATTTAAAACAACAAAGACATGACCCAAACAAAGTAGACCAAATACTAACTGGCTCGAATAATAAAACATTTCACCAAACAGCATGATGGGATTATCGATAACAAACTATCAACGTCAAGACTATCCTGCCCAAATCTTAATAAATTGATAAAATTATAAACTAACAAATGACTAATGAGTGTAATTTATAAGAAATTATGAAAAAAAAATTATTGCTTTTCTTTCCTTCCAGCATCAGGCGAATCTTTTCTTCCTGCATCACCTCCATCTTTCTTTCCAGCAAGAATCATAGAAATTTGAAGCCCTCTACTAAATGCTTGATTGAAGAGCAGGCGAGTTTGGAACTCTGATATGAACGGAAACCATGACAAAATGGCTATTGGTGAGAACAGTAATAGCCCCATAATGTACTCGTATGCTCTTGCTAGCTCCTTAATCGAATCCCATAATCCTACACCTTTAAACATTGGCCTGCAAGCTTGCCCAATCTTTGAAGGACAAGCAAGAGATATTTCCGTTAGTGAAAGCAGCTCACTTGCTATAATGTTTTCAGTTTATATTCCAACAAAACGCTCCATATCTGGTTTTATAATTCAGTTAGGGAACTGACGGTATGGTGTCATTTTGCAGGAAATAAAAAGAAAACAATCACATCAACGAAAGAATAGAATAACTTTCTCATGGAGATCATTTATGGATTGAAGATGAGATCAAGAAGCTTGAAGCTAGACGGGACATCAATGATCCGAAAACATACAAAGAGTCGTTCCATATTTTATACTTCAAACTTCTCAAGCTCAAAGATCCATTCATGGACACAAACACAGGCCATGAGGTTGTGTACCTGATGATTCGCCTACCAATGAAGTTCAGAAAATTTTCATTTTGCGAAATCAAGGTTCGACTTGACATCGTTAGGATCATATTTTATCATTTAGATAGTTCAAGTGGTAGTTCTAAGAACAAATCACTATATAACAAACATTTCTTTTAGCCGGTTGTTAGAAACATTTCCATGTCTCATATGGTAAGCTGAGTTCATGCTGTTGATGTAGTAATTAAAAGGTTTTTTCGAAACAGAGAGGATGAACACGAGATCCCTGTTGAAGTATTAGATAACTAAATGTTGCCACTAACAGAAAAAAGGAGTAGGAACTTACAAGAAGAAGGGCCCACCCAGTAGGCATGAAGGCAAGGGTGGCAGCAAATACATCCGTAATCGTCAGGTTGCATACAACAAACAAAACAGTCATGACTGACATGAAGCCAAGGAATAAAAGTGCCTTCAGTATTCTGAACATCAGCTGGAAATCTGTGCCAAATCTTCGTCTCCCCATTGATACCATCTGATAGAAACATAGAAGCCCCAAACAAGTAACAGAAAAGGTTAATAGTGACCCCAAGAAAAGAAAACAGGAGTGGTAAAGCAGAAATGAAAAGGGAAAACAATCCAATTTCTTTTAATACAACTGATGTAAGACAAAAAGGTCAATGGTACTCCGTCAGAAATACAAATTACTTCTGAACTTGTGGTAATTTGTTGTACCTTTAGGACTAGAAGAACAGTTATCATAACCACCCAGGATAGTCCATACACCTGGACAAGAGTTCAAATCAATAGCAGAAAGTCCATCAACTGAGTTGGAAGTCTAACAAGGTTATGGTAGGACAAGTGAAAAGATACTATTCAACTATAAAGTATATGTACCAGTACACTTTTGCTGTGATGAGCTATGTCAAGGTGGTAGACAATCCCATATTGGTAGATAAAGAAACGACACGCAAGGACAATCTCGAGGATCCTTCCCCTAATATTTGTGTGTTTCAAATGTTCTTGTTCTCCATCCCACCAGGATTCCCAGCTTTTATCAGGTGGGATTCCAATGCCACCACGATTTCCCATCCACCTCTTCCAATCAGTCCAATCATCCACCGTTTTTTGCCAGTCAAAACCAGATGGATTGAACACAAAAGGTGCAAACAACCAGGACCCAACAAGGAACCACATGGAGAACGTGATAAACCAGTAAAGATTTGAACTGCGATATGATTCCCCATATACTTCATACAGGACTAGGAGTATAACCAGTTCTAATCCCTTCACAAAATGACTTCGCGAGTAGAACCTGTAGTTTTCAGCGAACTTTGCATGAAAAACAACAAAACCACGCCCAGTAGCTCGATATTTGGAACCACCATGCAAAATTGTTCTTCCATAGTAATGTGCTTTGGTTCCAAGCTGGAACGTAAAGAATACAGAGGCCAGTTGCAGCTGCATGATAACAAAATCACCCAGAGCTGAGCGGAAACCTTTTTCCAAGCCAATTTCCATAACCATAGGCAGCACTAGCAGCAAGCCCAGCTGAAAAACTGACTGAGTAGCTAAGGCCTCCTCGAGTGCCTTGCTTTGACGTATGGTTGGGCTTGCTATAATCTCACTCTCCAATCCACTCATTACCATGTACAAGCGTCCATACAAGAAGACATACACTATAAGCACGGTAACCTGAGATGGTAGGAAGATCTAAATGAGCCCACAGTCATGTTTCCATCACTTTTAACAAATTGAAGCAACACCAAGGGAGAATGCATGATATATTACAAGAACATATAAAACAACAAACTCAACATATTACTTGTTTTGGTGCTTCGCAGCCAATAATCAACAGTCGATGCTTTTCAAAGAAAATTGACATAAATTTGAGGCCGAGTTAAAAAAAAATACAATCAGATCTCTTTAAGAAATTCACTAATAGTAGGAGAGACATAGCTCAATAACGAAGATGCAGTGGTTAGCACAGGGTAGTAGATAAACATTATCCCTGATAATGACCACAATGTAGGCTGTTCTCTGATGTAGATTTATCGCATATCAATCTCAACAATATATATTACCAGCTTGTGAAGCGTAGTAATATGAGTCAAGTACTGACACAATAACATTCATCCTCTCAAAGGGCAGCTACTAAGCTTGATAAATGTGTTATCCATAAGAATAAGGTCTGCCCTTTCCCTCCACCCTTTTCAATTGTAAGGTTATTGTATAAGATGGGTACTTCAAAGGAAAGAGAAAAGAAACTTATGACTAATGTTAAGATGTTTTGGGACTACAGAACTGCAAAATTAAATAATTCGAAGTAGAATTATCCTACATTTGAACCTTCTGTCTTTCACAATAAGAATGCCAGTACTGATTTTGACCAATACTAACCTTATCTCATTTTTCAAATTGACCAGAGATTATATCATCCTTATAGGAAAATGATTTTACATCCAACCTATCACAAAGCATGATAATCATACTTTCTAGCTTAACAAAGACATCACCACTGCTTCCACGTGCAAGGACATTTTACTGCTCAAAAAGGATCCAAGTAAAGAGATGTTTGACTTACCATACTGCTGAAGTAGAAACCAACTGTTGTAAAATAGAAGGATAGCATTCTGTAGAAGTCAAATCGACGTCCAAGTCTGTAAACATCACGACTAAGCGTCTGTTCTCCATTACCATTTGCAACCTTAGCCTCAAAAGAAGATATCTGATTCATGCCCACATCACGCCCCTTGCCTACTTGAATGTATTCATGATGTGTTACATATCCCCCTCGCAGGATTGAATTGAATCCTGAAAAAATTGGCATGTTCAGCATCATAAATACCAATAGCTAAGTACTCATCAGACTAACTGAAATTTACCTGAGAATATGTCCTCGCTGAGGTTTATTATTTTTGAGGCTTTGCTTACGCCGCCCCGTGTTATATGGAAAATTCTATCAAAAATATCAGGATGACCATAGTGGAACCTTACCCTATAAACACAAGTACAGCATGTTAGATAGATTACATAATAGTAATAACAGTAATAGCAGTAGCAGTAGCAGTTCTAGTGGCATGCATGATGCTATAGACAAGCAACTACAGATTACTAATAGTTTTATTGTGGATTCAATGAACAGTAAATGACCATTAAGGTATAAGAATTTGGGACTTTGTTCATCCAAGGTGAGTGAAAATACAGGGTAACCTAGTTAAAGGTCACACAAACATAAAAAACTGAGAGGATTTTACTCATATATGCTACCTTAGCATCTTGTATTTTCTTTCAGACAGAATGGATGTAAGCATTCCATTGATCTGGATAAAAATTTACTCACCTCAAAGGATTGGCCAAAACTCGTTGCCCAATAGTTACAAAGCTGGTCTCCTGGTTGGACATGAACCAAGCAAGTGATGAAACACTGCAACAATGGAAGAAGTGAGCATGCTTACACTTGGAATTGCCAACAATTCACATCTACTCACATGATTGTTTGAGCATAAATACAAGATTCAAGTTATGTTGTAGAATAGAGTAAAATCTGACCTTCCAGTAAATATATGCTCCCTCAGCCCCAGAATTGTAGGTCTCCGCTGTCCACGTCGTGATTTGATGAATTCCTCTAACACGTTTCTCATTTTGAAAGCTTCTTCAAAGTAATTATCCTAAAGCAAGACAATGAACAGTTAACATTGGTGCTTTTGAACTCTAAATAAAGAGGCAGGAAAGAAAGGCACCTGATTCATGTCTATAGTCTGCAGGGCCTCCCCACGAGTAAAAATGATGGCATGGTTTTGGTTTTCAGGTTTCCCTTCTCCAATGTCACTCAGAGGACCTGGAAGCTTGATCCGATAGATTTCCTAACAACAAAAGAGGAGCCAACATATAAGAGATTGCATTAAGATTTCATGATAGAAAATCCAATAAAATTGGCACCAACAGTCTATGATTTCACTATTTTCATTTGACAATTTAGAAGGTCCATCTTAGGTTTCAGGCATGAGCAGTGTCTAAACTAGGCAATTGGAAGAAACATGATGAAAATGGAATTTTGAACGGGCAGGAACTTCTCATAATTAGCCAAAGAAACCAATGTCATTACCAATAACGTTAATAGTATATTTGATATCAAAAAACAGGTTGCAATCTGACATTGAGAAGGAAAAAGCAACTCAGACAGATATATCAGCCAAATGTAACCAAGTAAAGCAGATTAAATTTTAAAAAGAATCCATAAGAACAAAATCCACATCAAACTAGGAGCTACATTCCTATACCTCATCCAGCTTATCCCCTCCTTTGACAAGAACAGAGTAATAAAACTTTTGAGATTTTCCATTCACAGTCTCCTCTCTTTCATCTATGTATGCAACACGTAGAGATGGATATCTGTACACAATATACATAAGAAAAGATTCAACACCAATGAAATCATCTAACCTTTAGGATGAGATATACAAAAGATTGCAAACTTATTCAACTTACGTCAACATGAGATTTAAAATGTTTATATAACAACTCCTATCTCGAAGGTCGCTGGATTTTTTCTGATTTCCATACACCTGACAAGATACAACATAAGTGAACTTAAGATCTGCCAGGGCTTGTGCACGTTCATAAGAATCCTTCTGACGGCCCTCATTCAATTCCATGTTGTGCAAGCCACCAAAAATATCTGCAAAGGAAACATCCAGCAGTGAACAAGAACAAATACAATCATATCATGAATCTGTTAAGTTTAAAGTAGTATTGCAATGTCTAACTTAAATCAGATACCATTTTCTCCTGCAAATTCAAGAGCGCACTGAAGTTCAAGAGCCTGCCTGTAGTACATCATCCCTCTCACTGGAAACAACATCATTGTTAGATGAGACTGCTTAAAACTGAAGCTGTAGTGTCGCCTGCAACAGAACAGAATTCAAACCTGTTCTAGCTAGCGTCTGCCCTCTGTATGATACCCATTGACGAGTAAATTCCATCCTTTCTTTTGAGCCGTATTTCAGTTTAGGATCGTTTATGCGCTCTTCAAAGTTTTTCCACTCATCTAATATGCCATCACTAAAGTTAGCTGAATTTAAAAATTGTTTGAAGAACAAGAATATGTGGGTGGAATCAGAACTCACCGCGATAAATTGTCTTTAAATAGAACAATATTGATATACCATCTTCATTTTCTTTATTAAGGTCCTCATCAGAATAAAGAACATCTTCTTTGTAGTAAGGAGTCAAGACACTGACAATAATATTAAAACACTCATTAATGTAAGAATCTAAGAAGTTGAAACTAAGGTTCTTTCTAATGTCTGTTAAATGAAAAACCTAGGTGGAAGTACACAGGCCCAAGATACATAAATATATGCATGTTAATACAAGATACATGCTTGAGTTTAGAGACCACAATCAGTAGTCCACACTTGTGAAACAGTTTATTTACAAGTTATTAAAATCTTTATGACCAAAGGCATCAAGCTCAAATTGTGCTACCTCCTTTCTAGTAAAAGATGAAGTTTTGGCATGAGGTATGCTAGATTCATTTTTTATCTACACCTTCAGCCAGTAGGTAGGAGTTGGCATGCAATATTATGTGTTTAAACATATTATAACATCCAATAGCTAGAATGGTTTTTTAACAATGCAAATGCAAGTTAATCAATGTGCATATGCAATCATACAAGCAAATGTCCAATGCTAAAGGTGATGAAAAAAGAATAGGGTTCCTCATGCATAAAAGTTTTAGACAACAAAATACAATTTTTTACTTTTCACTAAATTAAGAAAAATGATAAAACTTGAGAATAATGAGTTTGCACATTGCCATGATTAAATTATGGAAAGTTTTCCTCTTTCCACTTAGCAAACTTAATCTTCCTCATTAAAAGATTGATAAAATCACAGACCTAAAAGAGAGCATATCCCGAACTCTCGGAGCAGGTGGCATGTTCATGAACAAAGAATTTGCAAAAAAAGTGATACGGCGACGAGCATCCAAGTTGGAGGGTACATTAATAGCAGATTCCTTGGTGGTCAAAAGCAATTGCAGTCTCACAACCTATACCAAATAACATTAGATAAATGTTCAGAAAAATGAATCCTGGGATTCAGCAATTATAAGCTATCAATGATACCTTCTCTCTCCAGGATTTGTTTCGAGTGAGTTGAATTTTTATTTGTCCAAACCTTTGTTCTTTCTTGCTATCTACACTGCTAGAGTGAGTTCTCTCAAGGATTCTGTGGAAGCAAGAAAACAAAGCAATCATAAACTTACCGCAGCTCATGCTATTGCAGAAACCATCATATATATCACATCCTGCAGTTCAAAATTTTACTTACTCATGGCCATGAACCATAACATCCTGTACAATAATTTCTATAATATCCTGGAGAACATTGATTATCTGAGACTTGTACGTGTCAGTGTCTTCATTATCACCTAGCTGCCAACAGAGTAGTGTAAGCCCTCAAATGAGATAAGTTGAGACAGGTAATTAGTCAGTCATAAGCAGCTTGAAAACATGCATATAATAAGGAAGAACAAAAGTACACTACCAATATTTTTAGAAACTTCTCCAACTTCTCACTGAGTGAAGGCAAGCCACTCATCCGAAATTCATTTAAAAATCTATGTTGCTGAATGCTTATGTCTATTTCATAACAGATCATCCTGACGATTCTGTCCAGAAGGGAAGGAACAGGAAGACAGCATGAGTAAAAGGTCTTTCATGATGATTCACAAAACTTCGAAAGCTCTTCTATTCATGTAGAATTGATAAAATCTTATAGCTTGTAAGACGAATGCTCCTTACGTCTTATCAAGATCATTCTCCAGAAGGCCATATATGATATCTCTCAATGTTTGATAAGACTCAATTACTGCTGAATGCATGTACTCATCCATCTTCTTAAACAAATCTGCATCTTCCTTCCCCCTAAAATCTTTTGCCATGTCCAATGCTATAGGAATCTAAAGAGGTCAACCAAAGCCAGAAAATAAGCTCAACTAGATTTTCTCTCAAGCAAAGGCAAAAAATAAGTTGGAAAAGATTCTGTGTCAAGCATTATAGTTTACAAAAACAAAAAATAAAAGCTTATACCTTGCTAGCAAGCAAAAAGGGAGGCCACTGGATGACACTGACCCCACCTGAAGAAGATGGTACAAGAAGCAGGTCTCTTTCGCTGAAAAACAATTAACTTTTTAAGTTAATGCTCTGGACTAATTCATTAGACAGGACTGATGAAATTTTGGCAAAAAAGATGCTTAACTGATTGCTGATGAGATCCTCTATTCTCATAGAATATATGAACTCATTCCACACATTTGAAAAACTTGTAATGTTTTTTCTTTCAATTGACTCATCATCCTCCTGTCATACAGAAGCATTGTGTTTCAAAAGGATAAAAGTAAGTTCTAATTAATTTCCATATGACGCCAATCACTAAATCAGAAAAGAACCTCATATATCATGAATGCAACACATTTTTCAATATTAGTCTAAATTTGAATGCACTAAAATTTCCAGGAAATAAAAAAACTATGCAAATTGCTAACTCTGTTAGAATTGAAAATACCAAGTTCATCCTTTTGGAAACTTCATCTGATGATGGTACAAGGAAGCGACAAAAAGCTGAAGGGACATTTTCAAACCTTGACCGTAACATTCCAAGTGTTCGTATCTACAGAAATGACAAATATTAGATCAAAAAAACCACACTTTACTTTTACAACAAAGCTTCAGTTATGAGTAACGCCTCAATACAATCAAATATTCTCTGGTTTTCCAGGCTTAATGCACATCATATAAGTGTTGACATATCTTTCTAACACAAAATTGACGTTACTAACCTCACCCAAATGGCTGAAGGCTCCAATAATTCCACCAAAAAGTGTGGAGTATATGGAGTACCATATTTGTCCATCCATGAAATAAACCTAATATACAATCAGATGTAGGTTGTAAAGATTCATCATGTCTAGCATGATATAAGTTTATATAATTAAATCTTTTAGTGGAATTCACTTACTAGGACAATTGGAGCCCATATTGCAATAACGACACCAATATTATGGGTCACTGGAGCAGTTTCGAACATAGTTAGTACAAGCAATCATTTTAGCTGCATGACTAAAGAAAGTAGAAATAGCCTAAGAAGAGAGGAGAAGGTTACCATTGGGAAAGAACTCGTGCCATTGATAGTTACCAATGTGCATATCCATGATCAACTTTGTTGGTTCAACTAGAGGCAGTATCTATTAAAGGAATGTGTGAAACATTACTTAACAACAGATAAATTGGCAAGTCATTTAAAAAATTACTAGTAAGCATAATTAAGATATCAAGTTTTCAAATGAAAAAAAATATATATCTCCTTTTTTTCAAGATTCACAGATATAATTGTAAATGAACTTATGGAAAAGATCTACCAAGCAGGGAGTCACAAGTTTGATAAGTCTGCTACCGATACTATTATTTCTTCTTTTCTACTTGCATTAATTGATATCTTGGTAAGAGAAAATTATCTCAAAACATTATCATTGTGCTAAGTTGAATGCAGGTGTAGAAATACTTCAGTACATGTTGAAAAGATTCTGAGAAGTTTTTCAGTCTCTACAGAGTAAGATTATCAGCTTCTGATACAGTTGTAGATCCAGAAAACTTGAATTATATTTAATGTTACACAGGTTTCAGCATCCTCTTATAAAACAGGCAGATAGTTTCTGTGGGCCATAAGGTAAGTACCACTAGATTGTGTGCACTATGACTAACATAATTATAAAGTTTAGAAAATGCTCATATAGATCTTTCAGAAACAACCAAAAGGCAAGGAGTATTGTATAATGCTTCCTACTAATAAAACTCGTATATGCTATCAACTTGCTATCCAAAGGAAAACATTCTACCAACTAGTATAACTTCATAAACTTCCAGCGTCAAAAAATTCCACTACAGCAAAGCTCCTACCAAGTTAACCTATTCAAAAAACCTTTTTCATGACCTGCTCAAAAAGCCTTTCTCATGTTCCTTAAAATTCAAAATTCTACTCAGATGACAATGCCTATGAATGTTTGAATGTCCAAAATATGAACCGCTGACAAATCTAACAGTAACAAAATAATATGCAACTGGAAAAGCTATTTCAATTATACAACTCCCTTGTCAGTGCATAGGGACTTCATGAATTTGACTAAATAATGTCAGTAGTATGCAAATTTGATGGGAAAATTTAGTATAAATTTGTAAGAAAATTAAACAGACATTTTCCATGTCTGGATTAGTAAAGCTATTGAATGAAGATATTTGAAGAGAAAAATACCTCCACATAGTAGCTAAATGCTAGCTTGCTAATCAGCAGCATGAGCCAGAAAAGTGTATACCTGATAGGAAAATCCAATTCCATTAGTTGTCGACAGCCCTGCAGAGATTATTGCCATAAAACAAGAAAAATAGAAATAAACAAAAGTTGTTTCCCTTACTTCAAAAGAGAGAACATGTCTTCATGCATCCCTCTTCCAACATAGAGTTTTGGCTGCACAAGAAACAAGACCAAGTTTGTAATGTTTGGGTAGGTAAAAATGCCAATAACATTCACAAAAACAAGGGCACATAGATGTACAATTAAATACAAGTATCCCTCACGCTTGCCCTCCACCTCCCCCAATAAAAAGGAAAAACCCAAAAAAAGAGAGAAAAAAGGAGAACTGCACACAAACATAAACACATTCACCCATTTCATAAAGACATGCTTGCCTGGGCCCACCACATAATGAGGGTAATGATCCGCCAGTTTGAACGTTCCATGCTTCTTCGTAAAGGCGGAACCACAAACATAATTGCAGCCAATATGTTAGGTATCAAATATATTGCGACAGCATAATTATAAAATGATTGACTCCGCCAATCTCTCGCCCAACTACTGAAGAACTTCACCAGCCCAGTTGGGTTCTCCACTGAATTGGAGTAACCAATTGGCAACACCACAGCCCACATAGCTGCCACTGCAAACTTCAGAAGATAACGTATTATTTGTGTAGCTTTTAAGCTCCCCCAGGCATTAAAACTGAGAATTATGTCCAGAGCAGCTGCATGAGAGATAGGAACCATGAGAAACAACCAAAAGAGGTCACCCGTAATGTATCGTTTGTAGAGAATTAGTATTTTTTTGGTAAATAGAGAATAAGTAGTATTGTTATCATATAACCCACATAAAGTCATTAATAATTTCTGCTGCAACATCCCTCTTACAACTAGATTGGATGAAATCCAACTATGCAAATTAAACTCATTCAACGCATTCTCTTTGGTTGCAAGAATCAAAAACTCACAGAGTGATAATGCAAGAGATTACTTCAATCAAAATCTGTCATCTTTCCTTCAAAAAGAAGGAATTTTTCATTATTCATCTTGTGTTAACACACTACAACAAAATGGGGTAGTTGAGAGGAAAAATAGACACCTCTTAGAAATTACACGAACATTGTTATTTCAAAATAATGTTCCCAAATCTTATTGGGGGGAATCTGTCCTTCCTGCAGCCTGCTTGATAAGTAGGATGCCCTCTAAAGTTCTTGGTTTCAAGAGTCCTATTATTCTATTACATGATTATTACCCAAATTCACAAATAGATTCCAAATTACCCCCAAAAGTCATTGGTTGTGCAGTTTTTGTTCACATTCATGACATTAACCGAAGAAAACTTGATCGAAGAGCATTAAAATGCATCTGTGTTGGTTACTCTTCCACAAAAAAGGGCTACAAGTGCTATCATCCTACTTTTCATAAATTTTTCATTTCAATGGATGTTACTTTCGTTGAGAAACAACCTTTCCACTCAGATTCTCATCTTCAGGGGGAGAGTGTGAATGAAGATACAGAACATGAGCTATATTTCCCCAATTTACAGGTTATTGGTCAAACTGAAACTGTTCAACCTAAAAATTCAAACTCACCACCTACACTGCCGCTTGATCAGCCACATGAATAGCCTCTTAACACATCAGAATCAACCCAAATTATACGACCAGCGGTAAAAAAAACCTATCTTAGTCTACTCAAGGAGAAAAGAACCCGATTCCACTCAATTGCAAGTTCAAGACTTGACTCCAAAATCAAGAATACAGTCTGAATTACCCTCTCCACTGATTGATGATTTAAATGTTCCTATAGTTGTTAGAAAAGGAATTAAAAATTGCACTCAATATCCTATTTCTCACTTTGTTTCTCTGAATAAAATTTCACATAAACACCATTGTTTTCTCACTAATTTAGATACAATTCCTAATCCCCAAAACTTCAGTGAAGCACTTAGAGATGAGAATTGGAAACTCGCACGAATGAAGAAATGAGTGCACTCGATAAAAATAATACATGGAAAATTAGTGACCATCCAAAAGACAAGAAATTAGTATGATGTAAGTGGGTGTATGCAATTAAGTTTAAAGCAGATGGATCCTTAGAGAGGTACAAGGCTAGGTTAGTAGACTATCAGGAGACTTTTGCTCCAGTCGTTAAGAGGAACACAATCCGCGTTCTTTTATCTTTAGCTGCTAATTTCAATTGGTCTTTGTAGCAATTTGATGTCAAAAATACTTTTTTACATGATGATCTTGAAGAAGAGTTATATATGGAGCTTCCTCCGGGTTTTGAGAAATATTTTAAAGATGTGTGCAGGTTGAGAAAAGCATTTTAAGGGCTTAAGCAATCACCATAGGATTGGTTTGGAAAGTTTGCAAAAGTAATGCTTGGTATTGGCTACAAACAAAGCCAAGGGGATCATACTCACTTCTTAAGACACTCAGCGATAGGAAAACTTATAGTCTTGATAATATATGTTGATGATATCATGGTGACGGGTGATGATGACAAGGAAATTATAAAGTTTAAGGCTAAACTTGTGAAAGAATTTGAAATTAAAGAGCTTGGGAAACTCAAATATTTTCTAGGAATTGAAGTGGCTCAGTCTAAAGGCATATTTATTTCCCAACAAAAATATTTTTTAGATCTTCTACAAGAGACAGGAATGATGGGATGTAAGTCCATTGCTACACCAATCGAAAAGAATCATTGATTGAGTGAAGCAAGAGATGATGAAGCGGTTGATAAAGGAAGGTATCAAAAGCTGTTGGAAAACTAACATACTTGTCTCATACACATCCCGATATTGCATATGCTGTGAGTGTGAGGAGTCGATTCATGCATAATCCTAATAAAGTTCATTTACAAGCTGCCTATAAAGTAATTCGATACTTGAAAGCTGATTTCGGAAAAGAAATCATGTTTAGAAGAGGAGCAAAATTAACTATAGAAGCCTAAACTAATGCAGACTATGCTGGTTCGCTATTAGATTGACGCTCAAGAACTGGCTGTTGTATGTTGATTGGAGGACTTGGAGAAGCAAAAAACAAGCAGTAGTATCTAGATCAAGTGCAGAATCTGAATTTCGTGCGATGGCTCAAGGAATTTGTGAACTCTTATGGAAAAAGAAAATTTTAGAAGACTTGCAAGTTAAATGGCAATGTACCTATGAAGTTGTATTGCGACAACAAATCAGTTATAAGCATTGCACATAATCCAGTTCAACATGACAGAACACACATGTTGAGATAGACAGACACTTCATCAAGGAAAAGATTGAAAGTGCTGATCTGTACACCTTATGTTACTACAAATGGTCAAATGGTAAACTTGCTCACAAAAGGACACGACAATTTAACTTTCCAGAACATTACTAGCAACGTGGGAATGGAAAACATTTATAGCTAGGATTCTGATCTACTAATTTAGGCTGATTGTAATCTTTCATTTATTTAGGTTGATTGTAACTTTCTTAATCAATGACTGATGTGTAGGAATTAGTTTGTTTCCTAAAATAGGACAAATGACTTTGTATATATTAGTGTATTCAACATATGGAGAATAAAGAGAAGAATTTTTGTTTCTGTTCAGTATTGTTTTCATATAACTCACATATAGTTATTAATAGTATCTGCTACAACATCCCTCTTATAACTAGATCGGATGAAATCCAAAAATGCAAATTAAACTCATTCAACTCATTTTCTTTGTTTTACAGTAAATGTATGGCTGGCAAGCTTATAAATTAAATAACCCATTATGCAAATTTCCTATACCATCATACAATTTTTTTTCTCCAATTTTACCTTCTTAAGGAGCTTCTAACTGTTCAACGAAAGGAAAAAGAAAAAAGTTTTCCATTTCCACACTCCTTTATCTAATGGCATACTGGAAAATAATAAAGATTATGTGGTACCTTGCAGAAGATTGAGAAAAGCAGAAGTGATAAAGATGCTCAAAACGCTTCTGAAGACATCAGCATCAAAAATAGCTGCTATGGAACCAGAAGGACTCCAGGCAACAATTACCATGGCCTGAGAACGAGCAAAATCAGTAGTTTTCTTGTGGGGACTCTATTCTGTAACTAAAATCCACAAATATTAAGGCCACCTGGAAAGCCAATATAAACAATATCCACTTGCGATCAAAACTTCTATAGAGGTGTGCAAAGGTGCGAACTTCAACAAAATTAGTCTTGGGCTTTCTCTTTCCAATAGCTCCTTGATTTGATCTCTGTAAAAAAAAGAGCAATTTGCAAACTTCAACTTACACGTTTTCAGCTATTGCAGTCTAGGTATAGCACACACTTTCAGTTTCTCATGCCAATGAAGTTTCAGAATGTGCATGTTATGATGCAAATACATGGATAACTCAAAACATTAGCATTATCAAAGTTTTTGACCTCAAAAGTAACTTTTACTAATATTTCCTTTTCCCATTCAAATAAAATTCCTAGAAACCAACCAATTTTCCAGAGTTACAACAAAGAAGAACCAAGGAATGGCTTAGACTCCTACTCCTGTTGGCTTTAGACTATTAACCTAGAAATGGACTTCAAAAATAGGTATCTGATAAAAATACTTATAAATGGTTAAAATATTGAACATAAGCATTATTTTTAGAGCTGTATTGTACTTGTAATCAACATATGCATATAATTTATTCTCATTGCAATATTTTTAGGGGAATGAAATCATACTTTAGATCATTGAAAACAAACAGGTTTGTACCTATAATTTATGGGAAGGCATGACTATTGAAACTGATGCTTAATATGATTGTAGACGATCCAAAACCATAAAAGTGGACCAATACAATATTTTGAAAAAGGGAAGTACAGGGAAGATGGGTGAGGAAAGAGAGAGAAAGAGATGAAAACCTCATTTGTTACCATCCCTTCATCTAATTGAACAAAAAAATCAGCCTTAAGATCCATCGGCCACCCTAACCGGAAACATCTATTAGACCTAAAAAGAAGGAAGAGTTTTGTTATTTTTCTTTCATAAACTGGCAATTTTAAGATATTACTCAAAATATCTAACCAGAAGTACTCATTCAGATCGTCATAATTTCTCCATCTTGAATGACTTGTTGTGCCTCCCTTGTTCCTCCTTGCTTCCTTTTTCATGGGAAAAAAAATTTGAAGTGTGCATCTATAACTAAAATAAAAGTCAACCAAAAGTTGATCATATAAGTCTTACCTTCCGCACAACCTGGTAAATTGGAGTTACAACGTTCCTCAAAAACGCTTCATCATCCAGTGCTGCTGTTTCATATGTCTCTCCAGTTACAGGATGCACATTATCATACAATATTCGATAAACCTCATTTGCCATCTAATAAGTAGGGAAATAAGAAGAAAATTATTTCAATAGGTCAAGAATTTGGTGCAGAAAATTCAAAACCACTAAACTAAGAATGCATCACCTATGATCAAACCACTGAAGTGCTCAAAGACATAGGAATTGTATATGAAATGGCAAACATTTTCAGAAAAAGAAAAGCACGTTTTCCACAATTATCAGCATAGCTTGTTAGATTTGAATATCGAAATAAACAATTGGAACAAGGATATAACAGAGCATGTCAGTATATAAAAAAATGCAACCAACAGGAAACATAAACATAGAGTTTCATGAATTAACTTCTGCTGATGTGGACTATAAGTTCCCTGATTAGCACTAGTAAGTTTTCAGTATAAGTTTCCAGCGCTTATGATTTTTTAAGAAACAATTTTCATGGATTTTATTTAGTCGTATGATTTCAACAATTTGTTAGAGCAATGGAAGAATTGTGCTTCTCGCCACTGAACTTTGCAGCAACAGTTATGGAAATCCTTAATCAGTTAAATAATTATCACCAAAGGTATTCAAACTATAGAATGGTGATTACAATATCTCAAAATGGATGTATCTAATCCAATAGCTACACGTTCAAGCCTTTTTTCAAATTCAAACTATCAATTTCTTTGGTCATCTTTTCCTGTTCTCCCATTGAACAGTACAAGGAAGTTTGAAGTCTACGATTTTCTTTCCATCAAGAGATATTGTGCAACAAGATTCACATAAACAATAACGCATATTCTTGAGACACTATCTTCAGAATGAATGTATGATTCAAAACTTTGCATGTCAATAAGGATGGACCATAAAACATACATTATGGAAGATATAGCATATGCATTCTGGCATGAAACGAATATTTGAAGCTTCTCCCCATACAAGAAGATAGAGTGCAATGTAGATAAGCTGTAATTGTTGTTTGTTACAATTTGCAGGAATCCTGCAAATGTCAGAAACAAGGAACCTCAAATCAGAGATAGGACCTAATAATCCTAGCCAACACAGTATATGAATAAAATGTTCTACCTTGTATGTCTTTCACAACGCAAATAGTCACACCATGATCTATAATTCTTGAAAATCTTATTCATCAACTCCTCTATGGTACGATTTCTGAGCTGCAAGAAGTTTCAAATTAATCTTCAGCACATACAGGAACCTATAGATCAAATTTACAGAGATAAAGATTGATTAGGAGAGATTTTTCTAATCATTTACCGAATTATAGTCTTCTTCGTTCCTTCTTCGTCCATCAATATTAGCTAATAACAATATCAGGTGCTCCCTCTGATTTGCCACATTTCCTTTCTTCACTCCAGCAGATGTAACAAAAC
>JAOTAY010000009.1:399154-409206 GCA_025629805.1 Erythroxylum baracoense | reverse complement strand
CCCTAATTCTGCCCATTTCATAGTCTCTCACTACCAAAATCACCAAAACAAAACATGAACCTATCCACACTTCTCATTACTGCTCTCTAAGAAAAGTTTCGGGATCTAACATGTATGGCTTGGCATGTTGTTATCTTGCTTCCGTTATGTTTTGATTTCTAAAAAAGTTTTGAAATCTACCGTTTTAGCTAAATCTTGCATGTTTTATTTTCCGATCCAATAAGTAATAGGAACAATACCTAAACCCCCTTTGGATGGTGCAATGCAAACCTCCTTCTAAGCCACCTTAGCATGACACTTTCCTTTTACTACACATCCCATAAAAACCTTCTCATGCTATTCTCAATAGTTGCTATCACTCCCTTAGCTAAGAACAAAAGTGAAGACTAGTAAATATGTAAGGAGTTGATGACATACTTTATCAATTGAAATTTTTGTGCATATGATAATTTCTTAGTGCACCACATGCTCAATATGTTTTGGACTTTTTCTATTAGAAGAATGCATTCAACATATTGTAATCTACTTGTCACTAGTGATAGCCCCAAATGTTTGAGACAAGGCTAAATGGAACTTAAGCCAGTAGCCTGTGAGAGAATTTATAGATTTTGCATTGCATTAGTGGAAAGAAACAGGTGATTTTTCTCTCTATTTAATTCCAAGCCTAATAGTTCGTTGAAGTTATGTAATAAGGACATTAGTAAACTTACCGATCTTTCTTTAACTCTAGATAACATCAAAATATGATCAGTAAATTTTAAATAATTTATATTGAGCTCTTTACATCTACTATAGAATTTGAACTCTGGATCATTATTAGTATCGATCCTCATTAGCCTTATTAGTTACTCTATGCACATAATAAAAAGAAAGGGAAACATGTGATCACCTTGTATAAGATCCCTTCTAACTTTAAATAGTTGTATAGGTTCTCCATTGAATAAATATAAGATTGAGGTAGAGGTGGCTCACAATATAATCTATTGTTTGAATTTAGGAAGGAATTCAAAAGTACCAACATTTGAACCAAGAATTTCCAACTGATTGAGTTATAATCCTTATGACTCATTCAGTTGGAAATTCCTAAGCTTACTTTTATTGCACACTTCTTAGGTGTATTCCTTCTAGAGTACTCTTTTAATAATTCTTATCTAAGGAGCACATTCCCCTACTTGTCTTCCTTCCAAGAAGGATACATTTTGTTAGATCCACTATATTTTTCAAGGCTAACTTCAATCTCTTAGCAAGAATTTTAGCAATGATTTTAGGGATGAAATTAAAAAAGGTAACTAGTTTATATTCACCTGGGGTTTTAGGATTTTTTTACCTTTTTGTTGAGACATAGGAATGTCTTGATGATCTCTAACAGTAAGTACCCTTTTCAAACACTCTTGCAGAAGATTATGTTTACTTGATATATACTTAATAAAGGTAAGGGCATATATACACAGTTATAAGACTTATTTAGAGAATGTAATCCCTAAGATTATGGGATTATAATCCTTAAAATAAAGAGTAAAATCAATAGAGATAAATGCTCAATCTATAACACTCTATATAAAGTTGGAGCTTAGATATTAATCACTCCCAACTTATTATAAATGTAATTGATTTTAGCACCATTCAGGGATTTTGTGAAAAATATCTTTGAGCTATTCTCTAGTTTTGACATATTTTGTAGAAATCGAGTTATGTTATTCTTTTTTATGGATGAAGTGAATCAATTTCAATGTATTTAGTCCTTTCATGAAATATTGGATTAGAAGTGATATGTAGAGAAGTCAAATTTTCACACTATGATTTTACAAGCGTTGAAAATTTAAAACCAGTTTTAGATAATATTTAATATATCCATATTATCTCTCATATTGTCCATACCATAACTCTATATTTAGATTTTACACTGGCTTTATATATAACATTTTATTTCTTACTTTTCTATAGCCATTTGTAGATTTTCAGTTGATCTTAAAATTGCCTATTCAACATCTGAAAAATATTTAATGTAAGTGTGTCCATGATTTTCATATAGTATATGTCATTCAAGAGCTTCCTATAGGTAGCATAAGATTTATTCTAAGGTTGTTGATTGATGAATAGTTGAAGAAGACAAGAATTGATTTATAACACTAACAAAATATGCAATATCAGGGCAACTTACTTAAGATAGTTTACTTTTCCAACCAATCTTCTATATCTTTCATGATCTTTAAGCAAATATACATCTTTAATAAGTTGTGTAATAGGGGACTTTGGAGTACTACATAGCTTAGCTCCCAACTTTCTCGTTTCAGTTAATAAATCAAGAATATATTTTCTTTGGGATAGGAAAATGCCTTTCTTGCTTCTTTTGACTTCCACTCCTAGAAAATATTTCAGAGCTCATAAATCCTTTGTGTGAAACTAACTATGAAGAAAGGTTTTTAGTGATGAGATACCCATCGAGTCAATTCCTATAATAACGATATCATTCACATATGCAAAAAGGAGAATAATCCCATATTTAGATTTTTTGTAGAAGAATGAGTGATTAAATTTGCTCTTATTCAGTCCAAATTTTTTTAACACTTGAATAAATTTTCCAAACCAAACACATATACACTATTTCAAATCATACAACAACTTTTGAAAAAGACAAACTTTTCTATACTCCGCCTAAGTAATAAACTCAAGGGGTTGCTCCATATACACTTCCTTTTAGAGGAAATCATGTAAGAAGGAATTTTTTTATATCTAACTTGTAACAGCCCACCTCTATAGGGCATATGCCTGAATATGCTATGGACATTCAGGAACATACTCTATGAAAATGACATGTTAGAGTGATCATATTCACTTAATATGGAATCATACATATAACACAAATATTTAAATCTCAACTCCTCTTTTCGATTTATAAAACATAGTTATATTGTAGCATTTCACTACATAATCCATATATATACAATATCAAAAACAAATGAGAGTTTACTACTCTTTACAACATGTTCTATATGGAATGAAAAACTATACAAAAGTATTCTATTTAATTCTTCAGCATCAGCTGACCAGACCTTTAAGCCATCCGTAACTTCCAAAATGGAAGACTTCTATTAGTTTGCCTTAGGAGTTAAGTCTTCCTCGTACCTGGAAAGTCAATGTTGCAATTTTGACGAGTTTTGCAAACTCAGTAAGTGAACCATCCTCGATGTGCTCACTTATATCAAAACACGTACATCATATACCAAATTCTCATCATACATTTCATATACTCATTTCATAATAATCTGATCATTTTCTCAATCATTCATAACATCACAATTCTTTAAATTCATGTAATCTTTCAAATAATACATGTATATGTATAAATACAAATGCACATGTGATTCCACTTTTGATTTTACTTTGTTGTGATCGAGTACCTATTAACTATCCCGTATCTGTTGTGGATACTGGGCTCATTTCAAATACTGTCCCGTATCTATTGTAAATACCAGGCTCATTTCAGATACTGTCCCATATCTATTGTAGATACTAGGCTCATTAATAACTGAGCTTTAAGCTCTTTTGTCATTGGTCACTCTGGTCTTAACTCCTTTACCTGATCATGCATGTCAATGTTATGAAATGTGTCATTTCTCATTATATGCAATCAATCACTTTCATTCATTACATATAGTCATTTTCATATATTCATCAGATCTAAATCTAGCATTCAACATTTTGTTGAGTACACATATTTCTTTCAAATTCACATTCAATTATGAACATTTCCAATACAATCTCAATTATCAAACTCCTTGGATTGTTAATGTTTGGAATTATCACATTCACATCAATAACATTTCAATAGTTGGAATTTAAATAGAAACAAATCAATCCAAGTGAGAAACATCTAGGTTAACTCACAGTAAGCTCCAGATTAGCTATTGCCTAGATGAACCGACAATGTTTGGATGCTGGCGTTTTACTTGCGCTTCTATAATCATGCAATACACACATTTATACATATTACTAAATTGCTCAATCATGTTAATAACCAATCATGCACATATATATATGTGTCATGTACAATGCATGCTCAATTGACTATTCTCAGGCATGTATCTTTTAATCACAAGTCATGATCATTCAAACATTATAGCTTGCATATGTCTAGCTTGCACTTAGGTTTACACCTCAAAGAAACTTGATTGTTCTAAGTTCATCAATCATACATTCACCAATCCTTTTATAGCATTATATAATCACACAATATCCCAATTTTCTATCATTTATTTCTAATACATCTTACTCATACTCTTTGAATCACAATTGCATTCTTAAGAACACTTTCATTCCTATCATACTTATAAATTTCTAGATTTTAAACACATTGATATCAATAATCCATTCGTAAGTTATAACCTTAATTAACAACCTAATATAGCAAACACTTTAATCAACTAATCAAGCATCAAATTAGGTTCATTTCAAGCCTCAATTAAGCATAAATACGCTATAGGAAAGTAACTTATCATTCGTTAGTTCAATATTCACTCAAAAGATAACATTTCACTTTTAATGTTTTTCCCACGATCGTGGGATAGGTGGTCTATGAATTTCCTAACCAATTCCTTCTACATTTCACTTTCCATTCAATTCCACGATCGTGGGATGTGTCATCCGAAAAAATCATCTTTTCCTTCAAAATTTTCCAGATTTTAACTCTTTCTTACCAACTCAAAACATCTTATCCATAGTTCATTATTTTCACCTTAATTCCATCTCAATATCATCTATAAAACAATCTATAAACTATGGTTTATCATCTATACAAAAATAGAAAATCAGTATTTTCATTTCTTCATCAACATTTCAGCACATATCATACACTGTTAACACCATCAATCTATCCTTAAACTATCATCAAATATGTTTCTATAAATCAAGCCTTGAAGGATAATGTTTTACTTGTTTCACTCCAAAGCTTCTTATAATCTGCAAGAAAACCTAGCTCTTCTAAGCTTACATGATCATCAAACTTTTAAGGTAAAATAGGCTGGGTTTTTAGTAACAAGATGAAGATAACCGAAATCTTGGAGTGGCTAGTGTAGGCTTTTATCAAAAACTTAACGTGGTGAGGGTTGGTGAGTGTGTCGTAAATGGAGAGAAGAAAGAAGAAGAAGAGAGCATGTGGTAAAAATGGCAGACAAATGAAAGATGGTCTTTAAATGTATATGTCGTGGGTTAATTGTGTGGTTTAAAAGCATGGTGAGTGTCATGACACTTGTCATAACACTTACCATGTAAAGAACCATGCTACATGTGTTTTTACTTAAGCTACCACATGACTCTTAGTAATCAGTCTATTTGTCTCTCAATCTCTAAGCCAATTGTGATTAAATTCTAATGTCACATGTCATTTAATTTATAGGCTTAGTCATCCTAATTTTTCTCCATGTGTCAATTATTTCTACTACCATGCATCAGTTTATCTTGTCACTTGACATATTTTCTAGTCCAAAAATACACATAATTTTATAATCTCCTAGTTATTAACAATAAATTCTAAATTATCAATTAAAATCCATTAACCAAAATTTCAAGACATAATAATTCATAACTCACATCATAATCATTTTAAATGTTTTATACCTCGGGATATGTTAATTGAGTGCATATACAGTCTTTGTTATGTGTACAATATCATAATTTATGTGAGTATGTGAATATTATGCATGTGAATGCAATGCACCTTACAATTTCTCAACGTTATTTCTCATATACAGCTGTCTAGGATCCTATGTCCTAACCCTTGGTATGGAAAACTGGGTTATTAATATTCTCCCATCTTAAGAAATTTCGTCCTCAAAATTCTTACCTGATTGATCAAATAGGTGGGGATATTTCCTCATGTTCTCTTCAATTTCCCACATGGCTTCTTCACTCGAATGATTCTTCCAAAGAACTTTAACTAATGGGATTATTCAACTTCTCAATTTCCTATTCTGATATCATACTATCTTAATTGGTTCCTTAACATAACTCATATTACTTGCAATTTCAACTTCTTGTGCTGGTATCATATGTGTTGGATCTAATTGATATCTTCTGAGCATACTAACATGAAACACATTATGACTCTGAGCTGTCTTTATTGGTAATGCTAACTTGTAAGTCAATGGTCCAACTCTTTCAGTAATCTCATATGGACCAATATATCAGGGCTTATCTTACCCTTTTTTACTGAAACTTGGCACTCCTCGCCAAAGTGATGCTCTCAGAAACACCTTATCTCCCACTTGGTACTCCATATCTCTCCTGTGTATATCCACATAACTCTTTTGTCTATCTTGAGCTGCTTTAATTCTACTACGAATTAGTTTAACTTTATCCATAGTATCTTGAATTAGTTCTAGGCCTTTAACAATCCTTAGACCTCTTCATCATAATGCAAAGGTGAATGACACTTTTTTCCATATAGCGCCTCATATGAAGCCATATCGATACTACTATGATAATGATTGTTGTATGTAAATTCAATCAGAGCTATATACTGATCCTATGCTCCTTGGAACTCCAAAATACAAGCTCTGAGCATATCCTTAACAATATTAATTGTCCTCTCACTTTGCCTGTCTGTCTGAGGATGAAAGGTTGTACTGAAGTTCAACCTTCTACCCAAAGCTATTTGTAAACTACCCCAAAATATTGAAGTAAATATAGGATCTCAATCTAATACAATAGACATTAGGATCTTATGTAAACTCATTATCTCATTTACATACTTTTGGGCTAATTGATCTAATGTGTTATTATCTCTCACAGGTAAGAAATGGGCTGACTTTATCAATCTATCCACAATGACCCATGTGGCATCATGTTGCCTTGGAGTTCTCGATAATCCCATAATGAAATCCATAGTAATTCTCTCCACTCCGGAATATGCAATGACTGTAACTTCCTAACTGGAGCCTGAAGCTCTGTCTTAATCTGTTGGCAAGTCAAACATTTAGCCACACATTCAGCCACTTGCTTCTTTATTCTTGGTCACCAGAAATGTTGTTTCAGCATATTATACATCTTAATAGTACCAGGATGGATAACATAAGCTACTATACATGCTTCCTCTAGAATCTCTTTCCTCATATCATCCACATCAGGTGCACACAATCTCTGCTTTAACCACAATGTATCATCCCTCAATTCAAACTTAGAATTTGGATTCAGTTTCAATTTCTTAATAAGCTTTACTAATTCTGGATCCTTACTTTAGACTTTTCTGATTATTTCATACATTATCGATCTAAGATTTAACATATCTACCAATGCTTCAATTTTCCCCAAATTTAACTCAACATTCAATGCTCTCAGTTGTACTAGGTTTAGTAACATTGATGTTTGAATTTGAGTCATATTACTATTGGATTTCCCACTTAATGCATCAGCTACAACATTAGCTTTACTCGGATGATACTTTATTGTGCAATCATAGCCTTTCATCAATTCAATCCATCGTCGTTGTCTCATATTCATCTCCTTCTAACTCAATAAGTATCTCAAACTTTTATGATATGTGAATATCTGAAATGTTTCACCATACAAATAATGTCTCCAAATTTTCAAAGTAAATACTCTTACAACAAGCTCTAAATCATAAACTGGATAAAGGAACTCATAAGACCTTAACTGTCTCGATGCATATGCATCACTATACCATACTGCATCAAAACACATCCTAACCCCTGGTACGAAGCATCACTATATACCACATATCCTCTAGATCCAGATGGAATAGCTAACGCCAGTGCTGTAGTTAATCGATGGTTTAATTCCTTAAAACTCCTTTGGCATTCATCGGTCCATGTGAATGGTACATTCTTCCTTATAAGTTTTGTCAAAGGGGCTGAGATCAACCTTGACAAATCACCTATAATATCCTGCTAATCCAAGAAAACTTCAAATCTCAGACATATTTCTCAGAGCTTCCCACTTCATCACTGCCTCTACTTTATTTGGATCTATCTGTATGCTCTATTTAGATACTATATGACCCAAGAATACTACTTGATAAAGCTAAAATTCACACTTACTGAACTTGGTATATAATTATTTCTCTCTCATTATTTGTAAAACTAAACTCTAATGTTCAGAATGTTCTTCTCTACTTTTTGAATACACTAAAATATCATCTATAAATTCAATCACAAATGATCTAGGTAGGGTTGGAATACCTTATTCATCAATGCCACAAAAGTTATCGGAGCATTTGTCAACACAAAAGACATCACCAAAAACTCAAAGTGCCCATACCTAGTTCTAAATGCACTCTTTGGTACATTAACTTCTGCTATCTTCAACTGATAGTAATCTGATCTCAAATCTAACTTAGCAAACACCTAAACTCCCTGCAATTGATCAAGAAAATCATCTATCCTCGATAACGAATAATTTTTCTTCATTGTCACCCAATTCAACTATCTATAATCAATGCATAATCTCAATGTCCCATCTTTCTTCTTCACAAATAAAACTGGAGCTCCCCAAGGTGACATACTGGGTCTAATAAAACCCTTATCCAACATCTCCTTTAACTGAGTCTTAAGTTCCTTAAGTTTCACAGGTGCCATCCTATATGGAGGAATAGATATAGAAGCAGTACCTAGAGCTAAATCAATAACAAACTCTATCTCCCTATATGGAGGTAAACCAGATAATTCAGTGGAAAACACATCTAGTAAATCCATAATAACAGGAATATCTTGTACTGTCTGCTTAGTATAGGTATCAACTACATAGGCTAGATAAGCCTCACATCCACCTCAAACCAATCTTAAAGCACTCATTGAAGAAATCAATCTAGCTGGCATTGCTTGACTAACACCTAGAAATATCACTCTCGACTGATTAAGAGATTCTAAAATCACCTCCTTAGTATAGCAGTTCATCATAGCCCTATGAGCAGTAAGCCAATCCATACCTAAGATAAGATCTATCTCATTTAACTGTAATACAATGAAATTAGCTTCCAACTATGCTTGATCAACTCGAATCGTGCACCCTTTACACACTTCTCAAATCACTATAGTACTACCTATCGGTGTACTCACCTCTAAGCCACATTTCAACATTTCTCTCTACAATGCAGTTTAGATGCTAGATGCGGTGTGATAAATGAATGCATCGATCCTAGATCAAACAATACAAATGCTTTAAATTGAAAGTCATTTAACACACCTGTTACAACATCTGGGGAGTTTTGAGCCTCTTGTCTAGTAATAACATAAATTTTGGCCTCGAACTGCGGCTGATTACTCCGCACCTCAGTCCTAATAGTAGGACCAGCTGAACTCATTTTGCCTCTACCTCCGCCTCTCTGTCCTGATCCACTAACTCTACTATGTGTTAGAACGAAAACAAGTACATGCTTGGTTTGGGTAAATAGTAGATTTCAAAAACTTTTTCCGAAATCAAAATGCAGCAAAAATGTAAATACCAAATCAACATGTTTTTAATCCATCCATGATATGACATAAAGAAAATAAATAAAATAAGAGCAAGATTGGAATATTACCAATTCCTCTCTACAGCTTCGACTCCTCGTTGTTGTGTCCTCAACCAATCTGATGTACCACTTTTTCTCCTTATATAGCTTAGTTAACAAGATCCTTTAATGGGAAAGGATAAGAAAAATGTTGGAGAGCAAACTTTTTTCTATGGCCGACGGTTTGGAGAGCTAGAGAAGAGTAAAACCAAGCACCATTCATTTAGGGAGTGCTTGTTTGGGGGGTATGGAAAAAGGGGTACGGGTATGGAATGAAAATTGATGTTTGGTATGAACCTATCATTGAAGGCCTAAGAGTTTCAAATGTTGGTTTTGGGCAATCCTCCATTCCTCTCATAATCTAGAGGAATGGAAAAGAGGAATGAGAGTGATTGGTATGTTTGTAATTTTTTATATATAGAGGATAGATAAAAGGTATAATTATGAGCCAAATAACTTCATAAGTAAAACTTTAATTTCAATAATCAAATTTATGGTGAAATCAATTAAATAATTAATTACACTATAATTAATTAAAATATTGTAA
>JAOTAY010000009.1:377816-399054 GCA_025629805.1 Erythroxylum baracoense | reverse complement strand
ACTTCCTTTATCTGATCATGCATTTCAATGTAATGAGATGCATCAATTCACATTATATGCAATCAATCACTTTCATTTAGTATATACATTCACTTTTCACATTTTTGTCGGACCTAAGTCTACCATTCAACAATTTTGTTAAGGACAATTATTTCTTTCAGATTCACATACAATCAGAACACTTCCAATACATTCCCAATTATCGAACTCAGCAGACTATTAATGTCTAGAATTATCACATTCACAAATTTATCAGTTCAATAATTGAAATTTAAGCAAATAAAATCAATCCTAGTGAGAAACATCTAAGTTACTCATAGTAAGCTCCAGATAGTTATTACCTCGAAGTCCCAACAATACCTTGATGATGCGTTCTGTTTGTGCTTCTAAACCATACAATACACACACATTTACAAATTAACAAATTGCTCAATCATATTAGCACTCAATCATTCACATATATATATGGATTATGTTCAATGCGTGCTCAATCATTTTTCCCAAGTATGTGTTCCTAAATCATAAGTCTTGATCATTCAAACAATATCACTTGTATATGTTTAATTTACACTTAGGTTTTCACCTCAAAGAACTTGGTTATTCTAATATCATTAATTAAACATTCACCAATGTTATTCTAGCATAATATGATCACATAATATCCAAATTCTCATTCATTAATACCTAATACACCTTACTCATCTCCTTTGAATCACAATTGCATTTCTAAGAACACTTTCATTCTTTAAAAAATTCTAAATTTCCAAATTTCAAACACTTGATATCAACAATCCATTTATGTTATAACCTTAATTATCACCCTAAACATATCAAACATTTTATCAATTTATTCAACCTCAAACTAGGTTCATTTTATGCCTCAATCAAGTCTAAATACACCATAAGAAAGTGTATTATCATTTGTTATTTCAAACATCACATAAAAGGTAACATTTCATGTTAAAGGCCTTTCCTAGCTAATCATTCAATATTTTTCCATATTTCAACTCCTACATGTTACATCTAACACATCTTATGCATAATTCATCATTTAAACTTCATATCCACATCAAAATACCCTCCATTCGAAATCAAAAACATCTATAAAACAAATCATAAATCATTGTTCATCATATACACAAAAACAGGACATCAAATGTGTCCAAACATTCATTAATGTTTCAGAACACATTCAACTCCATCATCACCTTCACTTTATCTCTAAACTTTCATCCTACTTCTTTTCATTTCAAGACAATACACTAGTCTTTTCTTTGGCTTCAAAACTCACTCTAATTTATCTTTATAGTAACCAATAAATCCATGTTTTTATACATCAAAAATAGAACATGAAAATATCCATTTATTCATCAAAATTTGTGCACTATTTCAACACCATTTTCATGATCATTCCATCTCAAAATAATCACCACAAACATTTCTTTTAAAACAAACTATAAGTTTGATATATTAATTAGTTGTTTAACTCAAAGCTTCTTCATATCACCATGAAACCCTAGCTTCCAAGCTTTACATGATCATCAATCTCCCAAAGTAGAATAGGCTAGGTTTTTAGTAACAAGATGAAGAAGACAACATCTTGGAGTAGCTAGTGTTAAAAGATGATAACAAGGCTCAACGTGGTGCGGGTGAGAGTGAAATGGTCATGAGATGGAGAAAGAAAGAAGAAGAAAACAAGAGCATGTAGCAGAGAAATGGAAGACAAAAGAATGCTTTTTCAAAGGAATTAAACTATAATTAATGAACTATTAAGAATAATTTATACAACAGCACATAAGTTATTGTTTGTCATGCACTGAAAAACAGTACATGATTATATCCATTTATTCATCAGTATCCCAGCACTCATTAAACACCAATATCATAACCAATCCATCCCTAAACAATCATCATAATTTTTTTTGTTACAACAGGCCACAAATATCAATACTTTACTTACTTGTTTAGTTCAAAAGCCTCCTCAATTCAATAAGTTAACCTAGCCCTCCATGCTTGCAAATTCATCACAAATTCAAGGTGGAATAGGTTGAGTTTTAGCAATAAGATGAAGATAACAAAATATTGGAGTGGAAAAGTGTAGAATTTTGACAAACTCAAAGTTGTGAGGGTTGGGTGTGAGTGTCAAAAATGAAAGAAGGAAGAAGATGATAACATGTAGCAAAAATGAAAAAGAAGATGGGTATGTTATGTGTGTGTGTCATGTGGGTTAGGTGTGTCATAAGTGTTGTGACACTTTTCATATAAAGAACCAAGCTACATGTCTTTTACTTATGCTACCAATGTCACTTAAATACTTAGTCCATTTGTCACTAAATCTTAATGCCACGTGTCACTTATTTCTATTGCCATATGTCAACTTGTCTTGCCACTTGACATTTTTCCTAGTCCAAATGTACATATTAATTCATCACTTTCCCAATTGTAACAATAAATTCCAAGTTAGTAATTATAATCCATCAATTCTTGTCATTTATAAACTAAAATACAAGACATTAGAAATGCACATTCATTTTAGTTTCATACGCTGGAATATGTCAATTGAGTATAATTTGTCTAACTCATAATTCATATGAGTATGCTAATATTATGCATTTGAATACAATCATAAAATCATGCCATAAATGTACCAAATTCATTTTATACGATGCCACTCATATGACTCAATAGTCTAACACTTTAAATCCTTCAACAATTTGAGAGACAGGATACTACAATCTTGATGGTTCCTCTATTCAAAATTGTAAGTGATATTATAGAGGCTATTCTAAGGGCATTACCCTACAAAATTAATATGTTCAATCTATTATCCCTACATATAATTCTATTGATACTTATAATTGGGTTATCTTCACCACAAAGTTCATAACTTATTGCTTTTGCTAGTTGAGCTGTCAAATTCTCGTTATCAATTTTATTACTAAAAGTTTTTAGTTTTTCCTCTAATTTTTCCACCATGTCAATATTATAAAAGCCACCTATAATCAATTTTGGTATCAGATTCCCCTACTAATATTTTTTATAGCTATGCTTCTGATCAATTCTTACAATACCCAATGAATCTAAAAATGGTGGTCCCATTTGAAGATGTAAATATTAGTTGTTAGTTGGATAACTCATTCCGCCATGGGACATTTGTATTTGCAAACCCAAGTACAATCCATGATGTGGATCTTTCTTAGTAACACCTTCCATCTCTCCCCAAGTATCATATAATGTCTCAACAATTTTTGGATGAAGAAGATGTTACCCCCGAGTTTTATTATTCATACTAGTGGGAAGTATTTGGCTAACAATTTTTCAACTAAACCATTCCACGTAGTGACGGATCCTGGAGGTAGTGACTTTAATCATAATTTAGCTTAGTTCTTCAATATGCAAGGGAACAATCTTAATTAATTGGCATCCTCTGAAACTATGTGAAGTTTGAACATGTCAAAAATTTTCCTAAGAGTTTGTAATGTGCATGTTTAGGTTCCCATCTAACAATCCATTAAATTACACCAATTATTACACTATCTAAATTATGTAAGACCTAATATAAAAGTTATTATCCCCAACACTTCCTTGAGTAATGCTAGACTCCATCCTAATGAGATGTGGTCTAGCATAGTCACACATAATGTGATTTCCTCCCTGATTTGCCATTATATCTGGTAGTTACATTTGAAATATTAAGTTTCTTTCTCTCTAATTCTGAAGTAACATCTATTTGAGTTTCAGATTTGGCTCAGATGGTACTCCGGACTACTTTTAATCATAAACTAGAGAGCCTAAACCTGAAATTTACCCATAAAGATAAGATCAAGAATGAAATTTCTATTAATAAACAAATACAAAAAAACAAAAGTGATTATGTTAATAAAAATAAAGATTTTCTTATATTTTAGGCACCAACAATGGTACCAAAATTTTGACTATGATTTTATATATTTCTAAAATCAAAAATATTAGAAATTATTAAGTAAGTGTCCATATTATTTTCTATTGTATAGTTTCAATAACTTAAATTTTCTACGCTACAAGGAAAGTAACTACTAATACTAACCATTTTCTGTTATCCAATCTAATAAAGTGAATGATTGACTGAAAGATATAATTAAAGAAACTAAAATAAAAATAAGAATAACCAAATCAAAGCAATAGATAAAAATAAAAAACTAGTAGATAAATAAGATTCAGACGAAGAATCCTCTTAGAACCTTTTCTATGCCTGAGTTTATCCTAATTTAATTTTTAATACTTGTTTCTTGAATTGGAAGTAATTATAAGGTTAAAACTATATCCTTTTTGAGACATACATCCATTTTTCTTAGATTAATTGATTAGAATCTGTTTATAATTAAAACCCCTAAGAATATATTAATTCACTCTGTGAATTCCTATGATAAGTTTGATTCTAACCCAAATTATTTATATAGTCTTATCTCTAGGATTTTATAGAACTTTTTCATTCATACTTTGATATATCCATAAATATGATTTCTTATTCCCTACATATGACATCTAGTATTGCATCGTTTATATTTACTACTTTAATTCAACATAATAAGTAAACAAGAATAATTCTCAAGAATACTATAATATTGCATCAATTTAAAGAAATCAATTCAAAATCATCTCAAATATATCTATATCCCAATTTATTTCATACACAAATAATAAAAGCCTATAACAAATGCACGAAAAATAAGAAATTATTTTCATGGATCTTGAAATCTTGATGTTCTTAATGAATCTTGATGGATTACTTGCTTTTCTCCTAGGCTGCTATCTTCTTAATCCTAATTGATTTTAGTTCGCTTCTAATTCATCTCTTTACGTTTTTTGATATCCCTCCCTCTTAAACAGAAAACCCTAAACATTTTGACAAATAAGGGTCAAATATAGGACCATATTGGCTTCCATGTTACCTAACCTAACACTGAAATTTTTAACAATTACTACCAACTCGAGTCATCAATATAATAATGTGTTATCCTTGAATTGTACAATATGGACAGAACAAGGTACCATATTAGTAAACATTCAAGGAAACATAATGACCTAATGTGAACATGGTAGGAACATAGGTCCCTGGTAGTGTTATGTTTGGTTATATAGTAAACACTCCTAGAAATAGAATATGTCATATTAGAGCATAGGGATGGAAAACACTACTATGTTCGTTACTTAACCTAAAATCATGCCAAAGTTACTCCAGCTTGACAAATGATAGGGATAGATGGTTGGCTAAAATGCAACAGACTATGGAACAAATCATTAAAAAAATATAGAATATGTGAAAGAAGAAGACACATTTAAGAGATTAAATGTAATGTACTAAAGAAGCTATTGCCAGCTAATTTACAAAATAAGATGAGTAAGAATTACATGTCCTTTAGTGATTAGAGAATCCTTTAGTAGCACAAATCGACAAGTGTAATTTGTAAAATGCATCCAAAAACTTGGGGGCTAATATTATTTTTTTAATTTAAAACTTCCATTAAAAGGAATTACCCGTACAATTGGAATATTTACACAAGGACTATAAAGTTATAACATTGTGATTAAACCAAGGTTCAATTACAATTAGATTTCTACCATATGATGTATTCTTTTACGACGTAATGTAATAACTAGTCTTGCCACTGTATCTTTGGCTCAATAGATACCCCTTGTACTTCTCTAGGCAAGGAACATCAAGTTCATATAATAGTTATTTTCAATTGTCTATGAATATAGCTTTGCATATAATGACCAAATATTAGTTTACATGTTAGGTCTGAGGGGAGTTATAGTAAGATCAAGGCTGGGGAAGCTCTTTATTTGTAAGGAGGCTTTCATATATGCTCCACCACTTAGTGATCATCTGTACAAGGGAGGTTACCTTGTGGTAGGCTCTCGATGTTAGCACTATGATACTTCTTATTACAATATTTTTTTGTTAATTATGTTGGACTAGTTTGTATGCAATCCAATAGGACTATATTGTGACACCCAAAACTTCCTTCGTTTCCTTATATGATTGTATCAAATGTTAACTCTCCATAAACTTAAAAATTAACTACTTTATGCCCTTGCTTGGGAATTAGTTAGTATATTCTCCTGTATCCATATAGTTACTTTTTCTTTAAATTGCTCGCATGATTTAGAATTATTTCTAAATATTCTTCCATTCTCCTATAACTAATAAATATAAGATCTAAAAGCATTATTTATGACTATTTTATCTACTTTTGGCAACTTAGGGGATAGAATAGGTTATGCAGTCTTTGAAATTATCCTTTTTTCTATTATACAGTATATATTTAATAGATTTTGCCACATCAAATACAAGAAGTTGAACTTAAAAAACACATGTTCCATTGTATTATAGCTATTCTGGCCTAAAGATAACATATTGTCCAGGTTTAGATATTTTATCTAGTTTAAAATGCCTAGCTTATCTTTGACCGCTAGACAAAGATGGAAGGAGACTCTAGGTAGTAGGTTTTGGTTCCATACCAATTTACACCTTTTAAAGGTATCTTCCTTTCACCTCAGCATCTCTTTAAAGGATTTGGTATTAAAGCTCCTTGATCTCTCTACTAACCAAACACATATGTGTTAACTTTCTAAATCAAGCTTATAATTAGGTATCCATTGTATAACTTCTACTCGAACATTTTTCCGCTGGTTTTCTTTAACCCACACCACCATTCTAGCATTCTTAGGGATCCTGCTTATTAGAGACTTTCCCACTTGAGTGCCTACCATTAGTCCATTCCTACACCAATTATTATAGTACATAGACACTATTTTATCATTTCCCATAATACATCTTGTTAAGCCACTCAATGTGTTCCTCCACTTTAGAATTTATCAAAGAAGAATGAGTAAGTTTACTTTCCATTTCCCAAAAGGCCTTCCTTTCAATATATAAGTATGTATCTATTTACCCATAGGGATTCCCTATCAGTCAAAAGCGTCCAAATCCTCTTCCTTAATGAGGCCTTATTTAATAGACATGTTGGGGTCAATCCAAACCCTTTTTCTTGCATAAGACAGTATACATCTTTCCATTTCACTTTTAATTTGAACCTCCTTCTTTCTCTCTAGCACATAAGAATTGTCTAATATCCTTATTTAGAGATTTCATTACTCCCATAGTAAAGAAGAAATGACAGGCCCAATAAACATGGAGAGAGCTTGAAAAAATATTTAATTAGTTATAACTTCCTAATGTATGAGAGATATCTATTGTTCCAAAAGATTATTTTCTTATATTCCTTTTCAATGAGGGTCTGAATTCACTATAGTTGAATTTGTAATTGATAATGAGTTCCTTCACCTGAAGACCTGATATAAATTAAATTATTTAAGCCAGTTGCCTTGCACATACAGAAACAACTAATAGGCTTCTCCTTGTTCAACTTTAAGCTTGAAAGGTTCTTGAGTTTCTATAATGTTGTTATGATTCTATTTACAAATCCTTCATGTGTACTATAGGTCACCATTAGATCATCAGCAAATGCAAAGCAAAATAGGTTGAGTTTCTTAAATTTACTATAGA
Organism: Erythroxylum baracoense; assembly: GCA_025629805.1. Classification (NCBI taxonomy): domain Eukaryota; kingdom Viridiplantae; phylum Streptophyta; class Magnoliopsida; order Malpighiales; family Erythroxylaceae; genus Erythroxylum; species Erythroxylum baracoense. The sequence continues at coordinate 391,502 of JAOTAY010000009.1, read as the reverse complement.
ACATAAAATGTTTGTCATTCTTTATATTGAAATTAATTAATCACATTAAAGATTTTGTTCACAATATAAATAGGTAAGGGGACATAAGATCCCCTTGCCTAAACCCTCTACATCCTTTGAACAAGTTAGTAGGTTCTCCATTAACTATAATAGAGTATAAGGGTGAAGCAACACAAAGCATAATCTAGTTTATGAATATTTTAGAGAAACAAAACACCTGCATCAATTGCTCTATCAACTTCCAAGTAATTGAATCATAGGCCTTATTGAAATCTATCTTAATTGCAGAATTTCTAAGGCCATTCTTCTTAACATACCCCTTTAAAAACTCTTATTCTAAAAGAACATTATCCCCTATTTATCTTCCTTGAGAGAAAGCCCCTTGACTATGATTCACCATATTAACTATCACTCTTTTAAGCCTCTTAATAAGAATCTTATGAATTATTTTCCTGAGAAAATTATAGCATAAAATAGGTCTATACTCACTTAACTAGTGGTAAAATGATATTAGAGGTAAATGAAACTTTCATCTACCTTGCCCCCTTATACTTCCTTCACTATATCACATACCAAGTATTTGATATTAGACCAAGTTTTATGAAAAATTTCCCAACACACAGGGCTAAAGGCTTTGTATGGGCTCATTTCAAGCACTATCTTTTCTATTTCTATATAGTAATAGGAGCCTTTATGTAGCACCCCACTCCCATAGGTTATATTCTTAAACATGCCGAAGGTAGTTGAGAACATACTCCATAAGAGTGGCACACTAAGACAATCAATCAATCACATTCATTGCAAATTATTTGCACATCACACTTTTTTAAAAAAAACTAATAATCATTTCGGGCCATTTTATTCATAAACATCACTAATCACAATTGTTATTACACTCACTGATCCATCTCATTTAAAAAAATTTCCAATCAGAATATCATTACATTTCAGAGTTTATTTATACAAATATCACAATTGCAGAAAACATATCTTAATAGAAAAATTTTTTTAAACCTATACAGAAGTAAACTGATCTCGATCTCTACCTCTTATTCGATTATTGTGGCTATACTCCAATTTGTCTCACTGGGTATCTCCTTTGAACCTGAAAGATAATATTGCAATTTTAGTGAGTTTTGCGAACTCAGTTAACGGACCATCCTCGATGGCTCACTCATATCACATAACATAAATAATTCACATTTACATCATCATATAAGGCAAATTACTTCACTAACCATCATATAACATCAACATCATCTTTGTTCACTTATTTCACAATTCACATTCAGAATAAGTCAAACAATTCACTGCGATCATTAAAACATACATATCAAATATATATGCAATGCTCATGAGACTCACTTTCAATTGTTACGTTGTTGTAACCGAGTGCCTGTAACTGTCCTGTATTCATTGTAAATACCGAGCTCATTAATAACTATCCCGTATACGTTGGGAATAGTGGGCTCATTATACATAGTGAGCCTTTGGCTCTTAAGCACATTCCGAGTTTTAAGCTCTTTTCCAGTGGCTACTCCGGTCACAATTGCCTTTATCAATTTATGTATTCATGTAGTGAAATGCATCACATCACATATATTCAATCAATCACTTGTGTTCAATTTTCACATTCACATTCACACTTTTCATCGGATCGATGTCCAGCATTCAACAATTATGTTGAGAACACTTATTTCTTTCTCATACACATTCAATGAAACACTTCCAATACGTTCACATTTATCAAACTCCTCGGACTATTAATAGCCGAAATTATCACAATCACCTTCATATCAGTAATAAATAAATACAGAAATTAAACAGAACAAACAATTTATGTAAGACCATCTAGGTGGACTCACAGTACGCTCCAAATTAGCATTTTCTTTCACGATTCAGAAACTTCTAGATGTTGACGTTTAATCCTGTGTATCAACTTCATGCAATACACTTATTGCACACACATTACTAATTTACACAATCACATAAACATTCAATTATACACATATATGTATGTGTAATGTATAATGCATGCTCAATATGACTATTCTGGGTATGTTTCCTTTAATCACATCTCTTGATCATTTAAGCAATATCATTTGTGTATATCAACATTGCACTTAGGTTTATAGCTCAAAGAACATAGTTATTCTAATATCACAATTCAATCATTCATCATTTCTTTTCTAGCATTATAAGATTACGTAATATCCAATTTGTCATTCATCTTTACTTAGTACACATTTCTCATCTTCTTTGATTCACATTAGCATTCATATGAACACCTTCATTCCCATTATACTTATAATTTTCCATATTTTGGTACTTTGATATCAACAATTCATTCACTAGACTATATCCTCATTTATCACTCTAAACATTCACATATTTAATCACTTAATCCCTCATCAATTAAATTCATTTCAAGTCTCATTCAAGCTTAGATGCACTATAGGAAGGTACCTAACCATTCGTTGTTTCAAACCACTGATAAAAGAAGCATAACCATTCCTAAAATCGTAAACGACTTCCCACGATCGTGGGTTATGAAAATAGAACGTTTCAGCCCCTTTTATGCATTCCCACAATCGTGGATGTATTCCCACGATCATGGGTTGCTTACAACCGAAAATCTCAGCCAAAATTCTTCCCACTTTTCAGCTTTTCAACTCCTTCAAGTTACATCTATCATATCTTATGCTTAGTCTATCATTTCTAGCTTAGTTTCTCATCATTTCCTCTTCATTCTTACCGCCATTTTAGCTCAATATCAATCGCAAACAAATAATAATCTATGGTCGATTATGAAAATAAAAACAGAACATCTACATATACACATTCATCATCAACTTTCTGCGCACATTTAACTCTATTACCACCTTCATTTCATTTCTAGACTATCACCTTAATTTCTTCTCATTTCAAGAAACCACACTAATCCTTTTCTTTAGATTTAAACTTCTTTCAGTTTACCTAATAACAAATACCAAACATTCATGTGATTATACATAGAAAACAGAACATGGAATCATCTATTTACTAATAAAAATTTCTGCATTTTTTCTAGATCGTTATAAGGATCTTTCTATCTCAAAATCATCTTTACAACATCTTATGAAATATTGATCATCATATATGTAAAAACAAGACATGAACATACACAAGTTTCTCATTCATGTTTCAGCATATATACATCCTCATCTTATGATCATTCAACCCCTAACTATCATCATAAAAGTTGTTATGCAACAAACCATAAAGAATAAATGCTACTTACCTGTTTAACTTCAAGATCTTCAAATCAAACTTCCTAGCTTCCAAAGATCACACGAACATCATCTTTCTAGGGTGGATGGGTTAGGTCTTTCAGTGACAAAAATGAAGAAGACAACAAAAATGGAAGTGGAAAATGCAAGGTGAGAACAAAGTTCAACGTTGGTGAAGGTGGGTGAGTGTCATGGAGATGAAGAAGATAATGAAGAAGATGAAGATATTTAACTAAATGAAAGGTAATTTAGATTTAATCTTTCAATTAGACTGTCATTTGCCTTGCCACATTCACCTATAACCCTTTTAATGTCACTTGCCACTTGCCACCTCCCCATGGTTCCACTTGGTCCCCTTTAATAACTAGTTAATTTGTCTTCAATCTCTAATCCAATTATCTCCCAATTTTCTATGACATTGGTCATTAAATCCTAAAGCCATGTGCCAATTATTTCTATTGTCATTCATCACATATTTCTACTATCATAAATCAATTATCTTGCCACTTGGCATTTTTTCTAGTCCAAAAATATTCGTAATATTATAAATTCCCCAAATTTTCTCCAAAATTCTAAATCAATATTTTTTTACCAAATCAATTCTCAAGACATAACATTTACTATTCACATCATAATCACTTTTAAAAAAATCATTTATACCTGGAAAATGTCAAATGAGTGCATGAACGATCATTATAATGTGTACAAAACAATCAAATTCACGTGAGTGTATGCTAATATTATACATGAGTATGAAAAATGCATTTTTCTAATCTCTCATTACTATTTCTCATTTACAGAAATCTCGGGTTCTAACCCTTACTAAGGAAATGGGATGTTATAATTCTCCCCTTAAAGGAATTTCATCCTCGAAATTCTTATTTGATTGATCAAATTAATAGGGATATTGTTTTTCTCATAATCTCCTTCATTTCCTATGTAACTTCTTCACTCAAATGATTTCTCCCAAAGGATTATAACCGATGGAATCACTCGATTTTTCAGTTGTTTATTCAAATACCCCACTATCTTAACTGGTTTCCTTAACATATCTCAGATTACTCACAATTTCATTTCCTGTGTCAATAACATATATTTCGAATCATACCGGTATCTGCTAAGCATACTCTCATGTAACACATTTTAAATCTGAGACATCTTTGTTGGTAATACTAACTCGTAAGCTAATGGTCCTATTCTCTCAATAATTTCAAATGGATTAATATATTTCAGGCTTAGTTTACCCTTTTTAATAAAATTTAGTACACCGTACCAAAGTGGTACTTTCAGAAACACTTTGTCTGTCTCTCTATATTCCATTTCGGTGTTGATCTACAAGGCTCATTTGTCTTTCTTGTGTCACTTAATTTCTACTATAGATCAATTTCACTTATCAACAACATCTCGAATTAATTCTAGCCTTCAACCATTCTTAGGCCTTTTTTATCCCAATATATAGGCAAACTACTCATTCTCTCGTATAATACCTCATATGGTGTCCTACTGATACCACTGTCATAATGATTGTCATAATCAAATTCGACCAAAGCTGTATATTGATCACATGCTCCTAACAACTCCAAAATATAAGTTCTAAGCATATCTCCAATAGTTAAGACTGTTGGCAAATCAAACATTTAGTCACACATTCAGCCACTTGCTTCTTCATCCTTAGTCGCTAACTGTTGTTTCAGTGTATTATTACCAGGATGTGTAGCGTAGGTTGCTATGCGTGCTTCCTCCAAAAATCTCTTTTCTTAAATTATCTACATCGGGTACACATAGTCCTTACTTCAATCATGTCGTATCATTTTCCAATTCAAACTCAAATTCGGATTCATTTTCAATTTCTCAATAAGATTCACAAATTCTAAATCCTCATTTTGGGCTTTTCTAATCGTTTCATGCAAAACTAGTCTTAAATTTAATAAAGCTAATTATACTTCATTTTGCCCCAAATTCAACTCAACATTCTGTGCTCTTTATTGCATTAGATTTGGTAACCTCAATATTTGAATTTGTGCTACACTGTTATTGGATTTTCTGTTCAAAGCATCATACGCAACACTAGCATTACCAAATAATACTTAATTGTATAATCATAATCTTTAAGTTCTCTATCCATTGTCTTTATCTTATATTCAGTTCTTTCAGATTCAATAATTTCGTCAAACTTTAATGATCTGTATAAATTCGAAATGTTTCACCCTAGATATAATGTCTCCAAATTTTTCGAAGCAATTTTGATTGTAGCAAGTTTTAAATTATGTGCCAAATAACTTAAACTCATGAGACCTTATCTATCTCGATGCATATAAAATCCCTTTATTATGCTGCATCAGATTGCATCCTAATCTCTAATGTGAAACATCATTATATACCACATAATCTCCAAATCTAGATGGAATAGCTAACGTCGGTGTTGAAATTATTTGGTGTTTTACTTCCATAAAATTCTTTTTATATTCATCAGCCCATCTGAATGACACATTTTTCCTTAGAAGTTTTGTCAAAGGGCTAAGACCAGTAGAAATCCTTCGACAGCCTCTGGTAGTATCCAATATCTAGCTAATTCTAGAAAACTCTGGATCTCATATATATTTCTCGAAGTTTCTCACTTCATCAATACTTCACTTTTCTTTTGGGTCTACCAATATGCCCTGTTTAGATACTATAGGACCCAACATTTTACTTGATCAAGCTAAGATTCACTTTTACTGAACTTGGCATATAATTGTTTCTCCCTCAAGATATATATGACTGACCTCAAGTGTTCAAAATGTTCTTTTCAACTTTTTTTAATGTACTCAAAATATCATCTTATGAAAACAGTCACTAATTGATTCAAGAAAAGTTGGAATATTTTATTCATTTATACCATGAATACTTCTAGGGCATTTGTCAACCAAAATTGGTATCACCAAAAACTCAATATGCTTATATCTGGTCCTCGAAATTCTTAAGAAACTAATTCCTCAAATGAGGTAGTGCTATCTCATGTTTTTCTTAGGCTCCCAAAACGACTTCTTTTCTTGGATCATTTTCTCCATTCATTCGATTTCCTCTAATTTCTCGTCGACATATTCTAATGTCTATCCATTCATACTAGTTTCTCCACACATGTCAATTTATTCACACGTCTCAATTTTTTTTAGCACAAACGTCAAATCTGACTTGTACATTCTGAATATGCTAGTATAAAGTACATTGTGGACTTAAGTTCTTCTCATGATAGCAATAGTATTATCTCAATTCAAAATTTTGATAATATAGTTGGACACTTTACAACAAGTAAACACATGTACTCTCCATAACATATTCATTTTTCTCGAATCTAAGTCTCATATCTATCTAACTCCATTATTCACTTCTTATTCATTCAATATTCATTCATTCTTAGAAGTAAGCCATCTGGTCTACTTTACCTAATTCGATGAAATTCTCCTCCAATAGGAGATTTCTTTCTACTATCATCTATACTATTCACTTAATCCTTATTAATCAACTATTTTCATCATTTTTTTTAGCCATATTACCACAGTAAGATCAATTTTTGTCATTTCTTATAAGATCATAATGTTCTATTCACCAAAACTCGATCAAGTAGTAGACATGATTATTGGCTCATATGCTTAGGTGTATATCATCAAGGTCATCTCATCTTATCTAGAGATTTTTTTTAAAAGTCACCAATTAATACCTTGAGCTAATGATACTTTAATCTCAATTGATTTTGGATAACATTTCTCCCTTTATTCCTACCCACGACTGTGACGGAACCAAATAATCTTGGCCACAGTTGTGGAGACTATGCCACGATCATGCCTGCTTCTTTTTCCTACCTTTTTCCTCAAATTCATCACACATAGTAACATCTTTTACACTTTCAATCTATCCTCAATTAATCATTATAAATGCTTTCATGCGTTACTCTGAGTCAACTCAGAATTTTAACTATTGGAACTATGACTTAAGAGCATTCAACAAGCCATGGATCACTCCCTATTTCATATCCAAGTATATGATACATATGTGCTTAATAACATCATTTTTCAAGGTAATCACATTATCAGACATGCACTCACAGTAACAAATCAACTTAACCTTGAGAACTTTTACATATATCACTATCATTTATCTCATCTTCCAATTATCATTTATTTCATCTTACATACATACGTTCTCAATCAACTTAAAATTATATAAGCATAACCATCATGAAGTTCTGATCACAAATCCATTAACGCATCCTTATACTAAATCATAACTCTTATTACATTATTCAAACATCCATTTTAATTCCAAGTTCAACCTCTCAAGGTCTTAAAAAATTTTGTTTTCTTTCAACTTGGCTTGTACACTTTAAATCTTGTCATTTATACTTATATCTCTACTTTCCTCAATCAATATACGACAATGTATTCACGTATATATCAATTCAAAGATATATATATCCACAATACAATATTGATGTCATATTCGACGATACAGCCATAAATACAAACGTATGGTATCTTTGTCTATCACATCGGAACTATGTGGTATTTCTTATTCTAGATATCCACAAACCCTCATTTTCTTACATTCTAACATATCATCATCTTTCTCATTACTTCTAACAGCTCAAACTCTTAACTAATGTTCATATGTGTGACTCATGTAAATGCAACTCAGACTGGGGATCAATTGCCACTGCATACTATAACATGTATAAAACGCATGTACCTTGACACATAATTTGAAAATTGCCCATGTAAGATACTAAACCTGGGCTCTGATACCAACTTGTAGCACCTCACTACCATAAGGCATATTCCTAAACATACCGATGGCATTCGAGAACATACCCCATGAGGGTGGCACACTAGGATAGTCAGTCAATCAAATTTATTGCAAATTATTCGCGCATCAAACGCTTTTTTTAAAAAACCAATAATCATTTCGACCCATTTTGTTCTTAAACATCACTAATCACAATTGTTATTACACTTACTAATCCATCTCATTTACAAACATTTCCAATCAGAAAATCATTACATTTTAGAGTTCATTTATACAAATATCACAATTGTGAAAAATAAATCTTAATTCAAAATTTTCTGAAAACTTATGCAGATGCAAACTGATCCCGACCTCTATCTCTCATTTGATTGCAGTAGTTATACTCCAATTTTTCTAACTGGGTATCTCCTCTGAGCCTGAAAGAGAACATTGCAATTTTAGTGAGTTTTGCAAACTCAGTGAGCAGACCATCCTCGATGGCTCACTCATATCACATAACACAAATAATTCACAGATAATTCACATCATCACATAAGACACATCATTTAACTAATCATCATATAACATCAAACATCATCTTTGTTCACTTATTTCACAATTCACATTCAGAATCACTCAAACAATTCACTACGATCATGTAAAACATACATATCAAATATATATGCAATGCTCATGAGACACACTATCAATTGTTACGTTGTTGTGACCGAGTGCCTGTAACAATCCCATATCCATTGTGGATACCGAGCTCATTAATAACTGGCCCGTATCTGTTAGAAATACTAGGCTCATTATACAAAATGAGCCTTTGGCTCTTAATCACATTCTAAGTTTTAAGCCCTTTTTCGGTGGCTATTCTGGACACAACTGCCTTTATCTATTCGTGCATTCATATAGTGAAATGATTCACATCACATATATTCAATCAATAACTTGTGTTCAATTTTCACATTCACATTTTTCATTGGATCGATATCTGGCATTCAACATTTAAGTTAAAAACACTTATTTCTTTCTCATTCACATTCAATGAAACACTTCCAATATGTTCATATTTATCAAACTCCTCGGACTATTAATGTCTAGAATAATCACAATCACCTTCACATCAGTAATAAATCAATGCAGAAATTAAACAGAATAAACAATTTATATAAGACCATCGAGGTTGACTCATAGTGTGTTCCAGAGTAGCATTTGCTTCTATGATCCAGAAACATCTGGACGCTGACGTTCAATCTTGTGTATCAATTTCATGCAATACATATATTGTACACACATTACTAATTTTCACAATCACATAAACATTCAATTATACACACACACACACACACATATATATATGTGTGTGTGTGTGTGTGTAATATATATTGCATGCTCAATTTGACTACTCCGGGTATGTTTCCTTTAATCACATCTCTTGATCATTTAAGCAATATCATTTGTGTATATCAACATTGCACTTCTGTTCATAGCCTAAAGAACTTAGTTATTCTAATATCACAATTCAATCATTCATCATTTCTTTTCTAGTATTATAAGATCACGTAATATCTAATTTCTCATTCATCTTTACTTAATACACATTTCTCATCTTCTTTGAATTACATTAGCATTCATATAAACACCTTCATTCCTATTATACTCATAATTTTCTAGATTTTGGTACTTTGATATCAACAATTCCTTCACTATACTATATCCTCATTTATCACTCTAAACACTTCACATATTTAATCACTTAATCCCTTATCAATTAAATTCATTTCTAGTCTCATTTAAGCCTAAATGCACAATAGGAAGGTACTTAAACATTTGTTGTTTCAAACCACGGATAAAAGAAGCATATTTCACTTAACACCCATTCCCACGATTGTGGACGACTTCCCACGATTGTGGGTTATAAAGATAGAACGTTTCAGCCCCTTTTATGCATTTCCACGATCGTGGATGTATTCCTGCAATTGTGGGTTGCTTAAATCTGAAAATCCCAACCAAATTTTTCACATTTCCAGCTTTTCAACTCCTTTAAGTTACATCCATCATATCTTATGCTTAGTCTATCATTTCTAGCTTAGTTTCTCATCATTTCCTCTTCATTCTTACCTCCACTTCCACTCAATATCTATCACAAACAAATAACAATCTATGGTTGATTGTGAACACAGAAACTGAACATCTACATATACACATTCATCATCAACTTTCTGCACGCATTTAACTCTATTACCACCTTCATTTCATTTCTAGACTGTCACCTTAATTTCTTCTCATTTCAAGACACCATACTACTCCTTTTATTTAGCTTTAAACTCATTTTAATTTACCTTATAACAAATATCAAACATTCATATAATTATATATAGAAAACAAAACATGAAATCATCCATTTACTAATCAAAATTTTTGCACTCTTTCTACATCGTTATAAGGATCTTTCTTTCTCAAAATCATCTCTACAACATCTTATGAAATATTGATCATCATATATGTAAAAACAAGACATGAACAGACCCAAGTTTCTCATTCACGTTTCAGCATATATACATCCTCATTTTATGATCATTCAACCCCTAACTACATCATAAAGGTTGATATTCAATAAACCATGAAGAATAATATGTTATTTACTCGTTTAACTTCAAGATCTTCAAATCACACTTAACCCTAGCTTCTAAACATCACATGATCATCATCTTTCTAGAGTGTAAGCGTTAGGTCTTTTAGTGACAAAAATAAAGAAGACAACAAAAATGGAAGTAGCAAATGCAAGGTGAGAACAAGGTTCAATGTTAATGAAGGTGGGTGAGTGTCATGGATATGAAGAAGATAATGGAGAAGATGAAGATATTTAGTCAATTGAAAGTTAATTTAGAGTTGATCTTTCAATTGAATTAAAATGGTCATGGGTGAGTGTGGCAAGGCAAGTGACACTTCTCAGTTGCCACTAGTCACCTCCCTATGCCTTTAATAACTAATCATTTTGTCTCTAATTTTTGATCCAATTGTCTCCCAATTTTCTATAACATTTGCCATTAAATCCTAAAGCCATTTTCCAATTATTTCTTATTGTCATTCATCACTTATTTCTACTACCATAAATCAATTGTCATGCGACTTGACATTTTTCCTAGTCCAAAATACTCATAATATCAAAAATTCCCCAAATTTTCTCCAAAATTCTAAATCAATATTTTTTTTACCAAATCAATTCTCAAGACATAACATTTACTATTCACATCATAATCACTTTTAAAAAAATCATTTATACCTGGAAAATTTCAAATGAGTGCATGAACATTCATTGTAATGTGTACAAAACAATCAAATTCACGTGTGTGTATGCTAATATTATGTATGAGTATGAAAAATGCATTTTTCTAATCTGTCATTGCTATTTCTCATTTATAGAAATCTAGGCTTCTAAACCTTAGTATGGAAATGGAATGTTACACCCTAACCACTTAATTTCCTCTACTAAGAACTAACAGCTTATGAAGGTACCAAATGCTTCCATCATTAGGTTGCTTTTAGCTATTATTCTAATTGACTTTTTGAAAAGTTGAAAATGTCCTCTTTGAGATCCAGCTAAGTGATGATGAGGGATACATCCTCCTTGTCTAGTAAACATATTATATTATTGTTTCTCTAAGCAAGAACCAGATTATAGAAGTATTTAGAGCTTTTATTCCTATTGCTCAGTCATTTTGACCTAGCTTTTCATTTCAATAGTGAATGCTGGTTCATTTTAGCCTTTGTATAGTTCTTTGATGCAATTTTCTTCTCCTTCAACCAACCCTAATCACTCAGGATTTTACGTAGCTCTACCTAAACTATCTCTAGTTTATTCTTAGCCTCTGAAACACTTAGAAGAATGCATTTGCTTATACTATTCTTGTGCTTCTTGAGCTCTTCTTTTTTTTTGGAAAATTTCCTTACATATATGAAGGTTTTATGCCCCATAATGTTATCATTCATCTCTCTTTCCACTGCTTGCATAAAGAATTCCTTCTCAACCAAATAATTGTTAAATCTAAAGGGGAATATGTTTATCTTAACAATAAAAAAGTCTTGCATCTGTATGGGGAAGTGATTTGAGAAGGGGTAAAAAACCTTACAAAGCTCTTTAAAAATGAGTCCAACCATGCCTTGTTCACTATTGCCTGATCCAACTTGTTCCTAGTATACCATATGGAGGATTATTTATTAATTTATATAAATATAAGATCAGTGACTTCTATATACTCAATACATTCTTTCAAATTAGTTATAGACTTTTTTAATTCAGCATTCCCTTTTTCCTCTAAAGTTAATAATATAATGTTAAAATATCCCATTATCACCCTTAAAGCATTAATATTCTAATCTAACCTCTCCAAATTATTCCATAGCATCCTCTTTTGGAATTTATAATTGAATCTATACACAAAGGTAGTCAAAATATTTGTTTTCTCTTATCAAAATTTGACTTCAATGTGTATGTTGTTAATCACTCAATCAATCACATATGCATTAACTTGGTTGAGTCATAAGCTAAAACAATCTGCCTATAGTAATGGTGCAGATGATTAGATTCTACTATCTAATGATCACCAGTAAGCTTCAATCTTAGCAAATTTTCCTTACATGACTCGATTTTTAATAAACCAATTATATAGGTTTTATCGTCTAAAATAACCCCCTTGAAGGCCCTTTTTTTTATAGAAAATTTACACTCCTAAACATTCCATACTACTAAGTATATAAGGTGGCTTTCTAATGGGCTCTACTAGCTTTTTCTTCCTCCTATATTTTCTTTTAGTATCAAGTTTGAATTGTTCCTCCTTACTTTGATTATCTCCTTCAATAGGTATGGAGCTAATGAGAATTTTATTTTTTCTTATATTCCTTTCCTTATAATTATACGCTTTTACATAGCAAGGGAGTTATACTTGAACTAGCTCTTGCCTCAATGGCTTAGAGTTTAATTTTCTTTTCCTTAATGCTTTTTTAAGTTGTTTACCTCTAACTCCTTATAATTATCCTCGCTTATAACTTCTTGTACTTCTTCTATAAAGGTAGGAGTCACCTTTACTATGTCATCTTGAGTTCGTTCATTATCTATCCCGATTAATTTTGCTTAATCCCCTCATATAGATTTCTTCCTTGTGGCCCTCTATTGATGGTAAAAACTATCTTTTTATTTTATGCTCAAAAATTGCAAGTGCACTGGCTGTGACCTGTAGTAAAAAGAGAGGATATCAATCCCACGGGGATTGATGCCTAGACACCGCTTAATTTAGACACAACTTTGTTTAAGAAACTAAATTGTGAGATACAAATAATCTGAAAAAATAAATTAAACTTAAAAGAGACAAATGTAAACAATGGACAATACCGCAATTGTAGAAAATCTAAATTTAAGAATCTAAATGCTAGAGATTACTTTTTCCTTATTTTGTCTCCCTCTTATTTTATTAACCAAGTTATGTCTCAACCTAGATTTTTAAATTTACTAATTACCCTCTCCCAAGGTGTAACTATTTTGCCCTAATCAATTTAACAAGAATCGATTGAATGATCTCTCAACCTACCCAATGACTCTACCGATTCAACTAGTTATTAAGCTATCCTATGGGTGATCAATTGACTAATC
>JAOTAY010000009.1:365322-377716 GCA_025629805.1 Erythroxylum baracoense | reverse complement strand
TTCAACTGATTTTTCCTTTTGTTGAACACCAGTTGAAGTACTCTCTTTCTGACTGGTCTTCAACTTCTTACTTTCTTCTACCAGTCTAGAAGGTGGTTGGGGTTGGGGTTTCTTCCTTTCAAACTCCAACTTCCTCTTAATTTCTATCTTTTTAGTCGACTTTGCCATCTGTTTTTGCAAAATTGAGACTAAAGATCTAGTAGCCTGCGAGGCTTTCTCTACCTTTTCAGAATCTTCACCATGAGTCAATCTTTTCGCTCCCTTATGCTCTTATTGACGCAGAGTTAATAACCTTGGTGATCTTTTTGATTTTCTGACTTTCTCAAAATCAAGTGTCTCCCCCTTTCTTTTCAACGACACCTGTTTTTCAGATAGTTTCATCTGGATATCTTCATTTTGTGAAATCGTTTTCGCTTTAATTAATACCTCTGACGATTTATTCTTCTTTTCTTCTATAGACATTCTTCCTGAGGATTGAGATTTCTTCTTCTCTATGGGAGTAACATTTTCACTCACGCTGCGTCTGACAATACGCTCCCCCTCAGTCCTTGTTTTTGCCATAGAAGTTGTATCCTCCTTTTCTTAAGACTTCAATCCCATTCTACAGATAGTTGACGCATTAATAATGCTTTTGATATTCATCTTCATTTTGTTTCCTCTATCAAGAAAAATTCCAAAATCTCTAAAGATTCTTGTTAGCAACATGCCATACGGTAAGGCATTAGAATCTCTCTTCGTCTTCATCATATACTTGAAAATCAAGTGTGGTTGAGTAGATAGAACAGGCATTGTTCATCTATCATTGTCACAACGTTCTTCGAACCTGTTCTTGGTAGAATATAGTGAAAAAGTATCGCATGTAGAACCCTAGCCTTTGGAACAAGATTTGACGCCTTCTTGTCCTTTGGGTCACTACTTCCATATAGTTGTCGTTGACATGTGCCTTCTCTACACTGCTTTCAGTCATCCATCTTGTGTTATGAGACACCTCTACTCCAACACATGGACATCCACTAACCTTCTCGATTAGCTCCAGCGTCACAATAACCGACAATCTATCCACCATTGATACTACCGTATCGTCTACTACTTTTGCATTCTTCCAAAACTCATATACTTTATTCAGGTAAACTGTTTCATGAACCTGAAAGTAGTTTTTCCATCCTGCTGCATCAATTTCTGGTTCAATATCCATCTGGTTCTTCTTCAAGGAGTCGAAATCAACATGTCTTCCATAAGTCATAGCTTGCTCCATTATGATCTATAGACAATAGAAACTTCTCAAAGTAATGAAGTTAGTATTTGAAGGTGAGAATGTAAACCAAAAGAACTTGATATCAAGAAGAGAGTAATGAAACGTTTTGTTGAGAGCTCTGTAAAAGTCGATTTCAGAGGATTTCAAGAGTATTCTAGGGTAGGTGATGTTCTGAACCTTATGAGAGGTCTTCTCTTAGTTTTTAAGAGTGATTTTGAGGGTATTCAAGAAGAGAAAAAGAAAGAGGAAGAGAAGAGCTTCCATTTGAACCATACATCTCTTTGTTTGGTGAAGATTTAAGGGAAGCCCATTTTTAATCCTTTGAATTTTTGGAAGGTTTTTGGTTCATAAAGCTTAGCAAATACATGAGTTTAAGTATTCTAGAATCAAGTTTTAGTGAATATGCTTTTTGGTTTCTCAATTTGTATTCCAATTGAATTGGATTTTTGCCAATGTTAAAGGAAATCAAGAGAGGCAAGAGGAGCAAGAGGAGGGGCATTTTTAAGCAAGGAATTTAAGTGGGTTACATGTTATAGTTGAGTTAATGAGCCATGAGTATTTTTCCAAATCGATAAAGTTAAATGATTTCAATTGCTTTATAAATGTTGCATTTATTGCTTCTTAAATGATTTAAGTAATTGCTACATTTTTGGTACATGAATCTTGATGATGATTTATGAAATGATGATGGAAATTATATTTGAAAAATATCATGCTTATGGAAATCATGTTTTCGAAATGTGCCTTTTGTGTAAGATGTTTACATATCGAAGAAAATACTCAAAAGGGAACTCTGGTTGATTATATATGTATATATACATGCTAAGATGATATTGTAATAGCAAAACCAGCTACAAATTCCTCTTACATATCGAAGAAAATACTCAAAAGGGAACTCTGGTTGATTATAACCTAATTTTGTTCTCATTCTGTTTTAATAGATATTATTTCATCCACAGAAACAAAACTTACATATCAGAATCAGATAGTATTTTCAGGATCGAGACACTCCAACGATGAGAAGGTTGTAACATTAGAATGCTTTTCTTTGGTGTATTATTACTGTTGGCAAAAGATGTAGACAAACTTCGGGCCCATATATATGGGATTCAGATCTCTTCTTGATGGGTTTGATCATCGATAGGCTAAGGTTACATTACAAGTGGGTTTTGTTTATTTAACGAAAGTGTTGCCGTCGTCTCGTCTACACAGGAAAATAAAAATTAATAAGATTTGTGACAGTATTTTTCAGTTCATCTGAGAGATGATATTGCAAAGTGGGAGTGGTATGGTTGGAGCTTGTGGGCGTCTCATGAGAGCGAGTCCTATCATATTATGCCTGCCTTCTAACACCAAAACCAGCACCGACCAGCTTCGTCTTCAACTTGATCAACTTCACGCTGAAGCTGAGACCACCAGGGAACAAGGTGACTGCTTTCAAATCATTTTTGCAGTTTCTTCACACCCATTTTCCCTTTTCATGTTCCTTTGTTACTTAGCCCATACAGTCATTGATTGGGTTCACCTCATACAAGTTATTAATTTTAGCATTTCCAGTTCACATCTTCGCCGTTCATCCTTTGAATCTTCTTGTCACTCCAATTCTGTCACTCCAAAGCGAATTCCAAGAAATATAATGCTTGTTGCTTCTGAATGTTTGGTTAGACATGCATTCATCACACAATAATAATAATAATCTTTGAAGTCCTTATTGTTGTCAATTCAGCAAATGGTGCAAGATTACGACTTATGAGATTGTCAGAGGCTGCAGAGAAGCTTAAACGCCAGGCTGCAATTAGTGTTAATTCTGGGAAGGAGACTGAAGCAAGGGACCTACTTTTTCAGAAGAAGAAGGTTATGCAAGCCATGGAAAGGTCTATAAGTCGTATTGCATTGCTCGATGAACTATCCATGAAACTAAATGAGGTATTTGACCTGCTAAGATTTTGCTTGGAACCATAAAATTATGGCCACTTTAGCTGACCTGTTTTATGGCATTCATTTGGAAAAAATTAGGATGATAAGGCTTATACGACCTTCAACTTATCTTTACTAGTGTCTGCATCCTATTGGACGTTTTCTGCTATCTCTGTAGTTATTTTGTGATTGGTCTGTATTTTTGCTAATTGATGTTCTTTGTTATGAGAACCTGACTTAAACGAGGAAATGTTGCTTTCAGGCAATATCTATGAAAGAAAGTCAACTGATTGGAAATGTTGCTTCTGATCTTGAAGTTGATGGAGAAAGTGCACCTGGTCCAGTTCGGATAATTTCTCCTAAGCAAGGAGTTAAAGAGGATAGGCATGAAGAGGAAGACTTAATTTCTTTTAAAGGCCCAGAGATAAACATTTCTGTAGATGGTGAAGCAAGTCCACCATGCAATCAGGACGTACAACCTATTACTCGTGGAACTTATGGTGAAGATAGCATGGTAAAAGGTTTTAATGGGACATCATCTTACGAGGACTTTTTGGAGCACCTGGATCTCCAGCTAAGCAGAATTGAAGCTGAACTTGTAACCATTTTGAATGTGTCCTCCTTGGTGCTGAGTGATAATGAGAAGCATATAAATTTTAAGATACAGCAAACAATAGAGCTTCTCGAAAGTATCCGTGGCATCAGGCTGAGGTACGTGGATACCTTAACTTTTACAGTTTATGAAGAATTTTACCTGAAGCATGAGGGAAGTCACTAACTAAGCTGCAAGTAACTTTGTAGATGCTGTGACAGAGGTAGCAGCAGTTCTGAAAGTTTTCTTGGTTATTTGGTGGAATACTGGATGATGTATTATGTGAGAAAGAACTTAAATGAAAGCTACCCCGAAGTGTAATAACAAAAATAAGATTTATAGGCCCTATGTTCATAGTCCTTATTATCGGATGCTAGACATTTATGCTTAAAGATACCTTAGCATCTTGCACCACAATTTTATCCATCAACCTTGTGGAAGCTAAAAATTGTTATATATATGCAAAGCAACAACTCTATATGGAATTGAGAATTTCATTTATGAATTCCTAATCTTCCTAGTTGAGTTTAGACTTGCTTGTTTTTCATGCCTTGGCATGAAATATCCAGCTTATTTGCACATCAATTAAAAATATACTTTAAACATGAGACACCAATTACATGAACCAGAAAAACTTGATAATTGTTGACATCATCACTTCTTAAGCTTTGGGAATAACCATGGTGAAAACTGTAAATGATAATATCCATTATCCCTTCTCTTTGTCATCTTAGGGTTGCAAGTTTCACGGAGAGGAAGGAGAAAATGATATAAAGCTAATCTTCTCAGTCTGTTTTTCCTGCAAGGTGCGCAATGGAGCTTAATCTGTTTATATTTGTAGTATACTTAACTGGTGCTATTAGCTTTTTTGTAGAATTTTATTTATAAGTAATACTTCAAATTATAATGACAAGGAATGCATTCAAAAAGAAAGTTAACTATGACATATCTTTTTCCTATTCTTTGTCATTCTCAGAAGTTTCCCAGAATAGTAATAACAACTTGTTCTTCCCACTATGCTGATTGTATCTACTTATCTAGTTTGAATTTGACACTACATTTTTCAATTGAGCCCTTAAAGTTCTAACATATTTTTATTGCCCTTTAGTATTTCTTCCTATCAGCATTTGGTCATCACACTTGCTTGCTACCATCTGAGGTAGATTGGTTACAAAATTGAGCCTTTTAGACCGAAGCATAACAATTATTTATTAATATTATTACGTAATAATAAAAATTTTATAAAAGACACTGTGTTATCTTATTAAACTAATTAATATATTCTTAAATGTTAACAAAGTATGAGAAATTAATCTATTATTAAATATTAATATTTTTTAAAAGCTTAAAATAATAATTACCAAAACCTCAAAAGGGGAATAAGTACATCAGTTCATCAAAATCAGGCTATAAGCCCTACATATAATTTTACAATAACATGGTCAAACTAACTTAATCCTCTCATTAGGCTGTTAATGCAAGTTCCCTTCAATTAACTCACATTCCATTTGTTTGTCATTTGCACACGGAGTTGTTTGCTTATACCTTTTTCCGGATCAAGTTCTCTAATCTAGCTCACATATTGGCTTTTAGGTTAGTGGATATCTTGAGTAGTTTGTTGGGCGATTCTTAAGTTCCTTTCCTTCCAAATTGCATAGATGCAACAACTAAATTTGATCTTTAATGGTTTCAAGTCACCTTTGGAGTTAAACCTGATCTTGTTTGCCCAGTTCTATGATTTTTCCCCATCATCTTTTGCACATTGTTAATCACACAATTATTGAGCTTCTGATGTGTAGCTACGTTTGGAAAATCAATGTTTAATTGTTTTTGGCTCTTGGTGGCAAAGGGAGCAATTGACTATGGTTGTAGTTCCTCTTAGTCTATCCTGACTCGTCAATTTCCTATGCATTGCCAACCAAGGAATGAATGATGCTTTTGGAATGCAGCTACGATTCCAAACTAGCCTGTTCCATGCAATCTTTGGAGGGGCTGTTCTAAATAAGTTCATCTATGTGCTGCCATATGATTGTCTTCTCTTATTGGCTTGAACTGTAGTTAGGCGTATTTGCAATTATTGTGGAGAAACCTCTTAGCTGACGACCCCAGGTATTTCGCCGCACCACCTCACTGACTTTGGCATTGGCTGGGATTATATGCCAAAGAATGTTGAAGCGAGGAAGCTTATGTAATGGTCCTTGCCTGTGCTAGTTATCAAACCAAAATGAGGTTTCCCATTCCTTATGATGCATCTTATCTCTTGGTTTATGGTTTCCCTCAGCTTCAACGTTTGAAGCAGTGTCCAAGAACTGTTTGCTTGTGTTCTAGACTTCCAGATGATATCACTTTTAAGAAACTGGGTGTGCATCTACCTAACCCATACAGATTCTTTGTCCGTATAAAGTTTCCATATTCTCTTTACTAATAGCATCTTATTCATAGCCTTGATTGAGTTGATTCCCATTCCACCTTCATCTTTACAAATACAAATATTTGTCCACTTCACTTTAGCCTAGGTTGCTTTGTTGGGTTCGCTTGTCCACATGAACATTTTCAAAGTTTTAAAAATTGCTTTGATTAAATTTCCAGGGTTACATAGTGTTGCGGTTTGATCCAATTGCAAGGTATGGGACTTGGATCCCACATTGATTAAATAGAAAGATGGTGTGGGATTTATAAAGACTTTGGGCTCTCCACTCTCATAAGCTAGCTTTTGGGATGTGACTCTCCTAAAGTCCTTATCACATAGATGAGAATTCCAATGCGCATGAAGATTACTAAGAATGGTGACTACAAGTTGTGATCTTCCAGCATATGATAGATTTTTGTTATTCCAATTACCTATTCTTCTTTGAATTGCATCTAATAGAGGCTGGTAATCTCTGTAGGTAAGTCTTGTAGCTATTCTTGGAATTATAAGATATCTAAAAGGAGGGTTTTCAGGCTTCAGTTTTGCTATGCTGGCTAAATGTGTAGCTTGGTTAGGGTTGCAAGTTGAAACATAGATGCTGCTCTTATCTTTATTGGTTGTTAAACTTGAAAGGGCACTAAATTATTGTATTGATGTAACAAGCATACTCACTGAATTTTCTTCTGTTCTACTTAATAGGATTAAGTCATCTGCAAAGGACAGATGGTTGAACCTTTTTGCATTTGTAGTAGAATTTGAAATTCCCCATCTTACTGGTGTTCCTTTCAAGCAATATTCACAGTGCCTCAATGCAGATTGTAAATAGGTAAAAGGAAAGGGGTCCCCTTGCCTTAATCCTTTGCTTCCTCTAAATACATGTGCAGGTTCTCCATTTACCAAGATGTTAAAAGAAGTGGTTATAATAGAAAGTTCAATCCACTTGATAATTGTGATGTATATCCAAAGCCTCCATTGCATTGAAAATGAAACTCTATTTAACAAAGTCAAAAACTTTGTTTATGTCCATGTTCATTGTGCAACTCATTAGGGTTTTGTTGACAATCCTAGATCACTTCCTGTAGTAAGAGAATATTGGGTCCTATGCTCCTCCCTTGAATAAATGTTCCCTGACATGGATTAGTGATTAATCTTAAGGTACTTTTCAATATGGGAGCCAACATCTTCGAAATTATCTTGTAGAACACATTACATCATGAGGAAAATGTATGTTTTATTCACTTCTTCGAACATTTTACCCGTTGAGAGGAGTTCTAGTATGGCTTCTAAGATACAATCTTCCACTAGATGCTAGGTTTCTGAAAGAATAATGCATAAACCCATCAGGTCCTAGTTCCTTTTTAGGATTTAGGCTGAAGAGCTACTTCTGTTTCTACTCTGCTAAATGGCCTGGGTAACCATTAGACCTACTCCTCATTGATTAAACGAGGTATGAAGTTAAGGAAGGAACATTGTTAGTTGGTTTACCAATTATTAATACAAATAAATACTATTAAACTTCTTTTTTATATATTATTATGTAAATGTGAAATCAATAAATTAAATAAAATCAATTGATTAAATACATGCCATTTAGATAATTTGCATACAACTATCTTTATTTACGTGGGCAAAATTTGTTATTTGTGTCTTTTGCAGTATATGTAACGCAGAAAGTTAACAAAGAGAGTTTGGAAGCTAAAAATGTGTAGGTCCGACCTGCCTCGCATGAGTAAAATTTTGTTGCCAATCTGGGAGACATGTTACAAAAACTCTTTTTCATTTGTTTGATGACAGGCAGTAAGAACAAGAAAATTAATTAGATACTAACAGAACAGCTACAATTTAACCTCTTAATTACTATAACTATCTCGCCAGAATCTTATCTAAGCGTACAAGTATACATCACTCAATAGCATGGTCAAGAAAGTTAGAACCAAATACCTGCAACAGATTGTCGTTAGTGAAGTATGTTCATGAAAAGTATGCCGTGCTGTATTGATGATGCATGAAATCTATCCAGGGTTAACCAAAACTTGAAAACTTCATACGCATGCTTAAATATCGTCTCCAGGAAATCTAGTTGAAAGTCTACAAGGTATCGACTAGTTTTTAAGCAGGGGATGAAACTCTCGAGTTGCATTCATTAGACAAACAGACAGAGACTGTGCGTGTGTGTGATGTGGAGAAAAACACGTTGCAACTTGCTCTTTACTATTATTAGCATTCAAGCTCTATTTATAAAGCACCTGAAGTCATTACAAGTGAAAGAAAAATTAAAATCTCAAGTGCTCCATCCATGTCTTGAATCAGTGCCCATAACTTTTGCTGTCCCATCTGTCTGCGTCATCGCTTGCAGAAGGAAGCATGCCAACTATGACCATCTTAAAGAGTAACCAATCCTATGTAGACTATGAGAACAGCATCGCATCCTTTATGGTTCAACTTTCCATAGACGTTATAGCTCATCACATAAATAATTATCTTAAAGGCTAAATTCAGTTACATGCTGTCTGAAAGTTTCTTTATTCAAGAAAAACAAATGTTGTGATGAACTGCCATTTTTTTAAAATGGGATCCCTTATGTGGATAGCTTACACTGAATATATAATCCAATCGACAAGAGAAATTGTTTCATTGGTAGCTTGCACTCAATATATTATCAAATCTATGTGAACAAATTGTTAGCCGTTTGAGAAGGCAATTGACATGAAGAGAATGTCAGTTGCAAGGTAGGCAGTAGGATAATGCGAAAAATACTATAAATGCTAAGGTTGGTACCACTTAACCTTCTCCAAATCCCGATCATTCATTTTGCTTCTTGCAATAAAAATCTATTTCTCCAATATCTGCTACTTAAGCTAAGATATAGAACTCAACTCCTTGGAATGTGATCGTTAATGAATGGCTGGGAATGCAGAGCTAATAATGTCTTCAGTTGGATCCAAAAACATCATGGAGAGAAACCAAGATCCTGAGAAGGGTAATTACCAAAAGACCAGCATGGAGGCAATCCTTACAGCTTCTAAGTTGCCAAAGGTAGTTCCTCCACTTCCTCATGGTGAGAACGTGAGAAGGCCTCGTGGAAGGCCTGTTGGCTCAAAAAATAAGCCGAAACTACCAATCATTGTCACACGAGATAGTGCTAATGCACTAAGGGCTCATACAATGGACGTGGGCGCAGGCTGCGATATAAGCGAGAGTTTATTGATCTTTGCAAAAAGAAAGCAGCGTGGTATAATTGTGCTCAGTGGAAGTGGCTCCGTAACCAATGTCATTCTCCGGCAGCCAGCCTCATCTGGAGCCATTTTGACCCTTCATGGCCGATTTGAGATATTGTCACTTGTTGGATCAATTTTACCTCCACCTGCACCCCCAGGGATGACAGGGTTGACCATTTATTTAGCTGGCTCTCAAGGGCAGGTTGTTGGTGGCGGTGTGGTTGGTTCACTCATTGCTTCAGGCTCTGTCGTCATAATGGCTGCATCATTTTTGAATGCCAGTTTTGATCGCTTACCCTTGGATGATGAAGAGATTGCTGCAGCTAATCAGCATTATCAAAATGGTCGTGCTCACCTCCTTGACGTCTCGGATTTTTATGGAATGCCACAAAACTTGCTCACTGATGGTATTGTGCCTCCTGAGTTATATTCTTGGGCAATATCTAAGAACTAGACTAATTTACTCAAACCCAATGCTCTTCAGACGTGGAAATTTTACGAGTATTGGCAGATTACCCTGTATCAGCAACATCATTGTGGCTTCACTTAGCATGCTATATATGTATAAGAAAGCACCTACTTATCCTATCAATCGAACTAGAACCAATTTCTTTCCCCAACTATTTTCTCATGATAACTAGAGACAGTATAAACATTAGTCATCAGCAAAAACTTGAGATTTCTCATGGATCTAACTCATTTACATGATTTTGCTGCTTTATGTTTTATTTGTGTCCATATTTCCGAAAGATGAGAGCAAACAACATATAATAGCATATGGAGCTATGACCATCCTTTTTTCAGTTGCTCTAATGCCTCTTCAAGAATCCTTCCCTGGCGCATCATCCATACAACTATAATTCTTTGTAGAAGGTTTTATCTTAACAGAAAATAACCCTTTGATCTATCCACCAAGCTAAAGTAATTACATGCTGTCAAAGCACCAATTAAAGCTAAGACAATCTGGCTTGCAACTCGAGCAGTAGAGTGTTGAAAACAATAGGATAGCTTCACGTCATAAACCCGAAACTCAAGCTATATCTCCAACTCATCGTAACTAACCTTGCCTCAGATGCTTAAGGTTACACATAGATCCAAAGAATTTAAGCATATAAAAATTACATTATATCAATATGGTTCCCACTTTGGGACCATGATTAATTGATCTTAAGAAGCTAATAGTTGATGATCACACATCAATATCACGTTTCTTATTAAATTTTGTTTACAACCTTTTAGAACAAATCCATCCTAGTACAAAGTCATGTAATTAAGTTTGAATCACCCGAGATCATAAAACAAGCACAACCTGTCCAAGATATAACTTATCATAACAAACCATTGAAATAGAAAATATATGTGAACTAGAATGGCATAGCACTCCCACCTTTCGTACACCATTTCAAAACAACATCATTTGACATGTCGTAGGAGCGAGATCAGGTACACACTTACATCGACTTAGACAACCTTTTCACTGAAGGAATATTGATGGAACCATTGACAGTAAAATTTAAATTGCTTACAATAGAATGGCAGATGTAACCAACTATAAGATACAATTTACCGTATGGCAAAATATATAGTTAAATGTCAAGTGTCAAGTCTTCTTCTCATCCACTTTGATAGGCCAACTATAAACTATTACCAATATGACGGTACAAAATTCTTAAACCACAATTTAGACAAACTTTTTTCACAATCACATCATTAATTACTAAAATCTTATTAATTTAAAAAATTATTTGTGCAAGCATAACCTTCCCAAACTATCACATTCAAAAGTATATACAATAAAACAATTGTACTCAATTTTATTTGCTGGCCCCATCTAGACTTTACAATATTTATCACATGCACTAAGGTTATCAACAATCTCTTCCTATCTTAAAAATAATATAGCGACAAAAGATGAGATGCCTACTCTGTAAGGGTAACCTAATTGTACTTTTAAAATCAATATATGTTAAGAATAGTCAAGTGATAAAATATACATATAATACTAAAATACATAAGCAATACTTAGCCTGTCCAAATAGTCATTAAACATTCAAAATTTTATTATTAGTAATTATTAATACTAATATTATTTTATTATTACCATTTATATTTTACCTCTTTATTTACCGAGTTAAGTGGGCTTTGGTTAACTTAGTAGACTTACATTCAATGATATGTCGGCTCATCTCTACTCATCGCAGTCACTAAGTGGAAAGGTAATCAAATGTGTAAATATCGACACAGTGTACCGTATCCCTCAATCTAATCTAGTATTACGGTACCATTCTAGTACCTAGCTATCAACAAAAGGCATCTCTGGGACTTGGGATACCCCACTACGTGCTCCAAGGATAGGAACCTACCCCCAACTCGCTCATATCTCAACAAGCCATCAATCTATGACCATAAAATATAGTTTATCCTAAGCACGCCACAAATTCACAACTTTCACAGACTATTCTCAAACCATTATAAACTAGTCTCTATTTAATTTCATGAACGTGATTTATCTTACCCTAATATTCTTAATTATATACATAAACAATTGAAATTTATAAATATCATCTTTTTACCCTAAGTATCAGGCAATACATATTATAAAACGTAAAAAAATATAAACACTAAATATTTTTGTACCTTGTCAATTATTTATTTAATAAATAAAATTCTTAAAAATTCATATATTTCATAAATTCATATAGTTAATTATTAATCATTAATTTAATTAATTACTAATTCAAAATATGATTTACCATAAAATAATTTATTAAAAACAAAAATTCACAATTTTTATGAATCGTACACAACTATAAGGATATAGTTTAAGGTTATGTTTAACTAATTTTTGGATTCAATTATATTGATTGGTCCAATCTACTCCCTAATCTATCCTCCAGAGCTAGACATTCACAAAATTCTATCATAGTTTATGTAACAGCCCAGACCACCCGCTTGCAGATATTGTCCGCTTTGAGCCTCGGCCTCTCGGGCCTCGCGCTCTC
>JAOTAY010000009.1:344007-359574 GCA_025629805.1 Erythroxylum baracoense | reverse complement strand
CCTCACTATATTCATTCTCATTCCTATTACTATTCCCCTATGTGAACCAACCCCCCCCCCCCCCTCTCAATAGTTAAATATATCTCTTATTGAAGTAGTAAGCTCAATAAATCTTTTAAGCATACCTCTAAAAATTTCGTCACCACAGGAATATCCTTTAACCCAGGACTTACTTGTTTGCCTCACATTTATCTAATATTAGTCATCTAGCAATCATAACTAAGACCATAAATGTTGGGACTACTCAGCCTCTTTAGGATCAGTAGTGCCTCAAAACTCTGCTGTGCACATCTTACAGATTTACTCATATTGCAATCTATATTAGAATCACCTCGAGCTAGAGTCGCAGTAATAGCTTGCTGTATCATTGGAAAGAATTGCATTATCTAAGGTGGCACTAAGATCTCTCCTCGTCTTCATTCTGCTCATCCCCTTGATCAGCCACATATGGAGCAATCAAATTACCCAATTCCTTAGTTAACTTTAAGCTAGTAATATCATCTTCTAAAACCATCCTAGATGAGACAAAAATATATTATCAAATTTTCTAATCCACTCGATTTGTACCTAGAAACATTAACCCATTCTAATACCACCTAGATGTGACACTAAAAAGTTCTTAAACCACAATTTAGCCAAACTTTTTCACAATTACATCATTAGTTACCCAAAAATTATCTATACAAACATAACCATCCTAAACTGTCACAATCAAAGCATATATAATAAAACAACTATACTCAATTTAATCTACTAGCCCTACCTAGACTCTATAATATCAATCACGTGTACTAAATTTATTAACAATCTCTCTATCTCCGAAAAAATATGACAACAAGGGACGAGTTGCCCACTCAATAAGGGTAATATGATCGCATGCTTCAAATTAGATAACTCAACATATGTTGAAAATAGTCAAATGATTACAATATATATATATAAATACATAAGTAATACTCAACCTGTCTAAACATATAGTAAACATTAAGAATTTTATTGTTAGTAATTATTTATACTAACATTATTTTATTATTACCATTTATATTTTACCTCTTTATTTAATGAGTTAACTAGGTCATGCTTAACCTAGTAGGCTTATATTTAATGGTCTATTAACTCATCGCTATTTATCATAATCACTCACTAAGTGAAAACATTATAGATGTGTAAATATTGACAAAGGGTACCTCAATCCATTAATCTAATTTGGTACCCTAGTACTACTATAATACCTAGCCATTAGCACAAGATATTCTCAAGACTTAGGATACTTCGACAACACTCTGACTTCTAGCAATTGACACAGGGCATCCCTGGGACGTAAAGATGCCATAGTACTTATTCCACGGATAAGTATTTAATAATAACTTACTCATATCTCAGCAACCCATCAATTTATGACTATCGAATATAGCCTATCTTAGGCAAGTCACAAATTCACAACTTTCACAATCTATTAATAAGCCATTATAAACTAATCTCTATCTAATTTCATGAACTTTATTTATCTTACCTTATTCTTAATTATACACATGCACAATTTAGAATTATAATTTCATAGTCTTTCCCTAATTATCATGCGATAAATATCATAACATGTAACAAAATAAAAACATTGAACATTTTGTACCTTGTCAATTATTTATTCAATAAATAAAATTCATACAAAATTAATATATTTCATAAATATTTATAGTTAATTATTAATCATTAATTTAATTAGGTACTAATTCAAAATTGGTTTTCTATAAAATAATTTATTAATAAAAAAAATTCATAATTTTTATGAACCGTATACAACTATAAGGGTATAGTTTAAGGTTAACCTTACCTGATTTTTATGCTTAGTTATTTTGATTGGTCCAATGTACTCCCTAATTTGTCCTCTAAACCTAGACATTTACAAAATTCTATTAGACTTTATTTAAGAAAATTTGTTAAGCCTAATTACACTTAATAATCCAAAATTACACCCTTTGACCACTTTATTCTTAATTATTAAAATTTTACTCAGTTTATCTTACCACCATAATTACTAATGTACCCTTAACTATTAAAATTTCTATTACCTATACATTGTTTACTATTACCAATTACCTATACATTGTTTACTATTACCAATATACCCTTCTAAGACTTAAATTCCAATTTTACCCATAAATACTCAGATTTCCTACTTTGACCCTTAATAGATCTTAAATTTCCCTAAAAGTTTCTTCTTTTTCACCCTCTCCTCTTCCCCTAATTCCTCTTTTTCTCATTTTTTAGCCATCTTTTCTCCAATTTATTTTTCTTTTCAATTTCATCAAAAATGTTATCATAAACAATCACAACATAATTCCAACTAGAAACTTGTTTAGGATGATTGAAAATCACTAATAAAAGGGATGGAATTTTGCTAGAAATCTTACCTATATGAAGTTCTATTCCTTTATAATATATTTTTTTGTGTTAATCTCCATAATTTCCTCTCTAATCTACTACAAAACAAAAAAATGAGGAAATACATGAGAAACGCTTCACATGCAGGAGAAAGATGGTATTTTTTTTGTTCACAAACCACCTGGAAATATAGAAAAGAAGAAGGAGAATGGAGCATTTTTTGTTGGTTCTCTTATAACCACCTGTTGTCCTCTCTCTCTCTCTCTCTATGTGTGTGTGTGTGTGTGTATGTGTGTGTGTGTGTGTATGTGTGTGTGAGTGTATGTGTGTGTGTGTGTGTGTGTGTGCTCCTCTTGTGCTAGGTTGACTTTTTATGGTCTTTACAATCAACCCTTCTTGCAGGCTTAATAATGAGTTTGACATAGTTGAAACACTATTTTAAGGCACATCCTTGCAAGCAATAGGCGTTAACCACATAATTTAGTGGCCTTATTCAAAGTTCCACAAAATTTGGGACCACATCAGTTAGAATAAGTGAGGTCCTAACCTATAATTTTGATGATAACAAAATATATCATTAACAATATTTTTATCATTGGTGATATCAGTAAGTTAATATGTGAAAGATGAAGTATAATGAAAGAGTAAAATGAGCATAGAAAATTTATTTGAATCAATTAGGTCATCAAATGATGAAGAAAAATGAGCAAAAAGGAAAATATATGAAATTAAAAAGCTTTAAGAAAATTCAAATGAAGAACTAATAATAAGAAAGAATCGAGTACATCAAGATGAAATAAATGATTGCAATCATTTTTATAACCTTATCTTGGAAGTTGTAAAAAATTAAGGGCTTATTCATTGCATCATGATTTGTACATAGGCATATTACATATATGTTATTCATGATCAAGAGATATTTTAGGAAGATTTTAATGAAAATCCTCTTAATCATCAAAATACTTTTGGACAAAATTTAAAATTTTTATGAATTAAGTTTGTATCAAAATGAAATATTTTAATATTTTTTTTAAAATTAAAGTATTGAAAATTTAACTTAAAGTATTTTTGAAATATGGGTTTTAGCTAGCTTAAGTATTTGGTTTGGTTAGCTTAAGGGTTGGTTTGCCTAGCCTAACCTAAGAACAAAAATATTCCTAGCTTAACACCTAAGTTCTAGGAAGTATCTTTGGCACTAGATGAAGTCTTGATAAACTTTTGGGATAATTTCTTTATATTCATATGTGTTAGAGCATAAATTGAACCCTACTATATCATGTGATAAAAAAGGAACTATTGAATTTCATTTGAGTGGTTGAGATGTCTATTGAGAGAGAAATTGATCTTTTAATGTTCCTTTTTACTTGTGGAAAAGAAGATGTATAAAAAGTTCCTCTTCACCTTAAGAAAGGAAGATTTATAAGGATTCGTCTACACTTAAAGGAATATATATATATGTTTGTGTGTATGTGTGTGTATGTGTATGTATGCGAGGATTATTTTCACCTATTAAAGAAGACGATAATGAAATATCAAATAGAGCTTAGAGAGTAGACATAGGTGAATGATTATTTAGTTGAATCAATATAAATTAGTGTTGTCTATTTTTCCTTATTATTTTAATTATTATTGTAATTTCTTTGTGATTATTATATATGAAATTGTAATAATCATTAATAACAATAGGCAATTCATTTATTAGTTTCCAAACATGTCTACAAGTGTATATACACAACTCACATCCCTTTTGTTTACCATATGTGTACCAATAACATCTGTAGCAGCCTTTGCTTTTAAGAAAGGATTAAAGCGATACTAACCACTATAGAGATCTCTTTAAATTGAAAAAGCTCATATATGTGAAGAGGCTTAGGTTAGGGAATAAAAATACATAGAATTAAAGAATAAAGAATTAGCATTGAATTAGTTACCGAAGCTCATACCTTATCACAAACAAATAGAGCCTTACACATTGCACACATAAGAAGTTTAAAGCACATAAAGTAAGGGCCATCATTGGAAAAGTTTTGAGATTCTTACCATACTGGTCAGTATCAACCGAAAGGTACTATATTGGGTAAAAATGGTACAAAATTCAGAGGTTTGCTGTCGAAGTAGTATTGGTCGGTGTTTACATTACTAGCCAGTACCGTAAATTTTAAAAATGTTAGGGAATTGTTAGCCAACCCAGCCCTCGTTTGTCATCTCCTCTCTCAAGCAGGTAGTCGACGATCACCATTATGCCACCACCCTTCATCAAAGCATGCGCCTCCACCGTCCGCTTACTCACTTAATCTTCTATGATATGTTTTTCTTAATCTAATTTTATATGCTTGATAGATAGGTTTTCTCATAATGGAGTAAATATTCTGGAACAAAACTGTGAGGCTATATAATCTTCAAACACAATTTATTCTGAAACCTACCTCAGCTTTCTCTCACATCCTGCTTTATAAAGTTGAGCCCAGAATAACCAGAGCAGTACTTGAAGGAGGCTGCCTCTAGTATCTAGTCTCTCTTAAATTGGCTCGTCAAGCTTTCTTTCTTATTTGTGGTTTATTAGAATCCTAGTGATTAAACTACGACCAAAGCTTTGTATTGATTATTATATGTAGAATAGTCCACACAAGTTATGGTAACTCACTATTTCCCACTCAAAAAGAAAACTAGATATAGAGAATTAGATGCATTGGATTGAGTTTATTATTTAATTTTTAATTATTAAATTATTAAATAATTTACTTATCAAATATTATTTTGTAAATTATTATACAAATGATATATTTTTAATTTGCATCTAAATTAAAACCTTTTTCACAAATTTTTTTGTACACATACAAATTCATTTAATTATTTATAAAAACAAAAATCTAAAATAAAATTATAAGCCTTATCATATAGATCAAAATAAAGAATTCTAGAATAAGTTATAAAATAAAAATTCTTTTCTCCAATATATTGAAGGATTATTTTGCAATTTTAAAAAATAGGAACAATTTTATAAATTTAACAAATTACTCGAGCTAGAAACAAATCCGTTATCGATACTGGTACAATATTCATAACATTGATCATTAGACCTAAAACTTATAGACCTATATGATTTGATGGGTCTATACGAAGAATGTTCAAAACCTTAGTTATTACTTTTGTTTTTTTAAAATATAGTGATTCTATTTCTTTAATAGACATGAAATTGTTTTACTAAATTATGTGAGGAACATCATTTCAAAAGGATCAAGATTAGGAAGTCAAAAAAATCACAACTATATTCTTATATCAAAAAGAGTGAAGCACCTTATATCTATCTTCAAGTAAAACAGCTCAAACCTAATGTTAAATGAAATGGCTTAAGCCTAATGATAAGTGAAATAAAAGGTTAAACAATGACTAAAATTAGTAAAAAAACATAATAAATGGTGAGTAAAAAGCAAACCAAATACCTAGTGAAAATCATCGAACAAATAAACAAATCAAAACAAGAAGCAAGAAAAAAGGAAAAAAAATAGACTAATAAAATAAGATGATGATAGGTATATGAGATGCAATAACGGGGAAGAAAACACATTATACTTTTGAATAAATCTATAACATAATAGACCGATGAGCTTTTGAAATGACACATCCTTACACAACATTATCTTTATAACATAACAATCTAATGAGCTTTTCTAGTGACATGTCCTTGTGAACTATTTACTTATGACATAATAATATATTTGTAAATTATTTAATTAGAAAATTAAAAATATATTAACAAAATTTAATTCATCTAAGCCTAACACAATTTAGGATTATAATTTATATTCATTACCAACATACTATAAAACTAATGGATCATACACAAAGAACAATTAAAGAGAGAAAAGATGATTTAATCAAGTTGGACTTTACTGTAAAATTTGAAACACTTTAGGATCAAATATAAGATATTTGATAAATAAGGATTGATATTAGATATTGAATATTATTTAGATAGAATTAGTATTTAATTAAGATTAATTGTAATTGTAATTAAAATTCAATTAAATTACTAAAAAGTTCAGGCCATATTATAAATAATCATAGGCTCTATAAGAGATAAAACTCCTAGCTTACCCCCTTTTTACACCACTTATAATTTTTTTAACTTATTCGTGTACATATTATTAGATGTCGAAAACTTGTTTAGATATAGTAGTTTTCACATAATATGTGAATTCGATGGGAGTTGAAGAAAAAAGAAATCAAACTTCATAATAAGATATAATTTATGATTAATTTGTTAATATGTTTATGAATTACTCACGCTATCAAATTAAAGTGATCATAACTTTCTAAAAATAATAAAAAGTTATTTTTTGTCGTTGTAACAAGACGAGATCTCACCTAATATTTCAACAATTAGTTTGTGAAGGAACATAATAACAATAGAAGTGAAAGGTGCCTTGACATAATTATTACTAGAAATATGTTGAAAATGTAAAGAATAATCAAAATTTTGATTTTATATAAAAAATGAAAAGCATAAAAGAAAATTTTGATTGACTTTTGGTAACAGCTAGATCAATTTGTGCATATTTAAATTATTATTGTGAAGAATTATAATCATTTTTATTGTACCATATTATAGAACTTTTGGTGAATCAGATTGCTTTCATATACTCATTTTCACCCTTTTTATTCATGGCTCTTATAATTGATCTGATCACTTTCATTTCAAAATTTCCGTAGTCAGTTTCGTCTTCTTTTTCTTTATGTTTTCTAACCACATTTTTATGCTCAATCGACAAAATCGCTAATATGAAGATGAATAAAGATACGATATTTGGTACATACGTTACAAGTAGCTTTGAGTTATACTGAATTACTAATTATTGAGGAAGATGATGTTATAATTAATCCTCTGCATAGCCTTCTTCTTCGTGATATTTTGTTCGGGTTTTTATTTTATCATTCCCGACAGTAGTGTGGAAGCAAATCATAATATCACTTTTTCCAATATAGACAACGTTGATCGCGGGAGCATCTACCAAGTCTTTGTTGTAAATATTTTAATTTTAACTTTTTTTTTGGTGTTGGATTGGATTATCAATTGAGATGGGATTATAAGTACTTGTGTGCATAATAAGTTACATATTCCTCCACATTAACACAAGTCTCATGAATTGTTATATATATGATAGTTGGCCTTTGGAGAACAGGGGAGGTAGAAGTCACCATCCACTTAATGTTGTTAAACAATCGAGAGAGTGAGTGTGAGTGTTATATGTAAATTAAAAGGAAAATTTATAAAAAGTAGTCTATAATGTAGGAATCATATAGGCATTAGGGTATCTAATTCCTCGAAAGTGCAGCCGCTAGGCAGCGTTATGGACGGTTCACTTTATATGTTACTCTTTTCAAATCTGTCTCTAGATTGCACAGAATTCATTTTAAAATCCTATGTACGTGTTTTTTTGTGTGGTTATTATACAATAAAAAATTATACCTACATTGTGCATAATTCCAATTTTTTATTTCTATTGAAATATAAAACATAATTAACATATACATATATATATATATGTATATAATGTAGTTGTAGGTCTAGTTAAAATTAACATTAACAATACTAATATTTATCAGGAACTGGTCTGTTGAGTTACATATATGATTGGATTAAATTAATTGAAAGCAAACTATGCTGTGTTATATATGTTCTTTTAAATGCTTGCTTCTGTCAATTATTAGTCCGCCAATACTTGTCTCCCTCTTTTCTACTTTGAGACGTCAAATTAGTGACACGATTGCTGATTTGGGCATTGAACCTTCATCTTTATGAGCAGAAAATCTTCATCTGCTTCCATGCAGTAAGGGTCACCAACAACAACATGTGAACTAATAAAGGAAATTCTTTTCTTTCAAGTGTAGTCACATAACAACGCAACAACAAGAACATATCTTGCCTCCAAATTTAACCAAATATAAGATAAATATATATTTATGTCTTTATCAGTTGGGAAGTCTTCCTTCAATCCTCCCTCTCTCAAGTAAAAAGGCATCCCCTCTGGAGTAAGTGGTCCATTAACACTTGATTGATGATGGAGTAACAATACAAAACATAACGCAGGAATTTATGATTTAATTCTTAATTTCAACTTAAATATAAAAAGAAAAAAGGCAACCTGTACACATCGTCACCATCATTACAATCATCACTTACCAGTCCACATACTTTTGCTTCTTTTTCAACCTTCTTCTTACCTTTTTCCCCTCCTCATCTTGCCTGTTTCCTCCTCTACACTCTCATGTCTCATTCCACATATCTCTGTCTCTCTTTTTCTCAGGAGGAGACCACCACTTATTCCACAACACTTACATTTTTATATAGCACCAAGGAGGCAAGTCCTCTTCTTTCCTACGAAATTCTTGATGCTTCTGTACTTTAATTTATCTTTGCTGCTCTTTCAAACCGAGCCGAAGGCGGATTGAATTACTTCATCCAACAAAGAAGAGGAGTAGGAGGAGTGAGATCGATTGAATAGGCAAATGGGTGCCAGAGTTTTCTACCATCTAATTTTTTTCCTCTTAGTTCTCCCCCTCTCTTCAGGTGACTTGATCTTCCTTAAAATTTTTGCCAGTGCATCTCTACTTCATCTCCATCATACCTTATTGAGCTAAGCAGTTTCAGAGCTTCTCTTTTCTCATCTTAATGTTTTATGTGGCTATTAGCAATCTAGCATCTCTGTATATGAAGAATGCATGCATTCAAATTAACATGGTTACATCTTCGTCCCGATGTCCTTTTCTCCAGCTCCTGTACCTCTTCGTCCATGTCTAGTCCTTCGATTTCAAACTTTTTCTCACTTTACATGTTGGCTATGGAAGTTGGCTGCTTTTTCCATGTGGGTTTTGTTCTCTTTTTCTCAAAATATGATTCCTGAAGTCAAAGTTTGAATCTTTTCTTCACCTATACGAATTAGGTTGCTTCAATATTTACAATTTCAATTACTTTTGTCGTTAGTTGTTACCATCGCTGGAATGCATGATCCAGTTGGACAACAATTTCTACTGTCCTCTAATTGTCTAATGACCTCGTGTACTGCCCCACAGAGTTTCAACTTCATGAATTGTTTTCAGACATCAGACTCCAGTTTTTCCACGTAAATTAATTAATTACGTTGTGCAATTTCAGGAAATAACGATAGAGAGAGGTCATCTACGTCTAAAGGACTAGACAATGCAATAAAAAGTTTAGGACTAACTTCTATTTCCCACAGCCAAAAGGATATTACTACTCCCATAACCACAGTCCCCACAGCAACTCCTACCACAACTCCGACTCTTGACCCCAATTCAGACCCTGATACGGTATCACCGGCCACAATTACGCCGATGGTAACTCCGACGCCGATGTCTCCCGGAGCTAGTTGGTGCGTTGCCAGCCAAAGTGCATCGCCAGCTTCTCTGCAGGTTGCATTGGACTTTGCCTGCGGCTACGGTGGCGCAGATTGTGCGTCCATTCAAGAAGGTGGCAGTTGTTACAATCCCAATACACTGCATGATCATGCCTCCTATGCATTCAACAGCTATTATCAGAAGAATCCAATACCAAGTAGCTGCAATTTTGGAGGGACAGCGGTGACCACCAGCACAAATCCAGGTGAGTCAATGTGTGAATTTTTTTTCAACCTAATCTAGTAAGTAAAACCTGTCTAATTGAAGGAAGTTGGTGGACTGAATGGGTTGCCTAGAAAAGAAATAAAAAGAGTACTCAACAATATTCCCATTCGATGGGACCAATATTATATATATATATATATATACACACTATTTCATTACTTCAAGTGATCCACATAGGTTGTGGGCTAGTTACTGCATACCACCCTGAAAAGTCCATAACAAGTTGAGCCAGAGAAAGAAAGTTGATTATAGTTCGTTGCCTCAACATGTGTTCAACATCATGACCTTTACTCACTCTTTCTTTCTTTTCAGGTACAGGCACTTGTCAGTATCAATCCACTAGGTAAAGTTCTCCTATGCCTCCTTCTGTTTAGAACGTTCCTTCGCGTATGTTTCAATTTGTCACGTCTCTCAAATGATTATCCACATTTCATATTGTGATTTTTTGCAGCACAAGCTCGTCTATATTGAACACCACAAATTCAAATGGTGCAACAGTTTTTGGTGCAGTGCCTTCCACTCCCTCTATTCCATCACCGGCTGCTAAAACAGATGCCTTTCCGCGACTCGAGTTCATGGCAATGGCTCTGATTCTGCTGCTTTTCAAGCATCATATCTAGAAGATACGGAAGCTGAATTGTCTTATACTCTGTTTGATTGATTCAAAGCTAGTGTTACGTATTTTTAGAAGACACACAAGCATACAAGCAGATATCGTATGTCTAATGAAGGTACTAATAATTAGGAATTCCCTTGGATGGATACATAGTTTTTTTGAGAATGTAACGCTGCATCCAGTGGTTTATGTAAATTTGTTGTTAAGAGTCGAAAAGTACAGTTTGATGAGCTTATTGTATTGTTTGATACAAACACCTTGGAGAAAAGGGTACTATTTTTGTAGTGTTAGATCTTGAGTATATGGAGAAGTCAATGGTTTGAATAGCTAACAGATTGTATTAATTAATCGTTAGATTTTGGGCTTCAATTTGGTCAACTTCCTTAACTGCATATAAGTACAACCTGTTCACATTAAAAAAAACAAAGAAAGAAGTCCTACATACTATTCGTTAATATTATCACCTTTTATATCGATTAGCTCCAAGAAAGAATTTAAAAGCACTAAAAGACAATTCCTTAATATTATTACAATCAAGAGCAGGATCATAATGCTCCTGGAGATAATCCCCAACGTATCATTGAGGAAGAACCAGAGGAGCGATCGTTCAGGTATTGTATGAGTTCCAGTGGCCGCATTTCTGACCAATTATGTGGAAGTAAACTTCAGCAGTGTCGTTGCAGTCATTGCATAAGATCCAAACCTGCAAATCGTACTAGCATCTTTAAATGTCTTACAAGGAAGTAATTAGTTCAAAACTCTAGTAAGACATCTCTGGATAAGTAGTTAAGACGCTTAAGAAGCCGTCTTTTCCGGGTTTTCTAGGTTCATTTGTGTGGAAGAGAGCAGAAGCATGCTAAGACAAAGAGCTCGTGTCTCAAGATCAATCAATTTTCGGGGAATGATAACAGCTAAAACGAATGGAAGATAGTATTCCGATAGCAGATAATGAGATCACTATTTTAGTAAATTTTAATGCAATTAGTGTAGTAAACAAAGGAGATACAAAGATAAAGATAAAGGAGAACACTCAAACAATATAAATAATTCACTTGATTTGGATTTCTTGCCCCTATTTTGGAAATGAACTAGTACATGATATTTATAGATACATAAGACACCTTTTTGAAATAATACAACTCTTGGAAAACATAACATAGTAAATGCAAGATATATGCATAAGAAAAATACAATGAATCTCAAAATACATGAACCAAATAATGATTCAAGTTTAATTAGGTGCTCCACTAATATTTTAACATCCTCCCTTAAACTTGATTCTTCTAGGTAACTCTAATCCACCCACGCAGCTTAGCAAAAATTTTCAAACTTCAATCATTTGATAAAAATATCGGCTACTTGACTATCACTTCTCATATAAGAAAGCTCAACTTCTTTGTTCACAATACACTCCCTTATGAAATGCAACTTTGTATCTATGTGCTTACTTCGATCATGGAACATAGGATTCTTCTGCAATGCTATAGCAAATTTGTTATCCATAAAAATAGAGGTAGCTCCATCTTGAGTCACATGTAGCATCTTCAACAACCTTCTTAACCAAATTGCATGTGTGATACAAGAAGTAGCTGCAACATATTCAGCTTCACATGTAGATAAAGTCATAATAGGTTGTTTTTCAGAACTTTGAGTAAAAGCAGTGTCACCCATGAAAAATATAAACCCACTTGTGCTCTTCCTATCATCAACATCACCTCCCCAATCACTATCACTATAACCAACAAGTTGAAAATTAGATGAAGAAGAATTATGCAAACCATAGTCAATAGTACCTTTGATATATCGAAAGATCCTTTTAGCCATTGCCATACGAGTACTAGTTGGAGCTTCCATAAAACGACTTATAACCCCCACTCAAAAGAGAATATCAGGTCTTATGTAAGTTAAGTACCTCAAGCTTCCAACACGACTCCTAAAAAGAGTTGGATCCACCTTTTTACCTTCATCAAACTTTGACAATTTTGTTACACAATCAATTGGGTATTAATGGGCTTGCAATTCTTCATCTTAAATTTCTCAAATATCTTTCTTGCATAAGCCTCTTAAGAAATAAAGATACTATCATCAAATTACTTCACTTCAACACCAAGGAAATAGAACATAAGTCCTATATCAGTCTTTTCAAATTCTTTAGTCATCACCTTCTTAAAGTCTTTGAACATCTTTGAATTGTTACTCGTGAAGATCAAGTTATCAACATATGGGCATATAAGAAGAATGCTTCCATTTTTACGTTCTTTGATATAAAGAGATTGTTCTTGGAAACATTTGATGAATCCATGGCTTTGGAAATATTTATCAATGCGGCTATACCAAGCTCTTGGAGCTTGTTTCAAGCCATATAATTCCTTTTTTAACTTCAACACTTTATCTTCATGTATTTTCACAAGTACCGCAATGGTTGTTGGATAAACACCTCTTCCTTGAGGTAGCCATTCAAGAATGTCGATTTGACATCCATTTGATAAATCTTCCTTCTCTTTTATGCTGCTAAGGAAATGATTAATCGAACGGTCTCTAGTTGAGCTACAGGAGCAAACATCTCATCATAATCTACTCCATGTTGTTGACTATGGCCTTTAGCGACAAGTCTTGCCTTATACCTCTCTACTTCTCCTTGAGCATTTTTTTTGATTTTATATACCCATTTCACACCAATCACCTATTTCCTCTTTGAAAGAGTAGAAACATCCCATGTGTCATTATTTTGAATTGCTTGAATCTCTTCATCCATTGCACAGCTCCATTTCTTTTCTTGTATAACTTCTTCAAAGTGCAGCAGCTCGAAATCTACAAAGAGACAAATAATGTTATATTTTCTACCATCTCCGTCGACTCATAAAGATCTCGTAGACTCCTTCTTCCTTTAGGACCCTCAGATGAGCTTTGAGGGGGACTTTCATTTCTTCTTGGATTGAGTGATTGAGGAGTATGGATATCTTTATGCCTATCATGGTCAAAATCTCCAATCATAGGAAATAAAACACATTCTTCATTTTAGAGACATCCCATTTCCATGAACATTCTTCATCAAAATTAACATCTCTACTAATTACAATCTTCCCATTGGTAGGATTAAACAACTTACAGCCCTTACAATTAAAGCTATAGCC
This sequence comes from Erythroxylum baracoense, assembly GCA_025629805.1. NCBI lineage: Eukaryota > Viridiplantae > Streptophyta > Magnoliopsida > Malpighiales > Erythroxylaceae > Erythroxylum > Erythroxylum baracoense. The sequence continues at coordinate 345,798 of JAOTAY010000009.1, read as the reverse complement.
AATGAAGACATGCTTTTCACTTTTGTCATCTAACTTCGATCTCATCTCTTTAGGAACATGAGCATATGTTATGCTTCCAAAAATTTGCAAATGAGAAACATTTGACTTCTTACCGCTCTAAGCTTCTTGAGGAGTCATCCCATGAACACTTCTAGTAGGGGATAAGTTAGACAAGTATACAGCGTAAGCAATAGCTTCGATCTAAAACTCCTTAGGCATATTCTTGCTTTTTAGCATGCTCCTTGCTATGTTGAGAATAGATCTATTCTTATGTTCCACAACTCTATTTTGTTGCAGAGAATATGGAACAGTAAGAAAATGACGAATGCCTTTAGCTTCGCAAAATTTGTTGAACTCCAAGGAAGTGAACTATCCCCCTCTATCTGTCCTGAAAGATTTAATGACAAATCCACTCTCATTTTTAACTTGGGCTTTGAACTTTTGGAAAACTCCAAAAGCTTCATCCTTCCTATTCAAAAAACTAAACCCATGTTTTGCAAGAAAATTATAAGAAGATGGCTTGATTGGCCATAAATATTGACATGAACAAGTTGAAGTGGCTTGATGGTTCTCGTGATGGACTCCTTTGGAAAAGGCTTTCTCACTTGCTTTCCCATGACACTCCCCACATAATTGATTGCGTTGAGCAATGAGAGGCAAACTATTCACCATATTCTCCTTTGCTAATAAATTTAATCCCCCAAAATTTAGATGACCAAATCTCATATGCCAAAGCCAAGATAAGTCTTTGACACATGTCTTCAAGCATTTTAGGTGATCAACATTGATATTGAGCTTGAAAATTCTATTCTTTGACATAGGTACCCTTGCTATTAAGTTGTATGCTTCATCTCTCAAAGTGCAACAAGAATCTTTTAAATGGATATCATATCCATTTTCTAGCAATTGTTCCATACTCAAGATATTTGATTTCAAAGAAGGAACATAATAAACTTGTGAAATAAGTATATGGCCACCCTTTTTTGTAAAGACAATAAGATCACCTTTGCCTTCAATTGAAACTTTTGAATCATTGCCAAAAATAATTTCTACTTTTTTCTTCTTATCAAGCTCCGTGAATAGCTCCTTATTGCCACTCATATGGTTGCTAGCACTAGTGTCAAGATACCATAAGAATATATTTTCTTCTCCTTTGTTAGCGAATAACAAAAGTAGTTCTTCTTCTTCTTATATCTCCACAAGATGAGCCTTTCTTTGGTTGCTAGTAGCACTCTAACATTCATAGGAATAATGACCATATTTGTGACAATCATGACATCGAATATTAGATTTGTCACACCTTCTTCCTCCTCCTCTCTTATAGTAATAGCTTTTATGACCTCTTGAGTTTTAAGATTATTGGTTTGACTCTTCACTATTAAAGTGATATGTGCCCCTTCCACGACCACAACCATGATGATTTCTACCTCTTTCATAGCCTTGACAACGACCTCTTCCTCTTCCTCTTCTTTGTGAGTTAGTGGATTCTTGCTTCTTGTCTTTCAAAGAGACCCTTGCTTGAAAGGCTTGAACTAGTGACTCCTTCTTCTTCAATCTTTCTTTATTAGCTTGCAAAGATCCTTGTAGTTCATCAATGGTCATGGCTTCCAAATCTCGAGATTGTTCAATGGCCACGACAACAAGGTCAAATTTTGAATTAAAAGTACGAATAAGTCTCTCCATGTAACACCCTACTCCCGCTGGACCCGAACCAGATATCGATAGTGATATCCGAGTCCGTACCCCGCGAGGGTGGTTTGCCACATCACTAAACAATCAAACAGTCGATAT
>JAOTAY010000009.1:291282-302193 GCA_025629805.1 Erythroxylum baracoense | reverse complement strand
TTATTATACTTCTATTAAAAATAATTATATGTAAATTAATACATCAATTAATAACTTTTATTTTGATGCATTCAACCTCAATACTTGACCTCTTGGATATGATTGAACATACTTAGACTAATGGGAAGGGTTAAAAATCAAATTTGCAGGGACAAGGTAAATTGGTTTTCCTTGTATTTTTTAAGTCATGTCCTTATAAGTCATTTTACACATAAACAGCTAATACTAAACAGTTAATTTTACCAAACATCTCTAACAAACAGCTAATGCAATCCGCTGGTTAAATCAGCTGATAGAATAAGCTATCAGCTAACAGCTGATAAAATCAGCTATCAGCTAATGCAATCAGCCGATTGCCAAACAGGGCCGAAGAATTTTATACAAAGAAATATATATGGTAAAGGAATTACTAATTTGTATTAAATAAGCGGATTAAATATCAAGTCATCTTATAATATTTCAGTGATCAACAAATTAGTCTACATTTCAACAATATTATTTAAATGATATATAATAAATCTAATAATTTTGACATTAATGTGGTTAATTTTGAATATATTAATATATCGTGTAAATGATTCTCTTATTCACATCTGATATGTATCGAATGCACCAGAAAATAAAACCTAGTTCTGCCTAACTAAATTTATAGGAGTGGTAAGTAGGGAATGTATCTACTTGAAATGTCCACGTAGCTTTTGGGGTTCAAATAAGAAAATAAAGTGAAATTAAACTAACAAAAGCAAATTAAAGAAAATAGACAAAAAAAGTGATAAAAATGATGAATGAGTTTGGAATCCAATCATATGTTCAACCTCAACCTACACAAAATTAAACATACTTCATTGAAATGTTGTTTTCACACATCTCTTAGAAACTATTAATTGTAGGTTAACAACAAGCTCTATTAATCCTAATTTTCCTTTAGATCGTATAATCAAAATAAACTCTTTAACTAAACCTAGTCATCAAACAACCTAAACAAACTCTATAGAACAAACTCTCTAGATTTAGCATGACAGTCACACTACGAATTAGGAAAACAGATTAATCTAAGACAATATCTACACAAGCTTGGGTCATTTAACCTATGTTACATTATCCCTAATGATTCAACATCATTAGTTGCCACAAATGAATAAAAAACACAACGATTACGTATTATATTTAAGACTTTAGCAATGGGTTTTCATAAAACAACCTAATGAACACATCCAGATCATCTTTATACAAATACCCAATCAATAGATCTAGGATAACATGAAGATATGTCCAAAAGTGTTCTCTGGCTTTGATTTCACTTCGAACCATATTGAGGAAGTCTAGCCCTGCATAGGTCTCCAAAGAATGCTTGCACTACCCTCATTTTTTTCTAAAACTGATCCATACATGTTTAGTCGTCCATCTGCGGAGTCACACGATTGGACAAATGGTCGTGTATCCAACCATGTATGTCATAAAAATATGCCCAATTCGTGCACTTACACGATCGTGTAAGTATATCCATGGCTGTGTATCTCTCGGATCATGTTGAATTGGTGTTCTTCTTGCAATTTCTTGTCCAATCCTCGCCCTAATTCATCTACTTCTTATTCCACAAAGACAATTGAGTTTGAACCTTAAGATGATGCCTCTAAGAATGTGCTTTTAACTCCCTCTAGCTTTTGAACTTTCAAATATAATCATGATTAGAGAGTGTCACATCTTGTTTTCCTCATCATGTGACAAAGTTATGATCCTTAGGTGTCACAATTTGTGATTTCTCCACTTGAGGTTCTTCAAGATAGGGCCTGAGTTGATGACCATTCATATTCATTGTCTTCCCTATCTTAAAACTCTTAATCTCTACTGAGTCTCTACACTGTAGGAATATCTCTTCATCTTTTTCTTCCTTGTTCAATTTATCTAACCTGCTAGGTCAAGGTGAAGGATTAGTCTCAACAACAATTAGGACTTAGTACTCACCTTTGAGCTAAATGATATATCCTTTTCTCTTTCAATCTCCTTCTCACCTTGTTCTTCACAAGAAATCTCTTGAGTAGTCTTCTCAAGATTCTCAAGCTCTTTTCCACTCTGTAAGGTTTCCGCACTAACTTTCCTTAGGTACATCTCGAGTTGAAATGGCTACTTCTCTCTGCTTTGTGATTCCAGGTGGTTGATAGTTCTGACCAACTGACTTACCGAGGTTGGGAATCAAAACATTGCATCTTGCTGGAACTGTTTTACATCCTGATGAAATTGCAGAGTATTAGCAGCATTATCATTAACTAAGTCTTTTAGAGATGTACCTAAGTTTTGTTGGCTCTCTAGATTTTGGACGCTAGACTTTGTATCTTGCAAAAAATTACTTTACATCCTGCTAGAAATTTAGAGTATTAGTGGTAACAAACTTAACTAAATCTTCTAAAGGTGTACCTAAGTTGTAATAAGAGACCTATGGTCTATATGGGAATTGTTATGCATCCTGCAACTCACCTAGGAAGTAGTCTTGCTAGCTATCCCCTCCATAACTAAAGTTCGTATGATAACTCCAAACTCGGTTATAGGATTGAGAATATGAGTTATGGGAAAATTTTCCACCAATAGCATTGATAATATCCAGCAGTAACATACTCCCTACACTTTGGCCTTTTTATACACAAAGACAAAAGAAACGTGAAAATATCAAGAAATAAATGTAAAAACTAATTATGAACAAATGTATGCAAAATACTAATTAAAATTAAGAACAAAAACTAAAGCACCACACCCCTTGACAATGACGTCATTGTTGATGTGTGTCGAATTCATCAGAAAATAAAACCTAACTTTATATAAATAAATTTATAGAAGTGGTGAGTAGGGATCGTATCCACAGATGTATTTGATTCAAATAAGAAAATAAAATGAAATTAAACGAACAAAAACAAATTAAAGAAAACAGACAAAAAGTGATGAATGGGTTTGGAATTTGGCCATCAATTCAATCTCAACCTACGCATAATTAAATATGCTTCATTCAATTATTGTTTTCATACCTCTCTTAGAAACTATTAATCGTAGGATAACAACAAGTTCTATTAACCCTGATTTTTCCTTAGTTCATTTTTAATTAAAACAAGCTTTTTAACTAAACCTAGCTATCGAACATCCTATAACAAGCTCTCTAGATTTAGCAAGACAGCCATATTATGAATTAGGAAAAATAGATTAATCTAGGCAATACCTACACAAGCTGGGGCCATTTAACCCATGTTATGTTATCTCTAATGATTCAATGTCATTAGCTGCAACAAATGAATCGGAAATACAATGATTACGTATTGTATTTAAGATTCTAGTAATAGGTTTTCATAAAACAACCTAATGAACACATTCAGATCATCTTTATACAAATACCTGATCAATAAACATAAGATAACATAAACAATCTCTAAAGAGAGAATGATTCAATATTACACAATGAAGATATGCCCAAAAGTGTTCTTCAGATTCGATTTGACCTTGGAACTAGATTGAGGAAGCCTATCCCTCCATAGGTCTCTAAAGAGTGTGTGCTCTCCCCTTCATTTTCTTCCAAAATCAATCCATGTTGGGCCAAAATAAGTTCTAATAATCTAGGCTATCCTATTTGCAAGTATACTAGGTAACTGTAGTTGAATACATAAGGTCGACTCTCAGGGAGTTAAAATTGGTTCACTCAAATTAACTTTCAATAACAATAAAAACAAATGCAATCTTAAACACCCTATCTCTATTTGTTGAGTAAAGGGTTTTAAAGAAAATTAAGCAATTAAATTGAAATGTAAACTAATTTAACTAGAAGGAAAGAACAATTTGATCAATCGGTGTGGGAAACTCTTGAGAAATTAACTTCACTAATTTAATCTCCGATGCATCACTAAGGGGAATAAATTGGATGATTATCTTGCTAAAATTAACGATTAAGTTCTAAAACAATAAACTAAAATCTAAATTTCGTATTTGACAAGTCTATTATCTAAATCAATTATGAAAACCCAACTAATAATTACCCACTTAAGTTAATATATTTCTAATTCATAACTTAATCGTCTATAATTTCTTGTTCTAATGTTAAACTTTTTCTCTCGATTCTTCGTTTAATACCAAAATGATGCAAAGGTTGGCCAAAATATTACATCCAATAAGCTCAGAAACTATAACAAATAATAAGACAATAAAACAATCCATTCATCATGCATAATTGACTAAATTAGCTACATTAATTCTCAAAAGCAAGCAATCAGCCCATCATGGAATAAAAACAGATCATTATCTTCATTACATTCAATCCCATGTTAATAGTAAACAGAGAAATGCAAAAGAGACGAGTAGAGTAAATAAAATAAAGATGGACTAACAAGGCAACAAAGAAACAACGAAGGAAATAAGTTCAATAGATAGAAGATAAATGAGTTCAACAACAGCAACAGAAAATGAAATAAAAATGAACAAACAAAATAAAGGTTCTCGAATGAATAAGTTGGTGGTGAATGTCCTACCAAGCTTAAGCTCTCTGGCATCAGCTCTCGCCTTCTACCTCTGCTCTCTTCTCGTCCAGAAGAATGGTTGCTCCAGTTTACTGGGCTTTAGCTTCAGCTCTTGCTTTTTGTCTTCGCTTCAAACTCCCACCTCTCTGTTATTTTTCTCTCTTCCTCACCCGACTGCTCTATGTTTTCTCTTCTTTTCTCCACCTCTAGTTTTTTAGCCTAGTTTCAGCCTCTTTTTCTCGCTATAAACTTTTCTATTTACGCCGAGAGTCTAGGTTTAGGTTTAGTTTCAACCTGTTTTCACCTACATTTTTGACACGTGTGATATTAATTTCAGTCAAGAGAATGTGCACGGGCATGACAAATTTGTCATCCCTGTAAGAGCCTTAGTCATGCCTATGACATATTTTTTCACAGGCGTGACTCCTTTGTCATGCACTTATTTATGCATTTTTCTTGTTTTTTCCTGTAACATCCACAAAATACTCCAAGTTCCTCAATTCATTCAAATTTGGATCAAAACACAAAAATTTGTAACCAAAATCAAAATAAAAGCTTTCAAAATCAATAAAAATTAGTAACAACAATCCATACATGTTTAGCTGCTCAAATGTCATTTTATATTAAAAATTAAGGTTTTGGGGAGTCACAAGTTTGGATACACGACCATTTATCCAACTGTATATGTCAAAAAATGTGCCCAATTTGTGTGCTTACACGACCATATAAGTAGATAGACGACTGTCTATCTCCTAGATCATATTGAATTGATGTTCTTTTTACAATTTCTTATCCAATCCTCACCCTAATCGATCTCCTTCTTATTCCATAAAGACGACTGAGTTTGAACATCAAGAGGATAGTGTTGAGCAAGTTTTAATCTTATAAAACCCCCAATATCTACAAGTATATAGATCATAAATTTGTAGTATTAAAGGTATTGATACCATGAGGAATTAATGAACCAATTGAATCTTAATTTGTATAAGGTCTAAAAGTGTAATTAAAATGAAAATAAAATGAGCAAAAAATTAAGCAATTGAATATGGATAGATTGAAAGTTAAATTATAAATTAACACAAAGAAATCAAAATTGAGTACAACCAATTAACAACTCGAAAATCACATAAGGAAGATTAACCAATTATGAGAAAGGGGGATTTATCCTATCATCTAATGCTAACTCGATTACTCTAGAGTTAATTTGGTATTGGTCCTAGAATTTTGAAGGGTGGATTACTCTATCTCGAGTTATAATCATTAACCCTAAATCATAAACCTAATTGAATTAAATTACTGAAATTGCAATATGTTAATTAATAAAAACAACCCATAAGCCAATTAGATTTTTAGTATTCTAATAGACAATTGAGTCCTCACATGAGATCTCTCATTGTATAAATTACCGACTTGATTGTTGGTATGATCTATTAGGTTGTTTAGCTCTCATTACCCAACCTAATCATTTTGCTATTAGTTCACTCTCTCGATTTATTACCGAAGCATGCAAATAAGACAAACAATCAAATACCCAACACATTAACTTCAGAAGCAATCAAATTATCATTGATTCAAGAACAAATCCATAAAAGAGTTTAGAACATCCTTGGCAACATATTCAACATCCTTAAACCCAAAGCATACATCAAGATAAGATGAATAACAAGAAGAAACGGAAAATAATTTGGACGGTTGGGTTGGAGTGGCTGGACAGTAGCTGGCTGAAACTCCCCTGCTCTTCTCTCCTTCTCTCCCTCTTCCTTATGTTCTTTCTAAAGATGGCAAATGGAGGCTCCTTTTTAGGGCTTCTCTCTTTTTTTTATAGTCTTTTCCCATTTAAGGTAAAAACTAAGTTTTACCGGGCCCAAATGTCTGAAATAACCCTTAAAAAGTTGAGTTTGAAAACATTCCCCACGTCTGTCGTCGAGCTCTAGGCCACGATCGTGGCACTTCAAAATTGCTTCTGTCACGATCATGACCTTCCCCGCTTGCTTGTGTCACGATCTGTGGCACTTAGTCCTCCTCTAAACCTTCTTGAAATCTTCTCGGCCTTCTTTACCTGATCTCAAATACTAACAAACTCATCAAAACACTTCGAACATGTAAAATTAAAGCCCAGCATCATGCTCTAACCCATATAACACTCAAAAACAAAACCACATAATCACACTAACACAATTCTAAACCTAAACATGCACAAATCATCGAATTAACAACTAAAAGCATACTAAATTGCCTATTAAAACATAATGCAACCTATAACTATCAGATAGCTCAAAGAATGAGCTTTTAATTCACTTTGGCTCTTGAACTTCCAAATCATACCTAAAACCAAATATGAACCAAAATGAGTTTCTTAAACATTTTATAGCATTAATCACTAAGTGTTATGGAATAAATGTATAATCAATTAAGTATATATCAACATCATTTGGGATTATTAGGTAACATAACAATTTATTCTAAGTTAGGTTTATTTATTCAATAAATTTTTTAATTCTAACTTTTGCATCAATATAGGTAAGATTATAATATTTTAAAGTATGCAAAAATAGCTAAAATATTTTAAAATTATAAGAGTTAAATTCTTAATTAACAGAACTCTTAACTTTGTCAAGGTTCATTAATGAATTGTTATATCAACTAACTGTTTAGTCTTAATTAAGGTGACGATGTCTCTCATTTCTGTTCACGAAATGGAAGTGCTTGAAAGTATATTGAACTTCACTCACTATCAATTAATTAGTAAGCTAGATGAACTAATATTATGCATACCATGCAAGTACAAGTATTGGATTTAGTTCTAGTACAGTACTATACTGGTACCGGTCAATACCTGGTACCGCTTTAGGTTATTTTTTAAATTTATCAAATAGTTTGTTTCTTTAAATAGTAGAATAGCCCATTAGTATATTGTACTGTATACTTTATAATTTTACATCAACCTTGTCTCTAAAAATCTTACAATAGAAATTTAAAATAACAACAATTTATTTATTTTTGTTAACATTAATTTTCATATAATTAACATATAATAATAAACACAATTAATATGAAAAATATCATTTTGATTATCATACAAATATAAATTTAAGAACAATAAAAAGTTTTTAAAATATTAAAATTTCATCATATAATAAATAGTAATTACATCAAAAAATATAAAAAAGAATAATAAATATTAGTTACCCTCTAACAATTATGATTTAGAACAATACAAATATAAAATTAAGAATAATACAAAGTTTTTAAAATATTACAATTTCATCATATAATAAATAGTAATTACATCAAAAACATATAAAAAAGAATAATAAATATTCGTTACCCTCTAACAAGTATGATTTAGAACAAGAGTTTGTGTGGAAGAATCAATTAGAAGTGAAACCTGAAACAAAAATATTTACAATTACATTGCACATATAGAATTTAATATATAAATCAAATATAAGTAAAATAAAAAAGGAGAAGTAAAAACTTGGAACTTCATTTAATCGGATATAAGCTACCTGCTATAACTGTATTAACCCCAATTCTCATTTAGTATAAAATCCTCATCATTGAGAGGATTTTATACCAAATGAAAATTGGGGTTAATACAATGCTTTCCTATCCAAGATTATCTTCCAAATCACTCTCATCTATCAAATCCAGTTCCTCAGAAACCTAATCTGCCAAAAGATTGATATTATTAATTAAAAATGGATCTATTGAACTATTTGTTCTATTAAGAGTCCTCATAAACAATAAAATTAATTTATTAAGAATAAAAAATTATATCTAACTTAGTAATGATAATAACATACCTTTCCTGAAACTTTAAATTGTATCGAACAAAGACCAAGTCATTCAATCTTTTGTACTCCAATCTATTCCTTTTTTTTTAAATGGATGAATTCAAATATGATCCAATTCTTTTCACAGCCTGTTGCACTCATATATTGACTTAGAATTCAAATTGCAAACCTTTACAATTTTAGAACACCATTTCTGAATTGGTCCCACCAGGAAGTTATAAGTCATATGACAACAAAGTAACGTTATAAATAAAATAAAGTGCTAACTAATTTTCAAAAAGTAACAAAAGTGAAATAAATATACCTGGATTAAGTTTTCCTCTCTGTCAAATAGCAATTGGCATCCCAAGATTCCCAAAAGACTCTTTATAAATCTCAATTTGTGAGCTTAGGAGATCTTACATCATCTCAAGGGAAACAACCGTTCTAATAGTTAATAGCATTCCCCTATTGCCTTCATCTTTCTTTGTAAAACCTAGTCTAAAATAGACACTAGGATTCAAAAAATGCCCTAGCTACAAACAACGGAGAAGTTGTCTTTCCCATCTCTCATTGATGATTGCAAGATAAGGTGTGTACAAAGAAGGCATATTTTTCATATTAGCCTTGATTTCTTCCTTTGCCCTCTCCATGGCATCGTAAAAACAACCAATTGTTGCCTTTTTATCATTATTAGCCAAACAAAGCATCCTCACCCAAGGCTCACAAACTTGGATGACAAATTGGCATTGGGACCAAAATTTAGTATCTTTAAGTAGAATTCTAAAAACCTCCAATCCAGCATTAGACCTAGCATGCTGAGATGCAACCCACTTATTATTTGTAAACATCAATCTCAACTCTTTTTTCATCATAATAAAACATTGAAGTGATAAGAAATTTGTTGCAAATCTTGTAATATCAAGACGACACAAATTCCTATCATTGGTAAAATCCTTCTCATTAAATTCAAGATCTATGTATAATCATAGGTGAAATTGGTCACCATTTTCGCTTTCTGCATAGTCTCATCAATAATAGGAAAATGCCTAGCATCCCCTATATTTTCCAGCATTAATTCAATGCAATATGCAGTCTTCCAGTCGTTTTATAAATGGAACCATTGTTAGTAATGAACTGGACAATATTTTTTGGCCCTACTTCATTCACAACTTCATTGAATATTTCAAATAAAGTATCAGTATTCCTAATAAAGCCAGATGCACTAATAAACTTAAAAAAACATTTAGCTCTTTGCAGAATAAACCAAATAATTAATAATAGGCTCATGTTGTTAATTTGTCTAACCATCACACATGATTGAACACCTATAAGTATCTCCATTCATTCTTCTTTCTTCTAAATAACTTTTAATTTCATAAACAAAGCTACTTAAAACTTTACCTTTGTAGTCATCAATAGAAGGAGCTTTGTATCCTTAACAGTAAAAGGCTATAGCATCCACCATAGGTTGATAATAATAAGATTATGAAGCATTGAATGTTATACTTGAATCATACCACCATCTAGCCATTGTCATATCTACATTGTGAGCCACTTCTTTGATTGCTTGGAATAATGAATTGAAGGATAAGCTTCAGGAGTTGTTCTTGGTGAAAAAAAATTTGACAACTGCCTTATTCTTTTCTTAAAACCAGGTCCAGAGACAACATTCACTTTTTTACTAGAAAGGAACACCGTCACCTTCAGCATTTCCATTATCATCCTAAACACCAGTAAATAAACTTCCACTACCAATTTCATAATGCAATCTCTCCCTTCTGTCTTTCTAATGCTAATACTTCAAGCAAAGTCTTCATTTATCATTTCACATCATGGTTCACTTTTTTACAAGGTTCCATATCTCCTTTAACCCTAGCTAAATGATTCTTTAATATAGTGAGTCCTCTACCTTTCAAATGCTTGTTACAAAACAAGCAAATAGTATGGTTCTTTATACCAGGGACCAATGTAGCATGAGCCTAAGCTGGATCAATGTATCTTTTTAAAGTGGTTGAATTCTTAGGAGTACTTGAACTTCCTTCCATTTATCTGTAAAAATAAATAAAGAAATATATCAAAATGAACTTAATGACTTCCTATTAAAATAAAGAACACATAATTTCATTATCAACTACTATCACAAAATATGTAATGTTCACTCAAAATTCCAAACTAACACATTACATAATTCACATATACATTTTATATAATATAACTCATTTTGTATGAATACATCACACACAATTCAATTTCATCATACACAATTGACCAATAATTTAAAAACCAACAATTCAAGTATTCAACATACACAATTATACAATAAATATATACATCTTATATAATATAACTCATTTTGTATGATTACTTCATACACAATTCAATTTCATCCAACACAATTCACCTTAAGTCAAAAACCAAAAAAATTCAAGTATTCAACATACATAATAACACAATACATATAGACATCTCATATAATATAACTCATTTTGTATAATTTCATCATTCATCCATAAACTAAAGACATACACTCACAACTATAACATATTTAACTTCAACCATCACCAGAACTATAAGTTTACAACTTACTTTATGTAATCTCATAATTCAACTATAAACTAATATAATTTGTTTAATTATACAAT
>JAOTAY010000009.1:269552-291182 GCA_025629805.1 Erythroxylum baracoense | reverse complement strand
ATGTCATGCATGCATGTACATTCATTTCATGTGCAAAAATTCACTATTTATTATTCATGTGCATATATGAATGCATGCATATGTCAAAAACACTTTCAATAACTCTAACCCGATCCAAAATGACCAAAATGTCCTTCCCATAAGTGAGGGGATGTTACAGTAAGTCTAGCTTAATCATATAGAGAGTGTGTAAAACTTCTAAAATGAAAATAATCAGTGTTTAGGTTATAGGGGGTTTGGTTTGATTTCAAGTAAGAAAATAAAATGAAACTTAACTAACAAAAGCAAATTAAACCAAACAACATAAAGCTGAGAAAAGTGATGAATATGTTAGGGACCCAGTCACCAATTCAATCTCGGCCTACACATAATTAAACATAATTCATTGAATCGTTATTTTCATATCTCTCCTAGCAACTATTAATTGTAGGTTAACAACAAGATCTGTTAACCTCGATTTTCCCTTAGGCCGTGCTTAATTAAGATGAGCACTTTAATTAAACCTAGCTATCGAACAACGTAGAATAAGCTCTCCAGATTTAATTGGATAGCTGCAGTATGAGTTAGGAAAACAGATTAATCAAGGCAATAACCACCTAAGCTCAGGTCATTTATCCTACTTATGCTATCCTTAATGATTTGAAATCATTAATTGCCACAAATGAATCAAAAACACAACGATTACATATTGTATTTGATTCTAGAAATGGGTTTATACATAAAACAATTAAATACAACATTCAATCATTCTTACTTAACAAGCAAACAATAAACAAAGGATAACATAATCAACCCCTAAGAGAGAAAGAACAACAAACAATGAAAGAATGCTTAATTGGGTTCTTCGGAGTCGATATCACCTCTGAGTCAACATCGAGAAGTTTAGCCCTTCCATGAGTCTCCCAAGTATGCAAGCTTTGATCCTCTTCATTCTCTTGAAACCCTTAAAACGTTTCATACATCATCTCTTATTTTTGAAAGCAACATGCTCCTTTTATAGTGAAAAATTAGATTTTGGGTGCTAGGTGTGAAAGTCATGGGTGTAAATTGAGCTACTATTGCATGGGCGTGACTCATCAAGTCACACCTATGTATGTTGAGTTATGGGCATGACAATGGTGTCACGCCTATGACAAGAGATGAGTCTCAGCCATTAAAATTTGGTGCATAGCTGTGAGCTATTGTTTCTTATTTCTTTTCAGCATTTTCTTGTCTCCTCTTTCTCTAATCCTTCTCTTTCTTGATTTATGAAGACAATTAAGTGTGATGACTCAAATATTGTGTTTTTGACTCATTTTAGCTTTTTCACTTACTAATTGTACCCAAAACCAAATATGAACTAAAACAATGTCTTGAGGATTTCATAACATTAATCACTAAGTGTTATGGAATAAATGTATAATCAGTTGAGCACATATCATACCCAAAAATAAAATAGAGTTATTAAATGGAAATAAAATAATGTAACCTATCACCATGACCATGATAAATGAATATGATCTTCCAAAGCATGTTTTAGCATAATTTATAACAACTTTATGTTATATTTCTAATAAATTCTTATATGAACAAATTTAAATAAAAAACTTTTTGAGATTTGACGTAGGAAGAAAAGATTAGTTATTCCAAAGTTTTTAGTTTTGAGTGCTGTATTTTGGACACTAAAGATAACTTAAGAAAGTTTGATTCCAAAGTAGATTACGTAATTTTTTTTTATTATTCCTTAAATAAAAAAGCATATATAATGTTTAACAGAAAGATTCTTATTATTGATTAGTTTATACATGTTATTTTTTATTCATCTAACCTTTTTATATGTAAGAAAAGTCTTGAGATTGCAATATAGGTTAAGGATTTATAGAAATTAACCCTTAAGGAGAATAAGATTGATCACCAAGACACCTCATATGAGTTAAGTGAAAATATTTTTAAAGCAAGTGAAGGAGACAAGAAGGATAAGGGGCTTCCAAGAGATTGGAAATTTAAGAAGAATCAGGATTCAAATCAGTTTATAAGATATATTCAACAAGGGATAGTTACTAAATCACATTTTAAAAACTTATGTCATCTTGCTTTTATTTTTCAAATTAAGCCTAAGACTATAAAAGACGCCCTTCGTGATTAAATTTTGGGTGAATAATTAAACCAATTTAAGGGTAGTAAGGTTTGCACTTTAGTACCTAGAACTAGAGATCACTAAATCAAAGACACCATGTGCTATTTCAAAATAAATTAAATCAATCGTTTACCTTTTGAGAAATCAATCTAAGTTGGTAGCTAAAGGGTATAATCAAGAGGAAGGTGTAGATTTTGAGAAAATATTTACACTAATATCTACATTAGAAGCTATTAGATTATTGCTTGAATTTGTATCTTACATGAATTCTAGACTATTTCAAATGGATGTTAAAACTGCATTTTAAAATGAGTTTATTAAAGAAGAAGTTTATATTAATCAAACTCCTAGTTTTAAAATTCATGATGCACTAGCTATATTTATAAACTAACTAAAGCTATATATTGTTTAAAATAAACTCCTAGAACTTAGTACGATAGAACTTAGTATGATAAGTTAAGTACATTCCTTTAAAAAAATGGTTTTACTAAAGGTAAAGTTGCACAAATTTTTTATTAAAAAGCATAAGCATGATATTCTAATTATTCAAATTTATGTTGATGATATTATTTTTAGTACAACTAATGAAAGCTTATGAAAGGAATTTTCTAAATGTATGAGTAGGGAATTTTAAATAAACATAGTAAGAGAGGTCAAATTCTTCCTTAGACTCCAAATCAAGTAGATGATAGAGAGCATCCTCCTCATTACTTAACTTATTTATAATAGATCAATTTGAGCCCTTATAATTATTACAAAAAGTTGATGAAGAGGGTTAGTTAGTTGATGTAAGGTTCTATTAAGGCATGTTTTTTGTAGTTTACTTTAGTTACCATAAGTAGGCCTATTATAATATTTAGTGCATGTTTATTAGCTTTCAATTATGTCATAAAGAGTCTCATCGTGTAGCTGTTAAGCTCATACTTAGATATTTACATGGTACTATTCTACTAGGAATTTGGTATCATAAGTATAAATTCTTTAGCTTGATTGGTTACATAGTACATCTAGTACTTCTCAATTCCTAGAAGCTATAATTTTCTTATAGTTTAATAAGAAACAAAATTCAATTGCCTTAACAACTATAGGAGCCAAATATGTGATTATTAGTAGTTGTTAAAAAAATTCTATATCTAAAAAAAAGATTTTATGACATGGACCTTACAAATGTACCATCACTTTATAACCAAATGTAAATGTATAGAAATCAAACATCGTTTCATTATAGGTCATGTGAAAAATGAGGATATTAAACTAAACTTTATTAATACACTGCATTAATTAGATGATATTTTCATTAAACTTAATAGTAACAATAGATTTTGCATAATTAAAAGAAAATTAGGCATGAAGTTTTAATTTGATTATGATCTTTTCTAATGTTTATACTTGACTCAAGATAACCAATCCTAAATTGATCAACCTTTTGGAATTTTTTTAAATTGTTGCCCAAGCTTTTAAAATTTTCAATTGAGTGACCAACATTTTAAAACCTTAACAGTTCAGTTTAAAATGTTAGTTTTTACTGATGTGGTAATAGATGGACATCCATATGACATTTAGTAGACATGCCATATTATCAAAAATAACCTTTTGAATTGAATTATTTAGGTTTTAAAAGATTGGTCACCTAATTGAAAATTTTAAAAGTTTTGGCACTAAATTGAAAAAATCTTAAAAGTTTAGACACTTTTGAATATGTTATCTCATTTGAATTTGATTGATATTATCAGAAATCACTATGTTTTAAAATGATTTTAATATTTTGATGCTATTTAGATCTAATTCCATTATTTTAGGTCACACTTATCGACTAATATGTTGTAAGAGTTGATTAGTATCCTTAAAATTTCTTGAATCAACGGGTACTATGAGATTGTAAGATCACTGGCTAATATAATGGTTGACCACCACTTCATATTGATCAACTATGTTATTTAGTGATCAACCAATGTCGCTATCTTTCCAAATAAAATTTTTACTGTGAGACCATTAGTTAGTTAACAACATATATTAGTTAACCAACATATTACATTGGTTAATCAATGTAATGTCATAATCAACAAATATAGTCAAGTTTTAAAACATTTTTCTCTCTCCCTCATCCATTAGAACAAAAACCATCCCTTTTCATTTTATTTAAAGTCCATTTGATACTACTCCAACTGAACCTTATACAAATGGTGCAACAATGAGTGGATTTTACAGAAAATGAAATAGGTGGGTTTTCTTTTCTAACAAACGAGGGAAAAAGAAAAATGTCAATTTAATAGGTTGTTCAACAAACATAGTCAAGTTTTAAAACATTTTTCTTTCTTTCTCGTTTGTTAGAATAGAAAACCTAACCTTTTGTTTTCTTTGAAATCGACTCTTCACTAGACCATCTGAATCCCATCCATCATATTTGGTATTTCACCTATCTTTATCTAAATATTTTCAATACTAGAGCTATTGATCATTTTTTTTTGTTAAGTTTCTTGAAGCATCATATATTATGTCTAGCTTATATCGAATGAATCTACTCCTTCTCTAATGAAGTTTTAAATGACTCAGATGTTGGATATAAACCTTCTTATAGCTTAAAACTAGAAAATATCAACTCCAAACTTCAATTCATCTAATTCTCTTAGGGTAAACCCTAATTTCACTTAATTGGGACTTTTTGAAATTTAGCAATATTGATCAATATATTGTAGTAGTTGATTTGCATCCTTAAAATTTCCTAAATCAAAGTGTATAAAGAGATTGTAACATCAATAGTCAATGTAGTGGTCAACCATGAAATCATATTGATCAACTATGTTATTTAATGGTCAAACAATGTTGCTATCTTTCTAAATAGATTCTATACAGTTGGTTAACCACATATATTAGTCCACTAACATATTAACATTACATTGGTAAACCAATGTATTTTATAATCAAACAATATAGTTAAGTTTTAAAATATTTTGCTCTCTCGCTTATCTATTACAATAGAAATCAATACCCTTTTTGTTTTCTCTAAATTCCACTTGTTGATCCATTTGAACCATATACAAATGGTGCAAAGATGAATGGATTCCAGAGAAAATGAAAAGGGTGGGATTTGTTTTCTAGCAAAAGAGGGAGAGAAAAAATGTGTTATTTAGCCAATATAGTCGAGTTTTAAAACATTTTTCTTTCATCCTCGTTTTGTTTTCTTTGAAATCCACTTTTCACTACACCATCTAAATCCCATCCATCATATTTGGTATTTAACCCATTTTTATATAGATATTCTAAATATTATAACTATTGATCATATTTTTTGTTAAGTTTCTTAAAGCATCATATATTATGTCTAGCTTATATCTACCGAATCTACTCCTTCTCTAATGAAATTTAATTGACTCAACAATTAAAATGCTATATTGGACCATCCTACAACTTTAAAACTAGACAATATCAACTCCAAACTTCAATTCATCTAATTCTTTTGTGGTAAAAATTAATAATTTTTTCTTTCAATTGTGTAAAAATCATTAAATTTTTCTTAATTGGGAATTTTTTAAAATTAATAATTTTTTCTTTCAATTGTGTAAAAATCATTATAATCTTTCTTATACCCTTACTCATTTTAATGATCTAGTGGATCTACATGCATAAAAATATAATGTTTAATCTTAATAAAGTGGTTTTTCATTTATCAAGAGGAATTAAGGTTTTAATTTTAAGAGAAAATCCTTTTAATCCTTAAAACAAAATTTAAAGAAACTTAAAAGTGTTTTGAGTTAATTTTTTTTATCAAATTGAGGCATTTTGAACTTTTAAAAACTTAGAGAGTTAAAACTTTAGTGAATTTTATAGTGTTTTTAAAATTGGTTTTTATAAGGATTTGCTAGCACAACTTAAGATGCATTTTAGATTGAAAGGATAATTTGACATTGGCTGGAGATTCAATTAGCTAATATTTCAATTAGTGAAATGTTGGTTAGTTAAAAGGTTTTATTGACCACCAAAGATAGAAATAGTTTTGGATAAAATGAATTTAATTAGCTAATACATAAACCAAAGAGACATCAACTAGCTAAAGGCATATGGTCAACTAGCCAATTGTACCTAGAAACAAGTCATTCTAATAGCTAGTTTGTGCCTTTAACACTTACTTTAAGGTTTTTATATATAAATACAATATTTTATCATTAATGAGAGTCTTCACGAAATTTAAGTTTTAGAAGAACATATCTGAGAATGTTTTCATTTTTGAATATCACTTATTTATCCTTTTTTATTTGATTTTTGAAACCTAAAGCATTAAAATTAGTGCCTAAATTTGATTTAAATATTAATCTTAAATATTTAGGCATGGGATTCTTGGTAACTAAATTGGCTTAGTACCATGATATCGTTGTTCTGTCGCAATATCTACTAGCTTATTTACCGACAGAACGCTACTTCTATCGACAAATTGTTACCAAATGTTGTCGTTGCGATGAAGACGGACGATAAGCGTTAATCACCGACGAAACGTGTTGTGTTTGTCGGTAAATGTTTCCAGGAAACCTAGTTTGCCGACAGAACTGTTATTCCGTCGGTATTTGAGTTTCGACCAGGTTAATTTACCGATGTTTTACTGACGAAATGTTGTGTCCGTCGGCAACTGTCAACAAGGAGACCTATATTACCAACGGAATTATCGTTCTATTGATATTTGAGTTTCCACAAGGTTAAGTTACTGATGGTTTACCGACGGAATGTTGTGTCCGTTGGTAACTGTCAGTAGCGAAACCTAGATTACTGACGGAATTATTGTTCTGTCGATATCTCCAGGTTAAGTTTGTATTATTTAAAAACTGATGAGAAATAAAGGTTAGCCGTGAAACAACGATATCATGGTACTAAGCCAATTTAGTTACCAAGAATCCCATGCCTAAATAACTGCTCATTTTAGTTACTGAAGTAACTATTGTATGGAAGTAAAGATCTTAACTTTGTTTTCCATACACTAAATTAAAAATAAATCCTTTAGAGAACTTATTACTTTGGCTTTTTCACAATAGTATGACACGTGAATTTATGCATTAACAATTGATTTAGACTCCTAGTTACAATATTGGTGCATTATGAGGTTCAAACACTTCTAGGCTAATTAATTTCTTCCAATATATGCTTGCCTCAAAATCTTTATGGGGTTCTACTATTTTTATATTAGGGAATCCAAAAATATCCTTCATAATATTATAATCTAAGTTGCATGGTTCCTATTTTAGTCTAAACCAAAAATTGTCTAATTTGTTTGGCTCATAACTAAGAGTAATATATAATTCTAGGGTAAGTTCTTTATATACAAAACAAACACAATAAATAAAACCTTCCCTGTTAATTCTTGTACTCAAAGATTCAAAATTTTCTTTTAACCCTAATTCTTCAAAATTTTGAAATCAAAATAATGAGATGCAGTAATAATTTTAGAGCTGAGCACTTGGAATTTCTTCCTTTCTTCTTATGAAAAGATTAAGAATCGGTCTTTAAAATCTGCAACCAAATCGCGTGCATTAGTAGAATAAATCTTTTCTTTTCCATTAAGGTCAAACCTTCTTCTGAGTTGCTTCACCCTTTTTTTGGAATTTTAATGAATTTGTATTAACTATAATGAAACTATTTATAATGAAATCAAATAGAAGTTATGCAGTTAACTTCTAATACAAGATTATAAAAGAAAGAGAAGGGAAAAGAGATGAGGGACTACAAAAATAACAGAAAATGTCACAAATGCCGCTTTTGTCTAATATCTAATGTGAGATAGTGTTCCATGTTTTGGCAATGATCACTGGATGAATCCAATTTATACATTGATCTACAATCAAATATTTATCTCCAATCATGCCCCTATAAAGTCTGCTATTCCTGACCTTTTAAAGTGAATGAATGGTAAAAAGGAAAGCTGTTCTGATAAGGATTGCATTCAGCTTACCAGGTATGGTGCATGAAACAGTCTGGTTTAAAGTGCACTCCCATTATAGTGTTTGAGTGTCAATATTAAACAGAAATTGGATACGACCCCATACCACCTTAGAGAAAGAACAAGTGAAGAAAAGATGGTCCTTATCTTCATCCAGCTCTCTACCCAGTTCATAAATGGAATCAAATTGTCCATACCATCTTTTTTTTGTCAATAACCAATTTTTTATCACAAGTCACTTGATTATAGAAGCTTTCGAGTTTAGAGAAATTTTTTAGAGGAGAGAATGCCACGCAACTTGAAGAAAGCTGCTGTTTATAATTGAATGACGTAAAGCATTCAAAAACCAACCTTTCAAATTAGGGATCCATATGATGGAATCTGCACTATTTCTATGATTGAAGATATAAAGATGGTTAGATAACACCAAGAAGCCACAAAAATTTACATGTCAGTCACCATTACAAATAATTCTTAAGGTCCTAGAATCCACTGGTGGATATAGTTTCATTCGTCGAAGTTCAGATGGCTATATGATAGGACTAATATTTGTCCAATTGTCATACCACAGAAGGGTGTTCTCTCCATTTCCTATTAGATGTTTGATGAAGGGATGGATAAAGCTTCTGAGCTGCTGCAAATGGTTAAATATTCAGGCGTTTTGTGTGTGGGTAGTATTTACCACAAGCTAACATTTTGAAGGTGGATTGAATGCACCCACTGTACCCATAAAGCCACTCTATTAATAAACAATTGCCATATTTTTTTACATAACATCACCTTTTGTGAATTAGAAACAGGTATAATGCTTAATTCCCTAAGTTTCTTCGGTAGTGCAACTTCACTCCATTTAACTTTAGCTCTCTTTGCATTTTCAGAGTTACCTCACCAAAGAAAATCTTTCAAGATCTTGTCAATCTCCTTAGTTACCCTTTTTGGCAAGGTGATATGAGCAATACAATGTAAATGCATGCTATTAAGGACTGAGATGATTAAGGTTATTCTAGCTGCATAAGATAAATGGTGATTTTGCTATACATTAATCGTACCTTTGAGTTTATCCAGTCAGGGGATGTAATCAGAAAATTTCAGCTTGGATGATGTAATAGGCAATCTTAAATATTTGAAAGAAGGAGGATGTAGGCTCATACCTAACATTTGACTGATCACTTCTTTGTTATTCACGTCCGAAGACATGTAAAGGTGACTTTGCTCAAAATTAATCTTTAGACATAACCATGTGAAGAATATTTACAAGGTTTTGTATCAATAAATTAATAGTGGGATTCAGCTCCACTAAGTAGAACAAGATCATCAGCAAATAGAAGTTGAATGAGTCGACTTTCAGCACATCAATAATGATAAGTGAGGCTACCATTGAAAGTAATGAGTTTGGTTAACAATCTAGACAAACCTTTTATTGCTATAGTAAAGAGGTAAGGGACAATCGGTCCCCCTGCCTAATACCTCTAGCATTTCAGAAGGGTGTAGAGGGTAATCCATTGATGAGAACACTTTAAGAAGCAGTTGAGATACGATTCATAATCCACCTCACAAAAATTTTAGGAAATTCTATAACTTCCAGACAAATTTTCATGAATCTCCAGCTGAGGGTGTCAAAAGCTTTATAGAAGTTTATTTTAATTAGACAACTATTGATTCTTTTAGTGGAATTTGCTTCACTTTTGCTTTCATGTTTTATATAAAAACCTACAAAATAACAACCTAGAACATTATAAAAATGAAAGAAAAAGTTACAAAAAAATATATTCTCCAACATTGTGAAAAATGATTTCTAGTGTAAAAATCACTAGATCTATAGGTAAGTTGTGTAAACATAGAAGAAAATTGAAGAAAATGTGAAGTTTTTTTGAAAATCGAGCGAAATTAATTGAAAAAAGGTGGGGATTGCTGATTATAGAGAGAAAAAGTGAAGGGAAGAATAAAGGAGAAGGTACTAAACAAATAGGACGCTTGCACGATCATGTATATGATCGACTATACATCGCTAAGTCAGTCAACCCTCTATTAGAGCTCACCCTTTCGCACGATCTTGTAAAAATGCATGATTATGATAGAGAGTGATTAGTTCCAATTTGCATGATCATGTACATGCACAATTATGACCCCTCTTAGACATTTTGACCTACAGTTTGACACACTTCATGCCATGAACATATATCAACCAATCTCACTCAAAAAAATTGTAAAAATAATGTAATAAACACAAACAAATTATAATAACTTATCTAAGACGTAACCTAATTTTAAGGTCACTAGTTTGAACACTTGAGTCACCTTGAAAGGACCACTCTAACATGAATTGAGCATTCCATGAAAATAATTTCAATCTTTAGTTAAATAACAAAATTGCATCTCCTATCTTGAATTCCTTCTTCTTAATATGAGAATCAAGCCATCTTTTAGCTTTTCCCTTATACAACTTGTCATTCTCATAAGCATATAAATCTTAGCTCTTTTAATTCATTATATTGTCGGAGTCTCTTCTTACCAATTGAAATTTAGTGTCCTATTCACCTAATATGCCCTATACTCTAACTTTATGGGCGAGTGAAAAGCTTTCCTATAAATAAGTCGGAAGGGTGTTGTATCAATGGGTGTCTTATATGAGGTTCAATATGCCCATAAAGTATCATCAAGCTTCAATGCTAAATATTTTATTAAACTATTAATGATCTTCTCCAAGATTATGTTCATCTCTTTTTTAATAACCTTCATTTAGCTACTTGTTTGTGGATGATAAAGCATGGCCACTTGATGGTAAACTCCAAACCTCTTAAGAAGAGTTTCAAATGATTTATTACAAAAATGGGCTCCTCCATCGCTTATGATTACTTTTGGCATTCAAATATATTGAATATTCTTCTGATGAATTTTTATACCACTTTACCATTGTTATTTCGTGTCTCCACTGTTTCAGCCCATCTTAATATATAATTTACTCCCACTAATATGTATGTGTTTCCTATAAAGGATGGAAAGGGTCCTATAAAATCTAATCCCATCACATTAAACACTTCAACCTCTAAGATATTATAAATGGGCATCTTGTCTCTCTTTAAAATACTCCCCACTCTTTGACTTCTACCACAAGCATCCTTCAACAATCAGAACAATAAAATCCATACTCTAATACTCGAGCTACCGTCTTGTTCAGTCCAAAATGTCCTGCATAAGTATAGTTATGACAATATATTAGTTTTCATAATATCTCGTCTTCTAGAACACATCTCTTAATTAGTCCATTAGTACAAATTTGATACAATACTGGTTAATCCCATAAATAGTGAGTACATTTATACAAAAACCTTTTCTTTTGTTAATAAGAAAAATTAAAGGGAAGGACACTACCTACAATATCATTTTCTATATCATACCATAGAAAAAAATAGGTGGTTTATCATTATTAAAGATTCATTAGGGAATCTCTCATTCAAAATGTGAAAGGTGATTAACAACTAATTTTTCCACTCCCTTCTTATTTTTAAACTCTATATCAAATTCTTGTAAAAGTAGAAGTCATTAGATAAGTTTCGGATCTTTCTCAATGAAGAGGTATCTCAATTTTGCATGATCTAAATAGATAATCGCTTTAGACCCTAAAAGATAAGACTAAAACTTGTCACACACGAATACAACTGTTAGCAACTCCTTTTCAGTAGTGGTGTAATTCAACTAGGCTCATGATAAAGTCTTGCTTTCAAAAAAGATAGCATATAACCTTTTATCTTTCTGCAGTCCTAACATTTATCATATTGCTTGATGACAAGCATTGCACATAACCTCGAATGATAAGGACCAATATGATGATGTCATTATGGTGTTGAGATGAGTGCATCCTTTAACCTATTAAAAGAAATTAAACAATTATCATCAAAATTAAAAGACATATCTTTGACTAATAAATTAGTTCGAGGTTTAGCTATAAGAGTGAAGTCCTTAATGAATCAGCAGAAGAATCCTACCTATCCTAAAAATGCATGCATCCTTTGACATTATTAGGTGGTGGAAGCTTCTCAATGACCTACCTCTGGGCTTTTATCCACTTCTATATTTTGACACGATATATTATATCTCAATGCACTAAAAAGTGGCATTTCTCTTAGTTTAAAGCCAAATGTGATTCCTCACATTTTTAAAAAACTCTATAAAAATTTGCTAAAAAATTATAAAAAAGAGTCTCTAATGACTAAAAAATCATCCATAAAATTTCCATAATATCCTCAATCATATCTACAAAGATAGATATCATGCACCTTTGAAAAGTTACTAGTGCATTGCAAAGCCTAAATAACATCCATCTATAAGCAAATGTTCTATAAGTACATATAAAAGTGGTATTCTCTTGATCTTCTGGATAGATAAAAATCTAATTGTACCCTGAATATCCATCAAAGTAATAATAGAATTCGTGTCCAACCACTTGTTCAATCATTTGGTCCATAAATGGTAAAGCAAAGTGATCCTTCCTAGTCACCATGTTAAGCCTCCTATAATCAATATAACCCTTCAACCTGTGACTGTTAAAGTAGAAATTATCTCACCCTTTTCACTTTCCACCATCTTTATGCCTCAGTTCTTGGGCACACTTTTACTAAACTAACCCTTTTTCTATTCGAAATAGAGTAAATAATACCCACATTTAAAAGTTTCAATACTTCCTTCTTAACTAGGTCATTGATATGAGGGTGTAGCCTTCTTTATCTTTCCCTCATAACCTTACACCCTTCATCAAGGTTTATCCTACGCATCACCACATTAGGAGTTATACCTCTTATATGAAAAATTTCCATCTCATCACTGCCCTCCTCTTCTAATTTTTTTTGCCAATTCTTTCTTATTCCCATTCCATTAATTCTTACTCTTTTATACAATCATCCACTATATCAATTTTTATATGAGAGTTTCCCTTCTTTTGATTCTTCAATATTTTATTCATATGTGGGTAGTTCTTTTGTAACTCCTTGAATTTTTCCTATATTTTATACAGTGATTCCCTTTAATTTGCTAGAAATTTGCTATCTCCTTTATGATCCTTGTAGTCTTTATTAAAGATAAGTGCTTATTTAAAAAGGCTTGTACCAACTGCTCTCATTTCATCATGTTCTCTAGGCTAAAAAAATCTAACCACTCTTTGGTTGTATCTTTACATGTGAATAGGAATAGCCTCGTCTTGGTTGCATCCCTTGATAACCTATAATACCTAAAAGTGTTGCAGATCTCTAAGAAATTGGCCAAATGAGCATTAGGATCCTCATTGACAAGTTTATAAAACTAGATATTAGTTTGCAGCATATTTAACAAGGCTGGTTTAATTTCAAAACTATTTATCTGCATTAGTGGCTTCTTTATCCCTTATTGATTAGCATTGAATGTCAAATTACAAAGTTAATGGGGGTTCCTACCTATCCTCTTTGGTCCCCTTCTTCTAACATTAATATCTCTATAGCTTTTTGGCATCTTACTTTTTAAATCTCCCTCTTTTACTTGATGATATTGGAAACTTGTGTATCTAAGAGTTTGTTTGAATTCCTTGTTGCTCTTATGTTAATGCACCTACAATCACACAAGAAAAGAATTAAAATCCTTAAATTAAAGTAACTCAAATTAAACTAGATGTTAACTTGGCAATCCCTTAAAATGATGCCATAAACTTATTGAAGTTTAATTTAAACTTATCTATATTTCAAGTATATAGATTGGCATTGAACATCAACTTATAAAGTCCATGAGGGTTCTTACCTATCCTTGTTGGTCCCCTTCTTCTGAAATTAATGTCTCTATAGCTTCTTGGCATCTTACTTTTTAAATCTCCCTCTTTTATTTGATGATGTTGGAAACTTGTGTATCTAAGAGTTTGTTTGAACTCCTTATTGCTCTTATGTTAATGCACCTACAATCACACAAGAAACGCATTAAAATCCTTAAATCAAAGTAACTCAAATTAAACTAGATACTAACTTAGCAATCCTCTGAAATGATGCCAAAAACTTATTGAAGTTTAATTTAAACTTATCTATATTACAAGTATATAGATTGGCATTGAACGTCGACCTTATAAAGTCCATCGGGGTTCTTACCTATCCTCTTTCATCCCTTTCTTCTGACATTAATCTCTCTATAACTTCTTGGAATCTTACTTTTAAAATCTCCCTCTTTTGCTTAGTGATGTTAAAAACTTGTGTATCTAAGAGTTTGTTTGAACTGCTTGTTGCTTTTATGATAATGCACCGACTATCATACAAGAAAAACATTAAAATATTTAAATCAAAGTAACTCAAATTAAACTAGATGCTAACTTAGCAATCCCCTATAATGGTGCCAAAAACTTATTGAAGTTTAATTTAAACTTATCTATATTGCAACTATATAGATCGTATCTTTTAGTATAGAAAAATATCATTCCCATGAGGATTGTATTAGTCACCTAGCAATTGCTATATCACATTGTTTATGGTCAAAAATATGATAAAATAATTAGAAAATAAACTAAACTAAAGAAATTTTATAATTTAATCTTTAGTAAGTAGTAGATAATTTGTTGGTTAATCAATTATGACAACTTTGGAATTATTTATATCCTTGTTTTATTTCCACTTCACCTCTAGATGTCCAATGGTTTTAATTACCCTCTCTCAAGATCTAACCAAGAAATCCTAATTATAATAGATAAGAAATGAATTGCAACTCCTCAATCTATTAAAACTCTTCCTAACTTTCTAATTGGATTTGAAGCTATGCAAAGGGTAAATAATAAATAATTAAGATCTCTCTTCAAATTTCTTTTAATATAATATTTATAGGTTTATCATAGTACCAGCTCTCGTTACACAATGTAACCCAGATAATTCAATCTAACCTCTTGATTTAGATCAAATACTAAATGATAAGCACTACAAAGTACATTTCTATTAAATCAAGAATGTAAACTTTAACAAATAATTTAAGAGTAATAAGTTTAGCAATCTATAGAGAAAATTATACATCCTAATTGATTCATCACTGAAATTCAATAATAATAAGGAAAGGGATGAAAAGAATAAAATTTTGTATTATAGATGTCTTCTTTTTCTTGTCCTTGAGTTGGAAAAATCTATATTCTTTTTCTTTGGGAATTTTCTCTTCTTTGCTGTTTTTCAACCACCTTTTTTTGGGTTTTTTTAACTTTTACACTTCTAAATCCTTCTAGGGCTCTTTCTAGGTTTTCCCACATGTTTTTGTTCCAAAACTAGGCCTAAATCACTTCCATAAACAATGCTCGCCTCCATGAATAATGCTCATGATGGAGCTACTAAAGTGTTTGTTGAAGGTTTCTATTGTTGTCTTTAGAACTCCTCCTTTTGCTTCACTTACAACTATTACAACCTCTTTCCTAGTTCCTTTGTTTTACTTTTTTTGCTTGCATTACTTCCCATTTTGACCTTCTGCCTTTATTCTTCTACATTTACCTCATCTTCTTCAATTCCTTATTATACCACAACTCATTAACCTGCTCCACTCTTCATCCTTACCTTTATAGAATTTGATTTTATCATTACTCGTTACTAACCACCTCAGTCAGCTTTGTACCTATCAAGCATTTTCTTTGTTTGATGGATAATATTTTATGAGTTCTTGCCTATTGCAGCTTTGAAACAAGCATCAACTACTCCTTAAGCTCATTCGTCTTCACACGTGAATGAGTGCTTACAGGCACCTATCTTGAACATTGTGGAAGAGAATACCAGTGGTAAAAGGAAGACATAGGTAAGCTAAACTTAGTTTTTTCCCCACCTAACAAATGTGATAAATAACTTATTGTCTCACCTTTCATAGCGATTTTAAAAGGTTATGCATAGAAATGGAGTTCCACATTGATTGGATATTTTCTTGACATGAGAGTTACTTGTCTTGTCATGAAGTTGTGGGTATAAAAATATTAGCAGTGACATGGTTTAGTTGAATTGTTGTTAAAAATGATGAATTTTTTTAAGTTCTTTTGCAAAGAAGTTGCTATAAGAGTATTTGATGAGGGACCATAGCATGTGTATAATAAGACAATGTTCCTTCAACTTTGGAGACCTAGAATAAACACTGATGAAATTAAGATGGAAAATATACCAATATGGTTGTGTATACATAGAGTACCATTGGAATATTGGATCAAAAATGGATTAAGTTATCTTGTTATCTTCATTGACTAAATAATTTGTATGGACCAAGCCATTGCAGAGACCTCTAGGATCAATTTTGCGGGATTATATGTTCTTGTTAATTCTATGATGCTATAAAATATTCCAATTATGAGATTGGATGAAAATCTTGAGATGGTTGAAGATACTCTTAAAGTAATGTATACCTGGAAACCCAAGCAACTAAATGAGAAGAGAATAGAGACTCACAAGTAGACATTTTAGCACTAGATTTGTTTAGGAGCTTCTGAAATTAAAGAGAAGAAGTAGGAAAGCAATAACTAAACATCTAAAATGAATAATAGTGGCTTGCAAGGCTCGTGTCAGATTGATCATAGTACGAATCCTAGTTCTGATGCAGAGCTTCTATTGCTAGAAAAATGTGCAGATAATGAAAACATTTGTGAAACTCCTATTTTCCTAAATGAGGTTGAAGTAATGAATAAATTAAAAACAATGATGATCATATAGCTACATCTGTTGATATTAAGAAGGAATTTAAACCAGTATCTAGGACAAAATCTAACAAGAGGAAGAAACCTCTAGTTTCAAATGCTAATACATAAAAGAATTACTTGGAATGTAAAAGGAGCTTATACTCCTTGTAGGAATTTTTTTTCAATAACCTTATCCTAAAGCACAAACCAAACATATTTTGCATGTTAAAATCAAGAATAAACGAGGACAAGTGTGATTTGTTGCAAATACTACCTTCCAACCAGAGACAAATTACAGATCATCTTTATGATCTTCATAAGAGGATCTTGTTATACTTTACAACATTTGCTATATGAAATGAGAACTAAACAAAAATACTCTATCTAACTTCTCAATGTCAACTAACTGACCTTTGAGCCATTCTTAACTTCCAAAAGAGACAAAACTATACTTCTACTAGTGTGCCTTAGGAGCTAAGTCATCCTCATACGTTGTAATTTTGATGAGTTTTGCGAACTCAGTGAGTGAACCATCCTCGATGTGCTCAATCAAATCAAACACATATATCACATATCAAAACCAATTTCACAATATATCTCATCTCTAAATATGTCATAAACATCACACATTTCATATAATCATTTCATAATAATCCGATCATTTTCTCAATTATTCATAACATCACTATTTAGTAAATTCATGTAATCTTTAACATAATACATAAATGTGTACAAATGCAAATGCACATGTGACTCACTTTCATTGTTACTTTGTTATGACCGAGCACCTTTTTAACTGTCCCGTATCTATTGTGGATACAGGCTCATTGATAACTATCCTGTATCCATTATAGATACTGAGCTCATTTTATATACTAAGCCTGTGGCTCTTTATGCATATTTATGAGCTTTAAGATCCTTTTCATTGGTCACTCCAGTCACAACTCCTTTATCTGATCATGTATATCATATGATGAAATGCATCATTTCTCATTTTATGCAATTAATCACTTTCATTCATTAGACATAGTCATTTTTACATAGTCATCGGATCTAAGTCCAACATTCAACATTTTTGTTGAGTACACATATTTTTTTAGATTTACATTCAATTATGAAACACTTCCAATAAAATCTCAATTATCAAACTCCTTAAACCATCACTGTCTAGAATCATCACATTCACATCAATAACAATTTAATAATTAAAATTTAAGTAAATACGGTCAATCTTAGTGCCTCGATGAACCAGTAATGTCTGGATGCTGGCGTTTGACTTGAGTGTCTAATTATATAATACACACATTTAAACACATTACTAATTTGATCATTCATAAAGATATCAATACACATGTGTATATATGTTATGATCAATTGACTTTTCCTGGGTATTTATCCTCAATCACAATTCTCGATCATTAAACATTATCACTTGTATATGTCTAGTTTACACTTATGCTTACACCTCAAAAACACTTGATTATTCTAATATCATCAATAACATATTCTCCAATCCTTTTTTAGCATTTTATAATCACACATATTCAAATTCTCATTCATTCATACCTAATACACCTTACTCATATCCTTTGGATCACATTTACATTCATAAGAATGCCTTTATTCCTTTAATACTCATATAATTCCAGATTTTGATACATTGTTATCAACCATTCATTCCTTAAGTTATAATCCTCAATTAACAACCTAAACATATCAAACACTTTCTCAACTTATTCAACATCAAACTAGGTTCATTTCAAGCCTCATTTAAGTATAAATGCACTATAGGAAAGTAACTTATCATTAGTTGATTCAACATTCACTTAAAAGATAACATTTCACTTTCTATGCAATTCTTATGATCGTGGAGGACTTCCCACGATCGTGAGATGAATCATCCGAAAGAGTTTCACCTTAAAAGAACTTCCTCCATCCCACGATCGTGGGATGTGTAATCCGTGAATTTCCCAGTCTTTTCCTTCAATGTTTTTCCAGATTTAAACTCTTTCATAATACATTCAACACATTTTATGCATAGTTCATCATTTCTACTTCATTTCTTCTTCATTCTCACCTCAATTACATCTCAAAAATATTTATATAACAATACATAAATTTTTGTTCATCATTTATACAAAAACAGAACACAAATCCATACATTTCATCATCAACATTTCAGCACACTTTCAACTCCATTATCGCTATCAATCTATCTCTAAACCATCATCATATACATTTCTATTAAGCAAGCCATGAAGAAAAATAATATACATACTTGTTTAACTCCAAGCTTCTTCAAATCACTAACAAAAACTATCTCTTCCACTTATACGATCATCAACATACTAAGGTGGAATAGGTTAGATTTTTAGTAACAAGAGCATGTAGAAAAAAGTAAGAAGAGATGGTTTTTTAAGTGAGAGTGTTGTGGGTTAATTGTATGGGTTAAAAATATGGTGAGTATCATGACACTTGCCACATATTTTTTTCTTGTGACACTAAAAATAATCTTTTAATTGCTTAATCCAATTGTCTCTCAATCTCCAATCCATTTGTCACCCAATCATCTATGCCACTTTTCAATTAATCCTAATTCCACTTGTCATTTATTTCTATTGCCATGAGTCAATTATTCCACTAGACATTTTTCCTAGTCTAAAATTACACATAAATTCATAATCTCCCAATTGTAACAATTAAATTCAAATTAATAATTGAAAACCATCAAATGAAAATTCAAGACATAATAATTCACAATTCACATCATAACTATTTTAATTCTTCTATACCCCAGAATACATCAATTGAGTGCATATACAGTACTTGTAATGTGTATAGTCAATATTCATGTGCATGCTTATGGTATGCATGTGAATGTAATGCACCTTATAAATTCTAAATGTTATTTCTCATAAGCAAAGGTCTAGGATTCTATGTCCTAACCCTTAGTATGAAAAACGGGATATTACAGGAATCAATTATGGAAACAACAGAAAGGAGTTGTGTGTAGTATTTAGAAATTGTGGCTATGGACTAGATATTTCAATAGCTATTGACTAGATATTTCAATACTATCTTAAATTCTGAAGAAGCTGAGTGTGAAGGTGCATCTAAAGAACCTTGATTTGAGTTCAGAAAATGCATTAAAATTATCCAAATGTTTTATATACCTTAGGGTGGAAACTACATATGGAAAAATAATCAATATGGAATTGGATTCATTACGAAACGATTAAACAGATGTATGGCCAATCTAGAATAGTCTCAGCATTTCCCTGGCTCATCCTTAATTTTCACTATAAGCAGCCTTTTCGATCATTCAATATGCATCATTGGAACATAGGATGTAAGTATCAGAACACCTTTCAATTTTAATAATTTCTTAACCTTTTTGACAGGCTTTAGTGAAATCATTTGAAAAGTTATCTCTACTAAAGTTTAGGGTGCTAAACAGTTTGTTTACATAATAAAAATGAAACTCATCAAAATTTCTCTAGTTGTATAAAGAGAATATTGGAAACACTCATCATTTGTTAGCAGCTGCTAAAGAGACTCTTAGAACTATACAAGATGAAATGTATAGAAATCCTAAGTCTAGTCAACTTTAACAGAATAAGAAGATTGTAATGCATAACCTTTTGAGGGCCTTATTATATGATCATTATATAATGAATCAAAGATCAAAGGTACAATAGCTTAAATATGGTGACAAAAAATCCACCGTTTTATATCTATTTCTTAATAAGGAAGTTCTCTAATAGAATTGTCAGTGTAATTAAAGACAATCAAAGGATCTATGAACAACAATCCTTACTTGATGAAGCATCCAATTAATTCACTTCAATCATAAATGAACCAACTGATGCTCACACCACAGTTAAACTACTTAAGTAGATCATGATGGAAACTATAACTCTTGAAAACATTGAATCATTATCCAAGCCTATCACCAATGAGGACTTTGATGAAGTGGTAAAGTCAATCAATCCACACAAATCCCCTTGTATAGATGGTTTTATTATGATGTTCTTCAACAAAACCTAGCCTCTGACTAGAACTATGGTTTCTATTCTAAAATTTTTCATTCACAAGAAATGGCTTAAGGAGATTAATAGAAACTACATAACTCTAATTCTAAAAGGGGGGCAGATGAAGTATTTCAATAACTACAAACCAATTGCTTATTCCAACTCCATTTAGAAAATCATTTCCTATGTTATAGCTAATAGATTAAAGAGGATTTTGGTCAAGTATATGGATGAAATGCAAGAAGCACAAATACTTGGCAGATCAATGAATGATAACATTCATTTGATACAGGAGCTTATAAAAGGTTACCACATAAGAATAAAGGGTAGAAATTAAACCTTAAAGATTAATTTAAGGAGATCCTATGATAATGTGGAGTGGTAATTTCTACTAAACATTATGAAATCAATGGATTTTCCTAAAATATTTATTATTGGATATCTCAGTTCATCACCACTCCATCTTTCAATGCATTTATAAATGGGAAACCTTCAAGGAGTTTTAAAAGCAGTATACAAAGTCTAGTATTTGTTGATGACTTATTATTGTTATCTAGATACATAAAGTATTTGTATTGGCTTTAATGACTACAATCAAAATTTTTTCTAGAATGTTTGAACTTAAAGTGATATCTTAAAAAAGCTCTTATTACATCTTTAACAAAGCAACAAATTAACAAGCAATGATACTTTATATTGCAGGCTTTATGTAACATCCCGTTACCCATGTTGAGGCTAGATTAGCAAATATGAGAGATTAGTAAGAAATTAGAAAATCCATTTCATGCTCATACTCTTGAATATTGAATTTTTGCACATGAAAATAATTGTACATGCATTTATAGACATTCCGGGTATAATTAATTTATAATTGAATTGTGAATGTGATTTTGTTGATAATTGTGGCTTTTATTTGTTGAAAATTGATTTG